>CM032233.1:122452500-123052500 GCA_019009955.1 Riptortus pedestris
AGCAATGAGAGCAGTACACATATTCAGCTGAACAGTGTTTTTGCGCATGTCCAAAATCTTGAAACTTATCGCAACGCGTAACAGCCGTCCAGTTTCGGATTCTACATGAGTCAAAATCTATAAAAACCTTCCTTCCTTCATGATTTCACTCACTAAGTAGCTGAGGGAAGCAGCAATAGCATGGGCTGCTAGAAATATTCCCTATCGGCTGCGCTCATCTACAATTCCTTTGCATAAATCCTCCTCACTTACTTGCTATAGACACCAGCTGTAGAATGGACTGCTAGCAATCCTCCCTATCTGCTGCTCCCATCTTCAATTATATTGCTTACATCCGCATCACTTACTGGCTGTTGGCACGGGCAGTAAAAGCCTGGTCTGCTAGCAATCCTCCCTATCTGCTGCTCCCATCTTCAATTATATTGCTTAAATCCTCCTCACTTACTGGCTGTTGGCACCAGCTGTAGCATGGGCTGCTAGCAATCCTCCCTATCTGCTGCTCCCATCTTCAATTATATTGCTTAAATCCTCCTCACTTACTGGCTGTGGGCACCAGCTGTAGCATGGGCTGCTAGCAATCCTCCCTATCTGCTGCTCCCATCTACAATTCCTTTGCATAAATCCTCCTCACTTACTTGCTATAGACACCAGCTGTAGAATGGACTGCTAGCAATCCTCCCTATCTGCTGCTCCCATCTTCAATTATATTGCTTAAATCCTCCTCACTTACTGGCTGTTGGCACCGGCAGTAGCATGGGCTGCTAGCAATCCTCCCTATCTGCTGCTCCCATCTTCAATTATATTGCTTAAATCCTCCTCACTTACTGGCTGTTGGCACCAGCTGTAGCATGGGCTGCTAGCAATCCTCCCTATCTGCTGCTCCCATCTTCAATTATATTGCTTAAATCCCCTCACTTACTGGCTGTGGGCATCAATTATAGCATGGACTGCTAGCAATCCTCCCTATCTGCTGCTCCCATCTTCAATTATCTTGCTTACATCCCCCTCACTTACTGGCTGTTGGCACCAGTTATAGCATGGACTGCTAGCAATCCTCCCTATCTGCTGCTCCCATCTTCAATTATCTTGCTTACATCCCCCTCACTTACTGGCTGTGGCCAACAGTTGTAGAATGGGCTGCTAGCAATCCTAGAGCGTTTGAGATTACAAAAATTAATTCAGAAATACTGCCGCTTTCATGTCACTCTAATGTATCTTATAATAAATATCTTTTATAATGCAATGTCCTATAATTGTTACTCCATATATGTACAACAACTTGCCGTCGCAACACTTGACCGGCTGAGCTATAATAATAAATCTACAGAGTGTTCTAACTGCCTTGGGAGAAGACATAGACTGCACTGGGAATGGTTTCTAATTAGCTATCCATCCTACACCTTCTTTAAATTGATCATTACTAAGCTATTCCACCCTCGAACAATATAGACAAGATGATTAGTATGCTGGCTAGGCAGGCCATTACCAACCTCACATACAGTCTCGTCACTCGCTCAACCAATATCCAATACATATTCACTCTCCTTTTCAGCTCTCCAATAACCTCCTTTACAATTCACAACTACAAGGACCTGGGCCTCTCCCATCATCTTGTACCATTCCGCACGCTCTTCAGCTACTTTCCTCCTGTGGGAGACACAGGTCATCTACCGTCCTCTGTCTAGGCTGCTTCATAGTCCTCAATTGGAGTACTGATCCCGTCGACAAACAATCCCACAAAAATAAGTAATGGAATAGGGCAAATAGTGGTAGGCACTATGTCCAAGCCGAGCTGTCCGAACGTCAATGAACAATACCAGCAGAAGAAGCCGATTGTAAAATTGGGTAATATTTTGACCGCAGCCACCTTTATTATGGCTCTTGAAATAAGTAACACACATTAAGCATGAGAACATAATATAATTCTTAACATAATGGAATAGTACACACTGACAACCGTAATGGAGCTTACGTGTTTCATCAGCGAACTAGTACAGAAATATGACAGACAACAATCCCTCATTTCCATATGCTCTGTAAAAAAGCAATTAACATACTAACCCCTACAAGTAATAAAATATTAAGTTCCAACACCTTAAAAGGGATTCATGATATCACCCTCGCCCTTTACCACCTAAAAAAAGTCCGTCACGCAGGGGCTGATTAAACTAAGCAGATTTCCCACGTGAAGTTATACAACAGATAAATCTACATATTGGTAAGATACACTTAATGCCACCGTGAATATTAAGTGAATAAATGCAAACGGCAATGAGAAATATTCCAGTCAATTGTAATAACCTCCCAACGTAAAGCATCTGAATTATAAACAATCAGGTCTGCCAACCTATACAGTTCTTCAATCCGACGTTTAATAACGGAGATATTTCGAATTTTCGAAATCTAGCCTCCCCCTCCCCTTGTACTTGACCGATTTCTGCCATTAACGAACTTGACCTTCCATTTTACATAGAGGGATTAAATATCGAGTTTGGTTACTATCAAACAAAATTTGCGACTGCAAGAGCGTTAATAGACACACACACACACACACACACCCACCCACACATATATATATATATATATATATATATATATACAAATATACACATACATACAATGTCGTCTCCGGAGATACATTGCAAATGACGGATTCATAAATTAAGAAACTAGAAAGTCTTTCAATATAAATTAAGAACGGGCCAAGTGACTGGCTGAAACATTGGTTGTTTCAGGGTTGGCCTTCTCCCCTTAAGGGAAATCAGCTATTGAGGTCGTACTCATGACTCGGTTTTCGAAATATTTCTTCAAATGTCCATTGATCGTACAAATGAGGTCCGTTCAAAATTGTATATATATATATATATATATATATATATATATAATTTTGAACGGACCTCATTTTCGTCATCTCCAGGATAGGATCGATGGACACTTGAAGACATTTTTCGAAAATCGGTCCATGAGTACAATCTCAATAGCTGATTTCTCTTAAGGGAAATCTGCTAAATATTAGATTTTACTCTACAAATAGAGATTCCTTTAAAAGTTTAATCTACCTCTTCATAATATAAAAAATCCTGCATAAATGAAGCACATTTCACTCGTAGCTTGTTTGACATACTGTTAATATTTTTCACTATACATTTTCTAATCCTAAGGAAAAAAGTCGGTCACGCAGGGGCTAAGTAAACTAAACAGATTTCCCACGTGAAGTTTTACAATAGAGAAATTTCACGAGAGTCGAGCAGTTAAGGAAACGGCCGAACTAGCTTTTGGCGGAAAAGTCACTCGTCCGTTATCCGCCTAGATTTAATAAAAATGCAAATATCTAGGTTAATATTCAAGATAAGGAATAAATGTATATAACAATATTTATAGTAAATTTAATTTGCAATAAGATTGATTCTGTACAATTTTTCGATCTGACGGATAGTAACAGAGATATTTCGAATTTTCGAAAATCCTCCCCTCTTAACCCCCCCTCCCGCTGGTCCGATTTCAGCCGTTAACGAACTTGATCTTTCTTTTTACATAAAACGACTAAATATCGAGTTTCGTAACGATCAAACAAAAATTGCGACCTCTAGAGCGGTAACAGACAAATATATATATATATATATATATATATATATATATATATATATATATATATATACAGTTTTGAACGGACCGCATTTTCGTCATCTACTAGGTAGGATCGATGGACATTTGAAGAAAAATTTCGAAAATTCCGTTATGAGTACAACCTCAATAGCTGATTTCCCTTAAGAGAAATCTGTTAAAATCCGATGATTACAAATGGAGGTTTACGGGAGGCTGAACATAAAAATAAATAAATTAAAAAAAATAGTTGGTGGATGATCAATAGGAAATGAATGACTGAAAATGGTACTTTTGCTAATAATTGTAATTTCCTCCTCCAGGGTAAACATATTCAAGTGTACAAACTCACGTAATGCAATTAATGCGCATAATTTGAAATCCAGTTCCACACCACAGATTTAATTTGTATGTTAAATTTTGCCGTATATTTGAATTTTGTGTAGGTATGAGAATATGTTGTTAATGCATTGGCTGCCTTCCGTCAAACGTTCTTGTAAGTCGTAGGGGAAGTCCTGGTGTTGTCGTTTTCGGCATTCTGCCAGTATATGTCTTATCGTCAAGGGAATGTTACAAGTTAGCAAGTAGGTCTGTCAGTCTTTGTCATTAAGTGTGTGTTAATTTGGTGTGACCGATTCTAAGCAGCGAGGGAACTACTTCTTCTCTCCTAGAGTTTCTGAAACTTGATGGCCACATGAAAAGTCCGTCACGCAGGGGCTGCGTAAACTAAGCAGATTTCCCACGTGAACTTTTACAATAGAGAAATCTGCCTAATAACAACTGTAGTAGTAAGAAACCTCTAAACCTAAAACATTATTTAGGGCGTAATAACCCAATAGTTTTTTATCTAGCCCAAAACAAAAACAGTTAACCTAACCCTCCTAAACCTATTCAACGAGGGATGGAATACGATTATGGAAACGGCCGCCAGAAGCTCTCGGCGGAAAGTCCGAACATAGCCTACTGGTGACCACACCAGAATACAAATGCAAATATCTCGGATAATATTCAAGATACAGAATAAATGCATATAACAATATTTATAGTAAATTTAATTTGAAATAAGATTTATTCTATACAATTTTTCGATCCGATGCATAATAACGGAGATATTTTGAATTTTTGAGAGTCTCCCCTCTAAACCCCCCCTCCCACTGGTCCGATTTCTGCCCTTGACGAACTTGATTTTCCTTTTTACATGAAACGATTAATTCCGAGTTTGGTAAAGATCAAACAAAAATTTCGACCGCTAGAGCGTTAACAGACAAATATATATTATAATTTTGTAACGGAACCTCATTTTTCGTCCATCTCTTGGTAGGATCGATGGACAATTTGAATGTAATTTTTTCGAATTTTTCGAAAACCGCAATCATGATTCGACCGTCAATAGCTGAGATTTCCCTTTAGGGAAATCTGCTAAAATAGTTGTTTCCTTAATAGTTCGTAAGTTTATTGGTCAAGTACTTATGTTAGGCCAGATCGTGGTTAGGTTGGAAAACCAAGAAATATTACGCCTTACGCTAGCTTCTTGTTTAATATTGAAATTCAAAAAAAGAGAATTATAGAATAAATAACCAATGCCGTGCGCATCAATAGTTTAACAAGATTGCTTTTTGGGAGTATTTGAATACGACTCTTAATAACGGAGATATTTCTACTTATCAATTATTCCCCAAGGCCTATTTCAGCCATTGCTAATATGATCTTAAGCGTTAAATATCGAGCATGGTATAGATCAAATAGACATTTTCGAATCAAGAACGTAAAAATCTTAATGCACGACATCATCAAACAACGTATTTACATGAAACTAATCTGGTAACGATCTGTTGAATACAATATTTGGTATTTTAGCTTCGAATTATGTGGTTCATTATATACAGATAAAAGCGCTCTATAATATAGACAATAAAGCGCTAATATGACTGTGCCGGGGTTTATATATATATATAAAATATATATATATATATTATTAATATTAGTATAAGTATATATATATATATTATAAGATATATGTTATATATAGATTGGAACGGACCTAGTAGGTAGGATGGATGGACATTTTTGAAAATTACGTCATGAGTACTATCTCAATAACTGGTTTCCATTAAGGGAAATCTGCTAAAACAAACCATATTGACGTTCGGTCCTGAATTAATTATGTCTTTTAATGCCAATCTCAGATAGCTTCAGGCAAGCTTCAAGTTGTGATATATTGTTGAGGTTTATCAATCTCATTTGCACCAGATTCCTTCCTCTGTGTATTTTTCTTGTAGGCATCCATTAATAAAACCCGCATAATGCAACTGTAATTCGTATGTTATCCTTTCAATAGCTGTCTTCAAATGCCTATCGAACAGCAATAACAATCGTATATCGTTTATTGTGAAACTAGGATGTTGAGATCCAATGTTCGATTTCCTGTAGGGAAAAATAATGTTTTATAATTAAGTCCAGTTTCAAAATATACTGCTCAAAAATAATGAATAGGGGATATTGGTTATTTTTTCTTATCTCTATTAATTTTAGAATTAAATCGACCTTAAATTTAAATTACTTTTTTAATGGGGAGAAAAAGGAACAATTAAGTTCTAATAAAATTATTAATGATATTTATAAATTTTAAAAAAAAAAAGATTGCTAGGCCCAAACCATAAATACCACGAACAAAACACCAAGTCTATCTCCTATTCATTTTTGAGCAGTTTTTATATATATATAGTTATGGACCACCCCGGAAAAGTCCGTCACGCACCAATAGTTTAACAATATTCTATAACATTTTTGATCCGCCTCATATTAATGGATTTATTTCCAATTTTAATACGCCCACCTCTCAATACAAGCCTTATTTCAGGCATATAATTAATATGATTTTTAGTGTTGTTAGATCCGACTAAGGGAGGTATTTTGCAATTTTCGAATTACTTCCCCTCTACACCCCCCCCCCCTTCTTATCCGATTTCAGCTGTTAAAAAACTTGATCTTTAGTTTTGCACGAAAGGCTTATATATCAAAATTATTTCGCCGAAAAAAAAAATCAGAATCAAAAAATTACGACACACGAGGCCGGTAACAGACAAGTATATATGATACATATCTTTATATATATATATATAATGATTATATATATATATAGTATTTTTAATATATATATATAATTGTAACCACTGTCTGTAGCATTGATTTTTTTTCGCGAATGTATTTCGACGATAACTTTTTTCGTTTCACGCATGTCTCATAGATAGACACCTATTTTGTTTCTTTCGATGTATGTTTGTTTGTTTGTTACCTTTTCACGCATAAAAGCGGCTGAACCAGAATATTATGTAAACTTGGTATGTATATTACTACATAGAACAAACTTAGGACTTTAGGCTTATAATTAATATTCTCCTGAGTACGAATGACAGGAGTGGGGGATTATAGGGGAAGCCAGAAGAATTAAAAATAGCGATACTTTCGTTTCCTATTTGGTTTTTTTTTCGGCCAAATATGAACTTAACAAAGGTTGTTTAATTTTGTTATTTAGAGTAACTTTTTGTGGTATAATACACTTTCGTCGTATACTCGAGTTATAAACGAGATTAATACGCTAAAAACCTATAGAGGATAGTGAAGAACTATTTTTTATATGGCACAAAAGAATTCAACCGAATTAAATAAAACTCTAGGTATATGTATTAGCACTAACGCTTTCATTATAACAAGCCATGCCAACATTTCTAGGCGTACGGGCAGGAGCTGTGGGGTTATAAGGGAAATGGCCTCAGAAATTAAAAAATATAGCGATATTTCGTTTCCTATTGGTTTTTTCCGGCATATATAAACAAAACAAAAGTTCTATATTTTGTTATTTAGAATAACTTTGTTTATGTACACTTTTGTCGTATACCTAAGTATAAATGAGTTTATACGTTAAAACTTTAGCGGGCACTAACGGCTGAACCGTAACTTAACAAAACCCGGTATACTCAAGTAGCATTAATTCTTCCATGATTATAAGAATAATTTAAATTTTTAGGTTCGACGGGAAGGGGATGTTAAAAGGGATGCCTGAAATAAAAATTCACGATATTTACATGTATAAGAGAAATGTATAAAAACATCGAAGATCAGTGAAAGCCTTATCGAGCCAATAATTCTATATTAGCAAATCCAACGGCAAAGATGGGTATCAATCCTAAACACTGGCACGGGTAAATTGTCAAAATAGTTGTGGCAATGTAAAGCCTGGCAAAAAAATACCAACACGCATTCAGCCTCAAATGAATTCCTCCCGTGCGAAAAATCCGGGTATCTCTGAGCTAGTATATATATAATTGTGTTTACTTTTCGACCAGGTTATATTTATATATGGTGTGTTGTTATTCTTTTTTTGGTCTTGGAGTTTTGGTCAATGTTGGTGAAAAAATCTAAGTTTATGCCGATATTTCAAGAATCTTTATTTTCTCTTCTTCAGGGTAAGACTAAAGATACTTAAAACTACTGCACATAACTATTGCACTTCCAAGTGATTTGCATTAAGGGAAATCTGCCAAAATGCATATATCTCGGTTAATAATCAAGATAATGAAAAAAAAAACATACATAATAACAATTTTAGAACAAATGCATATATCTCGGTTAATAATCAAGATAATGAAAAAAAAAACATACATAATAACAATTTTAGAACATTACATTTTCAATAAGATTAGTTCTGTACAATTTTTCTATCTGACGCATAATAACGGAAATTTTAGGAATTTTCGAAATTCATCTCCTCTAAACTCACCCTCCCATTTGTCTGATTTCAGCCTTTAATGACCTAAATCTTTAGTTTTACATAAAACGCTTATATATCGAGTTTGGTAACGATCAAACAAAAATTGCAGGCAAATATACGTATTGTTTTGAACGGACCTCGTTTTCGTCATCTCCTAGGTAGGATTGATGGACATTTGAAGAAATTTTTCAAAAATTGCGTCGTGAGTACGACCTCAATAGATGATTTCCCATAGGGGAAATCAACTACAAAACCTGTAAATTATGTTTTAGCATATTTTTTGGTCCAATGTATTGGGACGAAGATATCAAATATTACTTTGTTACGAAAAAAATTCGAAATGTTTTTAATGAAGTCCATAAAAAAATAGTTTAATTATTTTATTTAATAGGAGTAAAAGGAAGTTATGTAGTTCGAATCCACCTCGATTTTTTTTTTCTTGTAAGGTACTATATCAGTGAACATCTCATCCCTAGCTTAATTTACAAGTCCCGTTTGGAGAGGGTACTTACTAAGGAAGAAATAGGGAGCGGAATGTCCCTGTGCGATTTGGAGCTGGTGGTGTAGATGTGACTGGTGGTCGGGTTGATAGGGGGAGAAGTAATTGAAGCGCTATCCCTTCTCAGTTCCAACTCACCTAGCTCCCTTATTAAAATTCTATGCAAGTTATGGTATTTAGTATTCAGGAGGAGCCCAGCCCCTCCACCCCCCCCCCTCTCTGCCCCGGACAACTAACTTCTCGCTACTTTTTAACCCTTCAAAAAAAGGATTAACATAAATGAATAATTTTTATAAGTAAAAGGTAATTAACGAATTTGAGTCCTTCGTTAAAATCTTAAAACGGCTCTGGAAGGTTGGATACTGCTTGCATCCTTCCCCCTCCCCTTAATACTGTTATCCTCTGAAAGGGCTGGATATAAAGACTGACTAAACTATTAATTTATGGGCAGTTCAAGCAAATGCCCCACTAAAAAAGAATTACCCTTACACCTTGTTAATTTTTTCTAAATTATCACAATTTTGTTTCACCTTTACGGTAAATCCAAGTTGGAGTAGTACGTTATGAGGTTGAGAATAAGAAGGGGACCAACGCTACATTAAATGTTCGTAGTAATTCAAACTCAACGGAGATATAAAAAAAATCCGTCACGCAGGCGCTGCTTAAACTAATCAGATTTCCCATGCGAAGTTCTACAATAGATAAAACTACACATTGGTAACACTTAACACCTCCATGAACATAAAGCGAATAAACACAAACGATAATGAGAAATCTTTTAGTCAATTAAGATAACCTCCCCACGTAAATAGTCTGAATTGTAAACAAACAGGCCTGCCAACCACTCAGAGCTGAACAGATAGAAATATTTTTCACGGGAAAGAAAAACTATTGCAGTCATATATTTCAATATAATATATTAATTTTATTGTAAACTATTATATCTAGTGCTATAATGTATAATGAACAAGAATAATTTGTATTTCAATAACTCTAATTTTAGTATTCCAAGATCAAAAGACGAGGGGGGGTGTATGGGTTTACGAATTCCTCCCCCCTTTTTCCTCGTACAGTTTATGCCATTGACTAAAATTATCTTTATTGTTATCGAGTATGATATAGATGAAATAAACACTTTATATACATAAATAGTAAATGATTACATTATCACAATGTGTATTTATTATATTCAACAAGTATATCGTATCCTTTAGTTCCTACAACAATAGTGTGATACTCATTTACTGTTGGTTGGAGAAACGACTAAAAATTATAGTTGCCCAGGAGATAATAGCCAGTAGTCAATGTCCTTTGAAATCTTTATTTAGTGCATACCTCTTTCTACTATTCCACACCGCATCTTCAGAGCATTTAACATATTATCTCGTTGCCCTTCATATTCATTCACCTTAAAGGACCATCAATTATAGTTTTATTCAAGACATGATTAGAACAGACATTTTTTTTTCCCGCCTCCCTTTTACTAATAATAATAATAAATAATAATTATAACAAAGCCTAATACTTCAAAACTCACAAAAATAAGGGGCCTAACCTCTTAAAAGTCCATAAAGCACATAAAGAAAGGTTCTAGCACCCAAAAGGAGTTATTACCCTTAACCTGACACGCAGCACTTAAAATAAATAATCAAAAACAAAAAGAAAACAGTTCGAAATAAAAGAAACACTTTTAAAAAAATACGAGACATTCATAATTCACTACAAATAATACAATTAGGAATAAATATACTGATTAAGAAAAAAAGAAAATTAAAGACAATCCTCCTAGAGATACAAACTACTTCACCACATAAATTATAACAATAGAAACATATTAAATCTATAACTAAACTATAAAAAGAAAAAAAACAATTGCAAAAAGAAAAAAAACACGTGGAAATAAACAAAATACTAATTAAATAAATAAATATAACTAAATAACTTCTAAGCCTATGCATCTCTCCTTCCCTTCCATCAAATTTGTCGAGCCTATCCTACGCCTTCTCTGGGTCTGCCAACTGCCCTGAAGCCTCGAGGAAAGGTACTGAACTTGGCCCACACGAACCAGGTTCCACTGAGGATTCTGATGGTAATCCTCTCCAGTGTAGCCTGACTCACTCCCTGCTCCCGCAGCCCATCTGCACTCTTCTTGCACCAAACGCCCTTGTTAAGACAGGGTTCCCGGCAGGACCCTCACCATGAGCCAGTTGGGCAACAGCCCTCTTCAGCTCCAGCTGATCATGCTTATTTTTCTTGCGATAAAAGCTATCCTCCAAGGGCCATGCCGCGGTGACCACATGTATTAATATTAAAGGCCTTTCCTCTATACTCCACAACCAAGCAGGCTCAAATTTAACCTATTAGGCCCTAAAGACGTTTTCATGAATCGTGCGCCCCCTCTCATGCTGAAACCCAGCCTTACAAATCGTACTACATTGTCGTGCCGGTGTGTTCTTAGCCCTCGTTTATACGGGCAGATGCTAATGATGTGGGCCATCGTCTCCAGTGCATCACAGCCAGCTCGACTAGTGGCAATCCTCCTCGGGTCTGGCTGAATACGGGAAGTTCTCATCCTGGTATAGGGATTGCCCCTTCTACGATCTTCAAGAAAGTAACGAATTGCTTTCTCGACAATTCCGCCGCTCTTGAACCCGTCCTTCCAGTAAAGGCAGTCACCTTACTACATTCTCTCAAATCCTTACCGTCAACCCTCGCATACAGCTCATTTGTACACGCCACATTCACATCAAGGACATTCGCAGCCCTCATCAAGCTCTTGTCTCACCTCACGCGTTACTCTCTTATCTCTCAATACATGTCCAGCATACCCTAAACGCCTAAGAAAGGGTATAAATGAGGTCAACGAAGGAATATCGGTCCCACCATTCTGACGACGAGAATAAATGGAAACGTTACAGGAATCCGGTGGGAGATGCAACCATTTTTCAACAAATGCCCTTACACCTACATCCATTCAACGGAGCCCAACAGGGTTGGATTTTCCAAGCACTAGCCCATGGAACCATCGGGGTAGAACATAAGCCCTCAATGCTTCTATTATCTTCTACAGCCTCAGTGGGGCTCTATCAAACTTAGACATGACGAATTATCATTCCAGTTAGGCACAAAAGGCTCCACACCACGATGGGAAAACGGGACGCCAAGGTACAACCAGACATCTTTAACACATAGGGCCCAAACAGACTATTCGGAAGCCCTAAGACCCTATGCCGGGCAAGCCTTGACCACCCTACGCCGGCCTGAGGAACTTAGCTCCAACCCGACACATTTCTCTGGGTTTAGCTCCAAACCACAATCCCGAAGCGCACATTCCAGCTGTTTCAGAGACACGCTGAGACCTTCTTCCGAAGATGCTAGAAGAATGAGGTCGTCCGCATAGGCAACTCACGACAGCCTGACAGTACCCAACAGTAAACTGACTCGTGTCCGACACGCTTCAATCGCATGGTCAATGGCCATAGTGAATAAAATCGGCGAAAGCTCAGCCCACCTGATCGTTAGCCTTAAGTAGCAAATTTCAATATTCTATCACCATTAGTCCTCAAGATATTAAGGAAAATTTATGATGTCGAGCTGACTATTCTTTGTAATTAATTTCATGAGAACTCTGCAAAAAAGACTACCCAGCGATAATCCAGAGAACTCTTGGTATGTCGAATTTCAACTCGAACTCCGTCGAATTACAGGCACAGAAATATAAAGACGGCCAATGCAATTCCTTTTTCCCTCACCACCATGACTTAGGTTCGACAATTAGTTTAGTGTGAAATAAAACATATAGGAGAAGGAGTGAATGCTTACTAAAGGCTGGAAATTGAAGCATAGGGATAACACCATTAATTAATAACACCATAAGAATTACATACTGCATAGTATGTATACTAGAAGAGCAACATTCGACGGGATAGACAGACGTTGCCAAGACTGCAATTATCCCAGAAATGGCGTAATCCCCCCACGGGAGAGACAACACCGTTCATTTTTAGCTACTTAAATGTAACGGTCTAGGATACATCGAGTATGTATAAATCAATCAAATCGTAACTGGAATGGCTGTTGAATTTTTTACAGACGAATTCCTGTTACTCTACAGCAAGACTCATTCTCAGCTCTTGCAGATCACAGATCAACTCTTGAAGGGATTCCACTGATCTGCTGATGACCTAGTTATTTCCTGCGGGATATCGGAATGGATTGATTGTTTGGGTCGAGATTAAAGGGAGTTTTCCCATAGAATTTCAATCACGGCACCACAATAAGTTTGATTGGTCTGAAGGGTGGTGGATGGGAGAGCTAGGAGGAGGTGTTGGGAGAAAGGAAGTGATGGGGGGATGGGAGATAAGCAGCCACCCCCGACCCCGGATATTGGGTAGAGTATTAAACTTACGTGAGGTGGAGGAGCCCCAGGGAGCCCTCTATATCCTCAGCTTTCTCTCTACCAACTCCAATTATTCCCTTTATTAGATCAGAGCCTTGTTCACTCTTCTCACTGCTTTAGCCGGAGGTTGGATCGGCCAATCATCTCCCAGGCCGCCTCTTACCTATCACGATAGTTCCTCCGGGCAACCCTTTATACTCGATACACGCCCCACCACTAGATTTTAGGAAATGACACACAAATATATTGTATGGCCAACTTAGGAAAATCTCATTTAAGAAGGCCACTCAACGTTCCTATGAAAGTTCACGCATTATCTAAGCAAAAGGTGTCCACATTTAGGGTCTCTCCAGGGAAGTAGAAGTTTATCATTTTTATCAAATCAGTTGATCAGATTTATCAAACACTTATCATAGCAATAGTAACGTATAGCATTGAAGCGACGACCAGAGTAGCGGCTCTGGGAATAAATAGCCCTGAGAAAGATATTTGAAGCTGTGAAAGAACTTAATTAATGAAAGAAAGGCGCGCAAGATGGCATCTATACTACTAAGACGGCAGGTGAAACTGGAACATGAAGGAACTAGAGTCAGACCATGATAACATTGTATGCTAGAGCAAGTTGCGAGAGCTCATTGTGTTTAGTTTTAATGTTTGGGTCAATTGCTGAGCCTAATTATGTCTTTACTTTCAGTGAATAGCCATACTTGTTGGCCCTGCCAGTAAATACCTGCCCGACGATTGTCTCAACTCCCTCCTGTGTTTCTTCAAGTTTCATAGCATTATTTGATGTTTTTTTACTAAGCAACATTGGTTTCCTTCTTTGGGGATGCCCATTATATGAAGTACTTGTTAATATCTTCATTAGCCCCTCGTGCCTTCCCCTAATTATTTTTTTACATTTCTTCTATTCCTTTTCAGTAGTTCACCCGCCACGTACTGATCCTATCCCCTTGTCTGTAGCACTATATTACACCACCGGTCTCCTTTTTTTTTCATTGCTAACTATTTTCTTGGGTTTGTTTCTTGAAACCCTCTTCAAGTAAACATCCTGAAGCCTCTAGTTTAGAAGGTTCCTAGCTTCAAAGGGTGCCAATGCTCGTAGCCGGCTAGTAAAAGGCAATATTTTACTCCAATAAGGAGCAGCAATATGAATGAAGCCCTTACGAATCACCTCCTGTAGCGAATATTGCTCTCCAACTTTGAGCCATTCACATCTGTGGCGGTGGTTCTAGCAGCAGCCCAAAACAATTCATCCTTCCCTCTCTCTATAATTGAAATGGAGAAAGCCATGATGCATGCTGATCCAGGATATATTGGGAACCTTCCTTTTTTCTGATTTTGGGGACCCTCGTTTTACCTTTTGCCAAGTAGTGGCACCCTGGGGACGATTCAGCCTGCCAACAATCTTGCTTTTGCTCCTTACCTCGGGGGTAAAAAAATAAATAAACTACTGATAAAGAAAAATGTCTAAAACCCAGAAAAACAATTACTAGAAAAGAAGTCCTCTGTGGTAAAAATGTCACGTAAATGGGATATAATTGTAAATTATGAAATAATACCTGACAATTAGGCTCAGGTGAGCTCAGATAACAAAAGAAATTGACAAATGAACATCAAAAGAAGGACTAATAAAAAATAATTACGTTGGGCTCTAGTGAGCCCAGATAAACATAAATGAACCATGTAAAGAAGTTTATATAAAAATTCTAAAATATACAACGCATACAGCTTATCTCTGATGGTCTACAGGTACTTCCTAAATCGCTTAAGTTGTGTCAAATACCAATCTAAACTCAGATTGTGATGCATAGCAAGGGATCTATTTGATTGCCTCTCACAAAAAATTATCCTAGGTGATTATTAAAAATAAAAAATGTTTTAATTAGTAACAGACGTTTTAAAGTAAGTTCGCTGTTTTTTACCCAGTACGGCTACGCATTCAAACAATTTAAGACGTGGGTCATCTCTAGAAAGAAGATATATATATATATATATATATATATATATATATATATATATAATAAACACTCAGGCACCATTCAAAAAAAGGATAATAAATTAATCTTTTACATAAAATGATTTAGGTTCATTGTTGGTTGATCCCTTCCAATTCACATAGAATGATAGCATAGGTAGGAGGAACAGGCCTAGCATTTCCCCACAAAGGGCAAAGCGGTTAGTCAGCTTTGTAAAAAGAGGAGAGAGTGAGGGGGGGGGGTGGGAGAGAGTGACGGGAGTTGGGGATGGCGGTGGGGTGATTGATGAGGGACCGGGGGGTGGAGGGGGGGATTGAAGAAATGGCTAACATCGGTTCAAGCAGAGTCATCCACAACACCCCAAGCCCTCTCCCTACAAGCTTCTATCCCTCAGGCAGGGGTTGCGTTAATACAGCCCTCTCCCTACAAGCTTCTATCCCTCAGGCAGGGGTTGCATTAATACTGCCCTCTCCCTGCAAGCTTCTATCCCTCAGGCAGGGGTTGCGTTAATACAGCCCTCTCCCTACAAGCTTCTATCCCTCAGGCAGGGGTTGTGTTCATACAGCCCTCTCCCTGCGTGCTTCTATCCCTCAGGCAGGGGTTGCGTTAATACAGCCCTCTCCCTACAAGCTTCTATCCCTCAGGCAGGGGTTGCATTAATACAGCCCTCTCCCTGCAAGCTTCTATCCCTCAGGCAGGGGTTGTGTTCATACAGCCCTCTCCCTGCGTGCTTCTATCCCTCAGGCAGGGGTTGCGTTAATACAGCCCTCTCCCTACGTGCTTCTATCCCTCAGGCAGGGGTTGCGTTAATACAGCCCTCTCCCTGCGTGCTTCTATCCCTCAGGCAGGGGTTGTGTTCATACAGCCCTCTTCCTGCAAGCTTCTATCCCTCAGGCAGGGGTAGTGTTCATACAGCCCTCTTCGTGCAAGCTTCTATACCTCAGGCAGGGGTTGTGTTCATACAGCCCTCTCCCTGCAAGCTTCTATACCTCAGGCTGAGACTGCGTTGAGGGTTTGAGTCAGTTGACATCTAAACCTAAACAAGTTATTGTAAATTCATTTGATATGATTAATAAAGTTATGCATGCATTTGCTAAAAGGTTGTCGAATGAACCAATACATGGAACCGGAAAAAGAAGTACTGTGGTAGCTTTCCTCGCTGATCCAGACTCTTCTCTTATTGGACTACGTAGCCTTGTGATAGATTTATGCTTCTAGTTTCCATTATGATTTAAGGCATGTTTTAGCAGATTTCCCTTAAGGGAAATCAGCTGTTGAGGTCGTACTCATGACGCGATTTTCGGAACATTTCTTCAAATGTCCATCGATCCTACCCTGGAGATGACGAAAATGAGGTCCGTTCAAAATTATATATATATATATCATTAGTCTGTTAATACTCTAGCGGTCGCAATTTTTGTTTAATCGTCACCAAACTCGGTATTTAATCGTTTTATGTAAAAAGGAAGATCAAGTTCGTTAACAGCTGAAATCGAACCAGTGGGAGGGGGGGGGGGTTAGAGGGAGGGATTTTTGAAAATTCGAAACATCTCCGTTACTATACTTCGGGTCGAAAAATTGTATAGAACCAATCTTATTGAAAATTGAATTTACTATAAATATTGTAATACGCATTTATTCCCTATCTTGAATATCAACCGAGATATTTGCATTTTTATTAACTGTATTGGACGAGCTATGGTTCCCGCTAAAAGCTAGTTCGGCCGTTCCCGTAAACGTTCGGCACTCGTATGTAGATTTCTCTATTGTATAACTTTACATGGGAAATCTGCTTAGTTTAAGCAGCCCCTGCGTGACGGACGTTTCATTGTTAAAGCTGTTAATTTGTAGAGAATGGAAGATGCTAAAAAATGACTGCTCTTAATCTATCTTCTTCGAACAGAGTAAACTGAAGAACAGTTGATATAAAGTTATGTGATCTTTGGGTAATTTTATCAACAACCGTTTATAGATATGAAGGCAATCCTTTCCTGGTTAAATATCCAAGTGTACATTTGATGATACAGTAGGCGTGGGTGTCTTGTTTCAAGTTGAATTAGGTATGTGGTATTGGCTGGTGTGTAAGATTGTGCCCTCTTTGCCTGGTAGGGCTCTACTATGGCCTCTATTCTCCAGCGCCCAGCTGCATTCCTCCCTCCGCGAGATTTATTCTTCCGATTGAACCCAAGTGAACCACCCAAATACAGTTACTTGTGTCGTTCTAAAGCTATATTCATGTTTCTGAAGCCATCTTTTACTTCATTTTTAAAAATAACGAGCATATTTCTCAAACTTTGCTTCCAGGTTAGACAGAAACGGAATAGAAGTGCCTGCTGATTATTTTAATGCCCATTTTGTTAGTGTTTGCAAAGAAGAGATGGTTTGTTCCTCAGATGATTCCATCGAGAAAAATATATCAGAGATTTCATCCGTCCTGGCTCTATATTAGTGAAGAAATAGCGCCAACTCTCCCCTTACTTACTATTCACACAAATCCGTGAAAAGTTGTCGGCCTCTTGAGATAATAAATAAAAACTCAGCGGAAATGAAGGTAAACGAAAAGATGTTGTGAGATGTGGAAGAAGAATGGCGAGGAGGGAAGAAGTTTGGCCCGCAGACAGAGATAGAGAAGCCATTTCCCAAAGTCTCCCCCTTAAAAGTTTGCCAGGTGCTCAGCATAAATCTGAAAAAGCCGCCCACCCCCACCCCTGGAACCTGCGGTGTCTACCTCAGCCCTAACCACCTAAGCTATTTACTCCTATAGAAATCTTTGTTTATATTTCTTATTCGTTTCATTCTCTTCGCTCCCCTTGGAGCAATTAAGCAAATGAGATAAGCGTAGAGCAATTTAGAAAATTAGCTAGTAGAATAAGGAAATTAAGATAATACCGTATTTGCTCTGGTAATTCCCTCTCCCCGCTAAATATGATCTGATATTATCAATTTAGCCTCGTTCAAAACTTCCCTTTGGAAGAACAAATCCGCTTATGAGATTCGGCCAATGTTAGTTGCCATTGAGAAAATACCAGTATTTTTGGTCCTCCGATGTCAAAAATAATATCTGGCTGCATAAACTAAACTAACAGGATGCAAGACAGACAGGGACTACTTCATTTCTCATTTAATTTTCCTTTCGGCCCCTATGCAAACGAGACTTGAAACCTCAGTAGTGCATTAGTAGGAGATGGAATAACCCCCAACCCCCACCCTCACTCCCAGCGGCTGAAACCCTAAAATACAAATAACTCCATTACCATACCGGACATAGGTATAAAATAGAAAAAAGGAATATTTATTCCTATTTGGAGTCGTCCCCGAACAAAATGAGTTACCCACTCATCCTATAATAATCACAATTAACACTTGTTTATAAATAACAATCTTTATATATATACAACAGTATACGATACATTTAGTAAATTGTTGGCTATATTTAAAAATCGCTTGAGGTAATATGGGGTGGGGGAACGTACAATTACTGTACATACCAACTAATTGAATTATTCACATGATTTATTATTATTTTTGAGGAGTTAGGGTTAATTCTCAGTCTCTTGGAAATCTTTTTACCGGCAGAAGATTTATCCAATGGGTGACTAGGACTAGCTGTAGTATAGAGTACTGAGAAATTTGCTTACTACACTAATAGTTTATAATAGTACTGACTTTTGTGAATGCAAAATTATGCCGCCAGGTAGATTTAAATATTTAGTGCTTTTGACAGTATTTTAGGGGTAGTCCATTTGTCGAAATAACAATGGCAGTGACCCTGTTTATTTACAATTCGTAGAGGTGTTTCAATGCTGCAGCTATTTCTTCTAATGTTTCAATTTGGTATTTCCTCAGTGTCTTAGCAATTACATTATGAACATTCTCATCATTTGGTAAACAAAACTGAAAAATAAGAATGACCTGCTCGTCAAGATGAACAGTATAGTCTCTTAACCTTTAAACGACAAGGCTGTGACCCAGGACAAATTTGACAAGTAGGTGTCATACATGGCACCTACCTGCCATATGCATATTTTCCATTTTATTCTGCTCAGAATCACTCTTCTTGTCTCAAAATAGCATTTAGAAAAGTTAAGAAGAATAGTGTGTGAGTGTGTGTGTATGATTGTGAGTACCCCCCCCCCTCGTCACCAATGAGAGCTTAAAATGAAATATTAAATAAAAATATGCAAAAAATATATTTATAGTACAATAATATATTATGTAATTTATAATATATTAACATACTATGTAATAAGCAAACAAGCATATATTAGTAGCTTATTACTATTATACAAAAATATACCTAGGTATAAAAAATTATATACAAATATTAACATACACAGTACAAAAAAAAATCAAATACACTCATTTATTGGGAAAATAATGCAAAAAAACAAACAAAAATTCATGAAACTATTCACTTGACGATTCGTTATTGGCAAAACATTCAGGGAAACCATAGTATACTATGTGTTCACCGGAAATACTTCTTTCGCATTTATAGCAAAGTCAGGTACCTCTTCTATTTTTTTTATTATTTATAAATTACTATCACTTTCTTCCATTTGTCTTAAAAGTTCATTTCTAATCTCATCATCAGCGAATTCAGTGTCATAGAAAATTTACAAAAGGGAACTTAAACAACAAGGCTGTGTCAAATACGACACCTACCGGCACAAACACTCCCAAAAAGTACGAAAAATGGTGGAGGACAGAGCTTGCAATGACCTTGACATGTAGTAATAGGAGGGTATTAAGGCACACCAGTTTTGTCCTGTTTGTTATTGTACAAGCTCATGAGTGTACAACTTATGGCATAGGTGTCACATAGGACACAGCCTTCTCGTTTAAAGGTTAATGCCATCATTAGCTTCAATCCAATAAATTTTAAAATTATCCTCCTAAATTAATTTATGAGTCTCATTAAAATTCTTTAGAGGTATATACGGGTATCATAGCTCCATAATTGAGTTTCTGTATACGCTCTGTAGAAGCCAGTATCTTACATCTCCTCGTACGTTGTTACAATGACTACATCTGTTGGAAATGTTATTTTTTAACAAATAACCTCTGTAGGATAATTTTAGGTATTTAATACCTTGGTTCCTGGAATAACCCCATTCCGAACCCTGAACATTAAGCTGGTCCAGAAGTTAGCCTATACTACCAAGGGGGGGGGACGTTTTTTTCATATCTTACTTCTGGACTCCAAAAAAAAAAACAAAATCCCCGCCAACAAAAAATAAATAAAAAACTACTTCATGGATTGCTTTCTCCTTTTTTTGCTATGCCCATTATCTATTAGGGGTCTGTATTGATTTATTTCATGAGGGTCCGCTGTTTCATATTTATTTTTAATTTTTAAGGCTGGCATTTATCGAATTATACATAAAATTAAAAAATAATTTTTCCTTTTTGAAGAATTTTCAATTTTCATTTTTTCATTTTATTCTACTTCGGGGGAAGATTATTTTTCTGGAAAAAAAACGACCCCCCAATTATCATTTTCGGTTTAACCCAAATTTTCATTTTCAGGGGTGGGGGGGGACATTTCTTCGAATAAAACCGGTTCCTTTTTTCAATTGGCCATTTAAATATTTTTATTTTGATAAACCTGAGGCGGAGGACATTGCCAAAGTGTTGTTTGATGTGCTCTTTTCAAATGGGTTCCATCAAAATCTAAAGTCCCAGTGTGATTTGAGGAAAAAAAATTTTGAGGGTCCCGTTCCATAAACAATATTATTGTTATATATATAAAAAAATAAAAAAAGTAAATTCAGGCGGATTAGGGGATTTCCGTCTTTGTGGAATTATTAAAATTTATCTTTATAAAAAAAAACATGGGACTCAACAAAAAATAAAAATACAAACTGGAGGAGGGCATGGTTAAAAAATTTGGTTGCTAATAAATATATATATTTATATTTAATAATATAATATATCTTATTATTTTATTATATATATATATATTTTACACCCACAAATTTTTGGGAATCATTTTTTACTCTGTATTTTTTTGCCCCGCTTTTACCATCACCACCCAGGGGTAAAATTCCTTTGAACAAAATTATACAAGTTGAGCCTCAAAAGGAGGAATTAACCTATTTTGGTAAAAAAAAAAACATTTTGGGGGATTTACAAACAATGGATAATAATAAAGTTAATGATGTTTTCTGTTTATCTTATTTCAAAAAATTCTTTTCTGGTGGGAAAAGTTGGAAACAAGTACTAATGGACAAGAATATTTTATTATTGTTTTATGGGGGGATTTGCTTCAAACAAACAATAATTCCGTGCCAACATTAATTTGTTTATTTACTATAAATTAACTTTATTATTAATATTTCTAGTTTTTTGATATAAAATCCTTAAGAGAGGAAATAATTATTGTTAATTTTGATATATAATCAGGGGAAAAAATTTGATTTTTAGACATTAAAAAAAAAATTATTTTAATCTAACATTTGTCCATGAACATTTATATTTATTGAAATTTAAGGTTATTTTTAAATTTATTTAGGTTAATATTTTATTTTTATTATTTAACATTTCCAAAATGTATATATATGCTGGATCATTTTGTAATTTTATTTAAAAATATTTATACTTTTTTTATTTACCACACATTATTTTAATTGGATTAATAAACAATACTAAAAACATTTATTTTGGGGTCCTGGACTTCCTTGGCAAACCCACGGTTTGTAATACATTAAGGCCGGATTAAAAAAAATTATATTATCCATAAAATTATTATATATATATTTATTATATTTAATATATTTAATATCTATATAAATTATATATATATATAACCAAACACACCACCCTCACCACCCACACAACGTTACATTTCGTCTTGTTGTTGGACCCCCCCCCCCCACTGTTTAGGGCGGTCTATAAACGGGATAATTTGATTTTCCAAAGGGCCTTTTTTAGGGCCGGGCATGAAAAGGGCCTTATATATAAGGGGAATTTTGGGTACGGGAAAACACAAATATACGGAGGGTTACGCTGTTTTTAAGGCCTCCAATGTGGTCGGGATTCTAAGTGAGTTTCATAAATAGGAGGGCTTAGTCATCACCTAGGGGCTTTGTTCTCAGATTGTATACGACTATACTCCTTAGAGTCCCACTGATCCTTAAGCATGGCGGCATTAGCCCACTCACTCTATTGGCGAACTCGTGAAAAAATGTTCTCCCTTGGAGGGGAATAAACCTGCACCTACACTCAGCTAGCTGGCAGTAGTGGAGGTGTGCCTTAACCCGCACGGCCACCGGTCCCTTTCCCTATATATATATATATATATATTAATATTGGAATAAACCTGCACCTACACTCAGCTAGCTGGCAGTAGTTGAGGTGTGCCTTAACCCGCACGGCCACCGGTCCCTTGCCCTATATATATATATATATATATATATATATATATATATATATATATATATTCTCGAAATATTGGAATAAACTATTCATTTTTTCATTGTGAACATGAATCCAGTTAAAGACCACTTGGTTTGGGCAGTTTCATGACACTTGGACACTTCGGACCTCCCCAGGAATAAACTATAACCCACGGGATATCCCAGCTACCCTCAAAGTTTACAATAAATATCCACATCACAACCTCACCCCATCCACCTCCCCTCCTTAAAATATATTTCTAATATAGAGCAAGGAGTCTCTCGGCTCAGAAAAGGTGCTTCGAAGCACCACCTCTTTTCTATCTTAGTTTTAGTTTAGATGTAAGTTTTTCTAAAAAAAAAAAAAAAAGGAATAAACTAAGATTTTTTCACCAACACTGGCCTAAACTCCAATAAACAACAACAACACCATATATATTTGTATTTTAGGTCAGTGTTAGTGAAACAATTTTAGTTTATTCCAATATTTCGAGAATAATTATTTTCTGTTAGGTAAGCTAATGTAACCAGAAGTACAACAGTCATGTACAGTAGTTTTTAAGTATCTTTAGTCTTGCCCTGAAGAAGAGAAAATAAATATTCTCGCAATATTGAAATAAACTAAGATTTTTTCACCAACACTGACCAAAACTCGTCTAAACACGAATAAATTACCATATATAACCCGTCTAACACGAAGAAATTACCATACGTAACACGAACTAATTTTCCGGGTATATGTACCAGAAAGTGTGTTTTCTTCAATTGCTTCAATCGAGAATATGATTGACAAACGTGTTGCTAACAGTCTTAAACAGAAGAAGATAACGGACTATTTCAACTACTAGTGGGATTGCAGTAATATGGTCGGTACTGTTTACTCTGTTTTACACGATATTTATTATGTTTACTGTAAGTATTTTTTTATTATAAATGTTTAATTTTGAAGCTGTAAGGGATACAGCAAAGTTTTGTTGTATTTTAATCAACATTATGACTGATAGTTGTCTTTCAGTTTTAAGCAAAGGAAGATTTTTACCGTTTTTTTTTTTAATTATGTATATTAATTCATTTAAATATTCGTAAAATATTAAGATTATGTAGATTTGTAGAAGATGTAGGGACTAAATCACAGTACATTTTTTTACCTCTGTAACACGAATTTTCATTTAGTTCACCTCTATAACTCGAACTATGCTTAAGACGAACTATACATAACACGAACAAAAATGGCCCGTGGTGTCGACTGTATATATATATATATATATATATATATATATATACATAAAAATTTGAATGGACCTCATTTTCGTTATATCCTAGGCAAGATTGATAGATATTTCGTGACAATTTTTATAACTCTTGCCATTCAACCTCAATAGCTTCTTTCCCTTAAGATAAATCTACGAAAATGATAAATAAACAACTTATTCTAATTTAATTTACATTTTACAAATTTTCCCTCTTAATTAAACTCATAATTATCACTCATTTACATAGCGAGTCACACATTTACATAAAGTTAGGCACAATCCTCTTCGTCTAAGCTATTTCATTAATTATGAATGCACACAGTTTATAAACAATTGTTTATACACAAAAATCTATCCTCATTCATATCTGTTGAATTTGATACACCTTGTAGAAGTTAGAAACTGTCAGATTAGCTTTCTGAGGGTATGTGTGAGTGTGTGTGTTTTAGCAGATTTCCCTTAAGGGAAATCAGCTATTGAGGACGTACTCATGACGAGATTTTCGAAAAATGTCTTCAAATGTCCATCGATCCTACCCAAGAGATGACGAAAATGAGGTCCGTTCATAATTATATATGTGTATATATATATATATATATATATATATATTTGTCTGTTAACGCTCTAGCGGTCGCAATTTTTGTTTGATCGTTTCGAAACTCGATATTTAACCGTTTTATGTAAAAAGACAGATCAAGTTCGTTAATGGCTGAAATCGGACTTAAGGGAGGGGGGGATTTTCGAAAATTCAAAATATCTCCGTTATTATGCATCGGATTGAAAAATTGTATAAAACCAATCTTATTGCAAATTAAATTTAATATAAATATTGTTATATAAATTTATTCTCTATCTTGAATATTAACCGAGTTATTTGCATTTTTATGAAGTGTATGGTCGGGTATAGTTCGGATTAGGTCGGCCATTTCCGTCATTGCTCGGCTCAGGTGGAAGCTTCTTCTAACTTTACCTGTCGTTTCTAACCTTAACTTACCTTTGTTACTTTATGAGATTTATGCAAATACGTTCTGTTCATCCGCCCCCCCTCCCTTCTTTAGTTCTTGGACTACTTAAATTTGAGTTATTAAAATATAAATTATTCTTACAATTCAGAAGCCGTTTCAGTTGGGAATTTATTTTAATTAACTGAATGATTTCTCATTACCGTTTGTATTTAATCACGGTGGTATTGTGTTACCAGTATGCAGATGTCTCTATTGTAAAACTTCACATGGGAAATCTGCTTTGTTTAGGCAGCCCCTGCGTGACAGACTTTTGAGATCTCTGGTGACAGTGTTCATACCTAGATCATTGCTTCGCAAAATATCTAATGTTCATCTTACACTTCATGTTTCATTTTACACGTTTAGCCAGAGTTCATTTTAAGGTAGCAATATAGAATGGAATCCGAAGTGACGTCATGTGCGTGAAATGAGGGTGTTGAAAGTATATGGCGTGAAGGAGAGAGGGAGAGGGTTTATGAGCAGGCTGCAACTAGCTGCTCCCTTTACAAAATCCATCAAGGGCTAAAGGAATAATTTATAGGCTGACTTTGTCCCTCCTCCCCCTCGTGGGAATAATTAAACACAAATGGAATCAAGGGCTGGCTCCTATTGAAGCATTCTCCACTAAACTTTGATGTTTCTCAGCCTCAACTTGCTAGGGGCGCCTTTTAGCCTTTGCTTCAATCCATTCTGAGATCAGCACGTAGATAGGATGTAAGGCGTATGTCAGTCCTCCCCACGACACCTTCAGCTCCCTCCACGCCTCACAACTACACCAGCATAAAGCTTTGTCACGCCCCCCTCCCCAAGTATGACACACTAATAATCTCATCTCACCATATATTCTCCATTTCTAATTGAATGTAATAATACGCTGACAGGTGGGGTTTTACAGAAGGCTGAAAACAAGAAAATACAAAAAAGTCCGTCACGCAGGGGCTGCGTAAACAGCAGATTCCCCTTGTGAAGATTAATAATAGATAAACCTACATACTGCTAACACAACACCACCGTAAATATATACAAACGGTAATAATAAATCTTTTCCCTCCCGACGGGAAGAGTCTCAAATGCAAACAAACAGTTCTGCCAACGGCTAACCGGAAAGAAAAACAATAACTGAAACATATAAGAATATAACATATTCATTTTATTGAAAACTATTACTATATCTAGTACTGTAATTTATAATGAATCTAAATAATTTTTATCTCAATCAATCAAATTTTAGAAGTCCAAGAATTTAAGACGGGGGGGGGTCTAAATAACATATTTCCATCTATCTCGTATAATAAAGGTCTGGAAAACAATATTTGTTATTTTGTTATTTAAGCTTCGAATAATGCGGTTTATTATATAAAAGAGTATTGTTAATCTAACACGAGTAGAAGTGGGGGTCTACTGATGGCTGAAAACTGAAAAAATACAAATATCTCGGTTAATATTCAAGATAGAGAGTCATTGTACATAACAATATTTATAATGAGGTTAATTTGCAATAAGATTTATTATATACACTTTTTTGATTCAACTTATAGTAACGGAGATATTTTGAATTTTCAAAATTCTCCCCTCCAACCCCCCCCCTCCCCCCTTGTCCGATTTCAGCCGTTAACAAACTTGATCTTTCTTTTCACATAAAACGACTAAATATTGAGTTTGGTAACGACCAAACGAAAATTGCGATCGCTAAAGTGGTAACAGAAAAACAAATAGATAGATAGATCGGACCTCATCTTCGTCATCCACTAGGTAAGATCGACGGATATTTGACGAAAAAATTCCAAAATTGCGTCATGAGTACGACCTCAATAGCTGATTTCCCTTAAGGGAAATCTGCTAAAAATCTTCTAATATATGAGTCAAGAATAAAAGAATAGAGAAGGAATTGTAGGGGATCAATATTGGTTCTAAAACACTTTTCTATCCGACTCATAATATAGAAGATATTTTGAATATTCGAATTCCACCCTTGCCTCTAAACCCCCCTATTCCTGGCCAGATTTCAGACATTTAGTAATATGGTCATTAGTTTTGAATGAAACAGTTAAATATCGAGAACTAAATAGCTAAAATTAGCATTTTCGAGAAAGAACGTAAAATCTTAATTAATGGCGTCATCACAAAACGTATTTGTGTGTATCTCACAATATAAAAGTTGTATGAAAAGAATATTTGATATTTAACCATCGAATAATGATATTATAGCTTATTGCTAATTTGACATTAGTCGAGTGAGGAGTGAGGGTTTACTGAATGCTGAAAACTAAAAAATGAAAATACGTCGGTTAGTATTTAAGATAAAGAAAAATGCATATAAAAGCATTTATAAGATAATATGTACGGTTCCATTTTTCGATCTGACGTATAATTTTTTTTTTCTAAATCCCCCTCTAAACCCTCCTAAAATATTTGAGTGTAGCCATACTTGTTCAAAGAAATCAAAAATTAGAAATGAAAATAAATAAGATTATTTAAACGAAGAAAATTTGTGGTTTTGAACCAGTACGGCTACCCTTTTAAACTATACATATTCCTTTTTGTTTCACGTGGAAATGAAAAGATATCAAAAATTTTAGGTTTTAGTTTCTCTTTGTGTTGATTAAATAAACGAATGAAATTATAAACAATATAAATATATAATATCCTGGGGAGGGGGGGATTAAAATAAAAGACTGGTTAAAAATACTTAAATCCATTAATAATAAATAATTAAAGAATTAGGCTATGGTTTGCTCAGATAACGAATGGAATGAACATAAAGATATTTAAACTAGAGAAAAATCATCACTATAAAGTTGTCTTTGCACCAATTGCACCAAGAAAGGGCTAGAAAGATGTGAGAGAGGAAGGAAATAAATATAAAGGAAGAGATTTTAATAGAAATTTGGAATCTAACTAGTCTTCTACAATAGACAATCCCAGCCTGCATTCTCAGGAAGATGAAATCACATAGGGCAGAAGAAAGAGCCTCGGCTGACAGTTGCGTAGAAATACGAGAGCACAATGAACAGGCAATTCTCCATTGGGGTTCTTATAAAATATTCAGCCTTCTAACGTTAAGAGAGACGGATTCACACGAAACAGGAGACAAGCTACGTGATATACAACTAAACACGTACCTTGATACAACATCTAACATTGGAGCCTAGCTCTAGAATGGATTAGTGAGTGGGTATACTGCTAGACCACTGGTATCTAGATCACCTAAGGGAAAATTGCATTTCTTAGACCCTCCAAAGTCGTTTATGTTCAAATCACAAGACTCGCACCAATGAATCGATTTGATTGCCACTTACATAAATATAAACTAACTCCGAGTACAGATACAAAATATTTTATAATAATTATCAAGAAATAACTAATTATCAAGAAATAACTAATAATTATAATAGGGGGGCTCGCGTTGGCCGTGTGAGTTAGGGCGTTGGTCCTAATCTCGCATGGCAGACCTAGAGTGGCGGATTCGAATCCCACCCTTGACAGTGGAAATTTATTTAATGACGGACTCATTAAATAAACTCCTTGTGCCCACCCTGGCAAGAAAAGGGTGGTAACCTGTAGATAACCCGTCCCGATTAGCCTAGTAGCATAAAGTGGACGTAAAATAAAAATAACGAACACTTTGTTTGCTTTAAGGGCTGTTTGAGAGGTAAGGTGACGAGGAATAGCTGAAGAACTGTAGGGGCCGGGAACACCTGGTAAAAATGAAACACTTGAACCTAAAAATAAAATTCTAATAAAAAGCATTCCGGTCAAAAGTAGATTGGGTTCTCTCCTTTAGAGATAAACCTTAGGTTTATGTTGAAAAGTTAGCTTTTGTTTTAATTCTTCTGTAGGGGAAAGGTAATTATTTTAAAATGAAAATGTTCTTGGCCACTCATAAAGAGCTGAATAAGTGAGGAAGGGCTCCTGCCAGCAACATTTATCGCTGGCCTTTCACTTCAATTGCCCCCACCTCACCCCCCCCCCCAACCACTCCTAAGCTTCGTTTCATAAAATTTAGTTTCTTCGCTGCTCTTTTTTATTCTGCTGTATTTGACCTGATATGCCCCTTGCCATTAGATTTCCCTTTTCCCAGCGATAGAAAGGCTAAATTAGAAAAGTTTCCCTTCGGCACCTCTTCCCAAATTGTTACAAAGAAAATTTGTTTTCGTCTTGTTTACATTATAAGGAAGGAGCAATGCTATCTATAACCCAATCCGATGTTCTCTTGCTTAAATTCTGGAGATTTATAAAAAATACATTCCACCTATACTCCACCCACTGAAAAGAGCGTATTACTCTAAAATTATACAGTTCTCATTAGAATCGATATAAATTTAAAAAGTCCATCACGCAGGGCTGC
Source organism: Riptortus pedestris (assembly GCA_019009955.1). NCBI lineage: Eukaryota > Metazoa > Arthropoda > Insecta > Hemiptera > Alydidae > Riptortus > Riptortus pedestris. The sequence goes on from CM032233.1 coordinate 122,481,754, forward strand.
GTAAACAGTAAAGCAGATTTCCCACGGGAATTTTTACAATAATAAATTTATGTCCTCGTATCACTTAGCAGCACCGTGAATATTAAGAAATACGTTTATTATGCAAATACGTTGTGTGATGACCTATTGAATTAAGATTTTACGTTCTTGTGTCGAAAATGTTTATTTGATGTATACCATATATTTAACCATTTCAGTCAACACAAAAGATCATATTTGTTATTGGCTCAAATGAGGTGGGGGTGTAGGGGAGGGGTGGGGATTGGAAATTTCAAGATATCTGCGTTATTATGATTCAGATCGTATATTTTTGTAGAACCAATCGTATTAAACTATTGTTACTCTATGCATTTCTTTGTACATCAAATATTAAGAGAGTTATTCGTACCTTCTTGTATTCAGTCTTTATTAACCCCCTTTTCTACTTATTGGTTTTTAAACATAGGAATAGGGAAGATGGGGTGATATGAGTTCACTAGTGTATCATACCAGCACGTGCGAAGTATGCTTAGTTTATGCAGCGTCTGCGTGGCGAACCTTTTTTTTTCTCAAATATTAACAGAGATATTTCCAGTTTTTGGTATTGGTTAGTTACCCACTGCTACTAATTTCCAATTTCATTTCGAGCACTAAACATCTCAAGAGCAGTTTACTTTCTAGTTGTGTTTACATAGGCTTCTTACTATATTGAAAATGGAGAATTGATGGAGGAGGGGGGGGGGGGTATCATCCAGTTGACAAACATGCTTAGTTGCGCTGCCTCTCTGAAACCGACTTTTAATAATGTAACTTTGATATAAAGCCGCATTAGAGTTGTAGGAGCAAAAATGTGTTATCTCGTATAAAAAAAAATAAATAAATAAAAAAAAATGGTTAATTGATATACGTTCAGCCTTGGCAGAATGGAATTCAGCAGATGGAAGTAAAGCAAGAATATTTTCTAATACAGTATTATAATATGGTAAGATTCAAAGATAAATAGTCATCCCGCGATGGGTTTTTTCATTATGGTAATTCTGTTGACTTGGTATTTCCATCTTTCAAATCGAAGGCCCATTACGTATTTAAATTACTTAGATTGGATTCGCCCCAAACCCCTTTGAAAGTCTCCTCATAGGGCGGCGAGGACATCACTTTCTCGAATTAGTTCAGATCTTTGGGTTAAATTGCCTTCATAATGAAATAATAAAAAAAAAATCCCCTGTTCCATTCTGTTGCCAGGGCGAGGGAAGCCTGCCCCGAGGCCTCGTTATAATAATTGGGCTCCCTTAATCAGATATCTCATTATCCATACCAAAAAATGAAAAGCTTCTTATTACAATTCTTCTATCTGGATCATGCGTTTCTTTATATCATATCAAGATCACTTGAGTGGGTAAAATTCAATTTGATAAGGACTGTGCCATATTAGAAAAGGAATTGTGGCAGATAGTGGGGTAGAGGAAGATGCATCTACAGCTTCAGTCCAATATTTCAGCAGTTAACATCGACAGTTAGAGTCCAATCTCCCAGATGACAGCATCTAAAGTTCAGGCTCAATCTCCCAGCAGATTGCATCTACAGTTACAGCTAATAGCAGTATTATAGCATCTACAGTTAGAGCCCAATCTACAGTTACAGCTAATAGCAGTATTATAGCATCCACAGTTAGAGCCCAATCTACAGTTACAGCTAATAGCAGTATTATAGCATCTACAGTTAGAGCCCAATCTACAGTTACAGCTAATAGCAGTATTATAGCATCCACAGTTAGAGCCCAATCTACAGTTACAGCTAATAGCAGCATACTTGCATCTACATTACAGCCCAATCTACAGTTATAGCTCATAGCAGCATACTTGCATCTACATTACAGCCCAATCTACAGTTATAGCTCATAGCAGCATACTTGCATCTACATTACAGCCCAATCTACAGTTATAGCTCATAGCAGCATACTTGCATCTACATTACAGCCCAATCTACAGTTATAGCTCATAGCAGCATACTTGCATCTACATTACAGCCCAATCTACAGTTATAGCTCATAGCAGCATACTTGCATCTACATTACAGCCCAATCTACAGTTATAGCTCATAGCAGCATACTTGCATCTACATTACAGCCCAATCTACAGTTATAGCTCATAGCAGCATACTTGCATCTACATTACAGCCCAATCGCACTGCTGATAACATCTACTGTTACAGTCCAATCTCCCACCAGACAAATCCACCCATTCATTACCATATTCATCTTTTATTATTTCTACTTAAAAAGAATATCATATCCCTATAACTGTATTTTTTTGTTTTAATGGAGAACTTTTTAAAAGCTTTCACATTCTCCAAAAAAATATTATATATACAGGGTGTCCCAACCTCGCGTGTCCTCTTTAATGCTGCAATTGTATTATTAAAAGGATGAGACCTGGTGTGCAATAATTGTGAAGTCTGAAAAATATTTTCTGTTAAATGAAGAGTTTTTAATTGGTGGAAAGAAATGAAATTTGACTGCAGCTTGATGGATCTCCTTCCCACTTCTCAATCACTACTCGATCAGCAATAAGATAAATCTTTCAAGACAGTCCGTCTTACACCCTTAGTGGCCACCAAGGTCGCAGCCTTTTATTTATACAATTGTAGATGCTAAGGGGGTGGCATGGGAAGTTGGGAAACCCTGTATATTCACTACGTGAAAATTATAAAGTTTACAAAAATAATTATTGATCTCTGCCCTATGTAGATTAAAGGTTAGATTTAGTAATTCTAAAACTTTAATCGTTGCAGACAAAAGTTTTATATTCTTCCAATTAAAGTTAATTCACATAATTTATTTTAGTATGTATTGGAGGTTAAGCTAATACATAACTACACACACGTAGGCGTCTTATGCTACAAGTCTTAGTCGTAGCTCTATTGGGTACATACAAAGGGAGATATAGAAAATATAATATGATGACGTGTAGTGACTCATTCTACACAGTTCTGTGTGACGAATTTGTTTTTATGCGATGGACTAGGATTATAGGAGGTAAGGGCATGGGATAAGGCTCGTCGTATACGAGGGACTAGGGGTATAGGAGGTGAGGGCATGGGATAAGGCTCGTCGTATACGAGGGACTAGGGGTATAGGAGGTAAGGGCATGGGATAAGGCTTGTCGTATACGAGGGACTAGGGGTATAGGAGGTGAGGGCATGGGATAAGGCTCGTCGTATACGAGGGACTAGGGGTATAGGAGGTGAGGGCATGGGATAAGGCTCGTCGTATACGAGGGACTAGGGGTATAGGAGGTGAGGGCATGGGATAAGGCTCGTCGTATACGAGGGACTAGGGGTATAGGAGGTAAGGGAATGGGATAAGGCTGGTCGTATACGATGGACTAGGGGTAGCGGAGGTGAGGGCATGGGATGATAAGGCTCGTCGTATACGAGGGACTAGGGGTTATAGGAGGTGTTGGCATTGGATATGTCTTGTCGTATACGAGGGACTAGGGGTATAGGAGGTGAGGGATGGGATAAGGCTCGTCGTATACGAGGGACTAGGGGTAATAGGAGGTTAAGGGCATGGGATAACGCGCGTCGTATACGAGGGAATAGGGGTATAGGAGGTGAGGGCATGGGATAAGGCTCGTCGTATACGAGGGACTAGGGGTATAGGAGGTGAGGGCATGGGATAAGGCTTGTCGTATACGAGGGACTAGGGGTATATAGGAGGTGAGGGCATGGGATGATAAGGCTCGTCGTATACGAGGGACTAGGGGTATATGAGGTGTGGTCTTGGGATAAGGCTTGTCGTATACGAGGGACTAGGGGTATAGGAGTTGAGGGCATGGGATAAGGCTTGTCTGTCTGCGAGGGACTAGGAGTATAGGAGGTGAGGGCATGGGATAAGGCTCGTCGTATACGAGGGACTAGGGGTATAGGAGGTGAGGGCATGGGATAAGGCTCGTCGTATACGAGGGACTAGGGGTATAGGAGGTGAGGGCATGGGATAAGGCTCGTCGTATACGAGGGGACTAGGGGTTATAGGAGGTAAGGGCATGGGATATGGCTTGTCGTATACGAGGGACTAGGGGTATAGGAGGTGAGGGCATGGGATAAGGCTCGTCGTATACGAGGGACTAGGGGTATAGGATGTGAGGGCCTGGGATAAGGCTTGGCGTCTACGAGGGACTAGGGGTATAGGAGGTGAGGGCATGGGATAAGGCTTGTCTGTCTGCGAGGGACTAGGAGTATAGGAGGTGAGGGCATGGGATAAGGCTCGTCGTATACGAGGACTAGGAGTATAGGAGGTGAGGGCATGGGATAAGGCTTGTCGTATACGAGGGACTAGGGGTATAGGAGGTGAGGGCATGGGATAAGGCTCGTCGTATACGAGGGACTAGGGGTATAGGAGGTAAGGGCATGGGATATGGCTCGTCGTATACGAGGGACTAGGGGTATAGGAGGTGAGGGCATGGGATAAGGCTCGTCGTATACGAGGGACTAGGGGTATAGGAGGTAAGGGCATGGGATATGGCTCGTCGTATACGAGGGACTAGGGGTATAGGAGGTGAGGGCATGGGATAAGGCTTGTCGTATACGAGGGGCTAGGAGTATAGGAGGTGAGGGCATGGGGGTAAGGCTTGTCTGTATGCGAGGGACTAGGAGTATAGAAGGTAAGGGCAAGGGATAAGACTTGTCTGTCTGCGAGGGGCTAGGAGTATAGGAGGTAAGGGCAAGGGATAAGGCTTGTCTGTCTGCGAGGGGCTAGGAGTATAGGAGGTAAGGGCAAGGGATAAGACTTGTCTGTCTGCGAGGGGCTAGGAGTATAGGAGGTGAGGGCAAGGGATAAGGCTTGTCTGTCTGCGAGGGGCTAGGAGTATAGGAGGTGAGGGCAAGGGATAAGGCGTGTCTGTCTGCGAGGGGCTAGGAGTATAGAAGGTAAGGGCAAGGGATAAGGCTGTTGTCTCTCTGTGAGGGGCTAGGAGTATAGGAGGGGAGGGCATGGGGGTAAGGCGTGTCTGTCTGCGAGGGGCTAGGAGTATAGGAGGTAAGGGCAAGGGGTAAGGTTTGTCTGTCTGCGAGGGGCTAGGAATATAGGAGGTGAGGGCATGGGATAAGGCTTGTCTGTCTGCGAGGGGCTAGGAGTATAGGAGGTGAGAGCATGGGGTAAGGCTTGTCAGTCTGCGAGGGACTAGGATTATAGGAGGTTAGGGCAAGGGATAAGGCTTGTCTCTCTGTGAGGGGCTAGGAGTATAGGAGGTGAGGGAGGGCATGGGGGTGGTAAGGCTTGTCTGTATGCGAGGGACTAGGAGTATAGGAGGTAAGGGCAAGGGGTAAGGATTGTCAGTATGCGAGGGGCTCGGAGTATAGGAGGTAAGGCCAAGGGATAAGGCTTGTCTGTATGCGAGGGACTAGGAGTATAGAAGGTAAGGGCAAGGGATAAGACTTGTCTGTATGCGAGGGACTAGGAGTATAGGAGGTAAGGGCAAGGAATAAGGCTTGTCTGTCTGCGAGGGACTAGGAGTATAGTAGGTGAGGGCATGGGATAAGGCTTGTCTGTCTGCGAGGGGCTAGGAGTATAGGAGGTAAGGGCAAGGGATAAGGCTTGTCTGTCTATGAGGGACTAGGAGTATAGGAGGTGAGGGCATGGGATAAGGCTTGTCTGTCTACGAGGGACTAGGAGTATAGGAGGTGAGGGCATGGGGGTAAGGCTTGTCTGTATGCGAGGGACTAGGAGTATAGGAGGTAAGGGCAAGGGGTAAGGTTTGTCAGTATGTGAGGGGCTAGGAGTATAGGAGGTAAGGGCATGGGATAAGGCTTGTCTGTATGCGAGGGACTAGGAGTATAGAAGGTAAGGGCAAGGGATAAGACTTGTCTGAAAGCGAGGGACTAGTAGAATAGGAGGAAAGGGAAAGGAAAAATAAGGCTTGTCTGTCTACGAGGGACTAGGAGTATAGGAGGTGAGGGCATGGGGGTAAGGCTTGTCTGTATGCGAGGGACTAGGAGTATAGGAGGTAAGGGCAAGTGATAAGGCTTGTCTGTCTGCGAGGGACTAGGAGTATAGGAGGTGAGGGCATGGGATAAGGCTTGTCTGTCTGCGAGGGGCTAGGAGTATAGGAGGTGAGGGCATGGGGGTAAGGGTTGTCTTTATGCGAGGGACTAGGAGTATAGGAGGTAAGGGCAAGGGGTAAGGTTTGTCAGTATGTGAGGGGCTAGGAGTATAGGAGGTTAGGGCATGGGATAAGGCTTGTCTGTATGCGAGGGACTAGGAGTATAGAAGGTAAGGGCAAGGGATAAGACTTGTCTGTCTGCGAGGGGCTAGGAGTATAGGTGGTAAGGGCAAGGGATAAGGCTTGTCTGTCTGCGAGGGACTAGGAGTATAGGAGGTAAGGCCAAGGGGTAAGACTTGTCTGTATGCGAGGGACTAGGAGTATAGGAGGTAAGGGCAAGGGATAAGGCTTGTCTGTCTGCGAGGGACTAGGAGTATAGGAGGTGAGGGCATGGGATAAGGCTTGTCTGTCTGTGAGGGGCTAGGAGTATAGGAGGTGAGAGCATGGGGTAAGGCTTGTCTGTCTGCGAGGGCTAGGAGTATAGAAGGTAAGGGCAAGGGATAAGGCTTGTCTGTCTGTGAGGGGCTAGGAGTATAGGAGGTGAGGGCATGGGGGTAAGGCTTGTCTGTATGCGAGGGACTAGGAGTATAGGAGGTAAGGGCAAGGGGTAAGGTTTGTCAGTATGCGAGGGGCTAGGAGTATAGGAGGTAAGGCCATGGGATAAGGCTTGTCTGTATGCGAGGGACTAGGAGAATAGAAGGTAAGGGCAAGGGATAAGACTTGTCTGTATGCGAGGGACTAGGAGTATAGGAGGTAAGGGCAAGGGATAAGGCTTGTCTGTCTGCGAGGGACTAGGAGTATAGGAGGTGAGGGCATGGGATAAGGCTTGTCTGTCTGCGAGGGGCTAGGAGTATAGGAGGTGAGGGCAAGGGATAAAGCTTGGTCTTTGTTGTCTGCGAGGGGCTTTGGAGTATAGGAGGTGAGGGCAGGGCATGGGGGTAAGGCTTGTCTGTATGCGAGGGACTAGGAGTATAGGAGGTAAGGGCAAGGGGTAAGGTTTGTCAGTATGTGAGGGGCTAGGAGTATAGGAGGTAAGGGCATGGGATAAGGCTTGTCTGTATGCGAGGGACTAGGAGTATAGAAGGTAAGGGCAAGGGATAAGACTTGTCTGTATGCGAGGGGCTAGGAGTATAGGAGGTAAGGGCAAGGGATAAGGCTTGTCTGTCTGCGAGGAACTAGGAGTATAGGAGGTGAGGGCATGGGATAAGGCTTGTCTGTCTGCGAGGGGCTAGGAGTATAGGAGGTGAGAGCATGGGGTAAGGCTTGTCTGTCTGCGAGGGACTAGGAGTATAGAAGGTAAGGGCAAGGGATAAGGCTTGTCTGTCTGTGAGGGGCTAGGAGTATAGGAGGTGAGGGCATGGGGGTAAGGCTTGTCTGTATGCGAGGGACTAGGAGTATAGGAGGTAAGTGCAAGGGGTAAGGTTTGTCAGTATGCGAGGGACTAGGAATAAAGGAGGTAAGGCGTGTATGTACGTATGGGAATGACCAGGAATATAGGAGATGAGGGCATGGGACAAGGCTTGTAAGGTTGCTCTTTGTCTGGGGTGTTATTAATTCTACTCTGCTAGGGAGCGATGAGCTATGTAGCAATTAAACTAAGTGCTGGTTAAAATGTCACTTAGGGCTAATCGACAGTATGCCCCCCCCACCCTCACCCTCATCCGCCATCAATTAATGGCTAAGCTGATACCAACACTTGGTCTTCCCCCTTCCCCACTCCCATATAGAACCCTATGTTGCCACTTCATCTCTTATTCCCTATTTTGCCCTTTGTCAGGAATTAGTATAAACAAGACTTGAGATCCCACGACTTAGCATTAAATGTTCAAACAGAAAGCAAAATGAAATTTGGCCGAATATTGACCAGAATAAATTATTTGTTGAAGATAAACTCACAGATGCCCAACAGACGAAAAATACAAACAGAATATCATTCACTTATTTATTTCCTACTCTACATGTTTCACGGCATTTATGGGGCTTCTCATGTGTTGTACGAATAATGCAATATTATTCCTCCTTCCTACTGTGACTAGAAACGTGGAAACAGGCAATATACATACGTAGATTACCTCCATAATTTAAACTGATGAGCAGTGAGATATATCGATAGCAGCAAAATGATCAAAGTGTGAAAAATCGATTGCAGATGTATCGAAGCAATATCAATGCCTAATACACTTCCTTTTTAAAAAAACATTATGACGCCCGATGTTAAATAAATCTACCACCATCATTCAAATCGCTGCCAACAAGGTGGAAACAGACACAACAAAGAACTTATCTTGGAAGAGAATAAAGGCAAACAGTTACAAAATAAAAAACAATCAGAATATTGTGAATAAGAAAACTGAGATAAAAAAATGTATGTAATATATGTATTAAATATTTTTTAAAGCAGTGCCTTCATCCTCAGGTTCAGTGTCTGTCCCAATCCCAGCTGCTCCTTCATCCTCAGGTTCGGTGCCAGTCACACTCTCAGCTGCTCCTTCATCCACAGGTTCGGTGTCAGTCCCAATCCCAGCTGCTCCTTCATCCTCAGGTTCGGTGTCAGTCCCAATCCCAGCTGCTCCTTCATCCTCAGGTTCGGTGCCAGTCCCAATCCCAGCTGCTCCTTCATCCTCAGGTTCGGCGCCAGTCCCAATCCCAGCTGCTCCTTCATCCTCAGGTTCGGCGCCAGTCCCAATCCCAGCTGCTCCTTCATCCTCAGGTTCGGAGACAGTACCAATCCCAGCTGCTCCTTCATCCTCAGATTCGGTGTCAGTCCCAATCCCAGCTGCTCCTTCATCCTCAGGTTCGGTGTCAGTCCCAATCCCAGCTGCTCCTTCATCCTCAGGGTCGGTGTCAGTCCCAATCCCAGCTGCTCCTTAATCCTCAGTTTCGTAGTCAGTCCCAATCCCAGCTTCTCCTTCATCCTCAAGTTCGGTGTCAGTCCCAATCCCAGCTGCTCCTTCATCCTCAGGTTCGGTGTCAGTCCCAATCCCAGCTGCTCCTTCATCCTCAGGTTCGGTGTCAGTCCCAATCCCAGCTGCTCCTTCATCCTCAGGTTCGGTGTCAGTCCCAATCCCAGCTGCTCCTTCATCCTCAGGTTCGGTGTCAGTCCCAATCCCAGCTGCTCCTTCATCCTCAGGTTCGGCGCCAGTCCCAATCCCAGCTGCTCCTTCATCCTCAGGTTCGGTGTCAGTCCCAATCCCAGCTGCTCCTTCATCCTCAGGTTCGGTGCCAGTCCGACTCCCAGCTGCCCCTTCAGCCTCAGGTTCGGTGTCAGTCCCAATCCCAGCTGCTCCTTCATCCTCAGGTTCGGCGCCAGTCCCAATCCCAGCTGCTCCTTCATCCTCAGGTTCGGTGTCAGTCCCAATCCCAACTGCTCCTTCATCCTCAGGTTTCGGTGCCAGTCACTCTCAGCTGCTCCTACCTCCTCAGGTTCTGTGTCAGTCCCAATCCCAGCTGCTCCTTCATCCTCAGGTTCGGTGTCAGTCCCAATCCCAACTGCTCCTTCATCCTCAGGTTCGGTGCCAGTCACACTCTCAGCTGCTCCTTCATCCTCAGGTTCAGTGTCAGTCCCAATCCCAGCTGCTCCTTCATCCTCAGGTTCGGTGGCAGTCCCAATCCCAACTGCTCCTTCATCCTCAGGTTCGGTGTCAGTCACACTCTCAGCTGCTCCTTCATCCTCAGGTTCAGTGTCAGTCCCAATCCCAACTGCTCCTTCATACTCAGGTTCGGTGCCAGTCACACTCTCAGCTGCTCCTTCATCCTCAGGTTCAGTGTCAGTCCCAATCCCAGCTGCTCCTTCATCCTCAGGTTCGGTGTCAGTCCCAATCCCAACTGCTCCTTCATCCTCAGGTTCGGTGCCAGTCACACTCTCAGCTGCTCCTTCATCCTCAGGTTCGGTGTCAGTCCCAATCCCAGCTGCTCCTTCATCCTCAGGTTCGGTGTCAGTCCCAATCCCAGCTGCTCCTTCATCCTCAGGTTCGGTGTCAGTCCCAATCCCAGCTGCTCCTTCATCCTCAGGTTCGGTGCCAGTCACACTCTCAGCTGCTCCTTCATCCTCAGGTTCGGTATCAGTCACACTCCCAACTGCCCATTCATTGCCTAGAATTTCCAACCACAAGCCTTGGAGACGTAAGCATAATTACTTGAATTGCTAAACACAGACCTCGGAGACGTACACATATTTACATGAATTGCCAACCACAGGACTTGGACACATGTTTTCATGAGTTCTTAAAAACAGGCCTTGTAGACGTACACATAATTACAAGAACTGCTAACAACAGGCCTCGGAGCTTTATACATATTTAAATGAATTTCCAACCAGAGGACTCGAGACGTAGACATATTTACATGAATTGCCAAACACAGGCCTCGGAGACGTACATATATTTACATGAATTGCCAAACACAGGCCTCGGAGACGTACATATATTTACATGAATTGCCAAACACAGGCCTCGAAGACGTACATATATTTACATGAATTGCCAAACAAAGAAGGATTTTGTTGGAGGATTGGGAGTTTTCTCTGAGGGAGAAATCCCCAAATCTGCATACCTCTGAGAAGTTTGACGACATTCCACTAAGGTGTCGAAACATACGTTTGTTCCCCACTCTTCTACCTAATTAATTCTTGCGACACTCAAATAGTACCCGATACTGGAGTTTTACTTAATCTGGAAAAGGTGTAATAATTTTATCCATTTACCAAACATATTTGTTTTGTAGATGTCTGGTTTGTTTTACGAATCCATTAGCTGCGCATTGCTTCTCACTCTTTAATCTGTGTTCCTCTCGGATATGAATACCATTAGGCAGCTGTTCTCTTTCAAAGCTGAAGGACACTACTTGTACTAATCGGAGTTATACTTAGAAATAGAACTGTTTTGATGAAAAGAACAGTTATGTGTCATACCAACCCGTGGGAAATGTGTTTGATTTACGCAGTCCCTGCGTGATGGACATTTGTTTTACTTTCCCGAACTTCATTGAAAAATAATCTGAACCGCATGTTCACGAATCCCATGATCGTAATCGATGTCACGATCGGGCCAAAGCATTGAATTTATATATGACTTGTTTCATTTTAGTAATATTACTTTATCAGAATAATAAATGGATATTTACTATAATAAACAATCGCTATAGTCATAGACCCTAAATTATAGTTACTGAGAAGGATTTGGAGATAACAAAAACATTATCAACATAAAGGGCGTTAAAAAAAAAACCAGGTAGGTGAGATGAAATAATGTAGGATCTACTTGTTAGCCAAGGAATGAAGAAGCAGGAGGGGGAGCTACTTTCTTCCAAATGAATGGGAAAATGATGGGGCAGCTTTTCCCACTCCCCATGGGATGCCCAAACAAGGAGCGAATCAGAACCACCCCGTGAAATATTAACCCAAATAAAATATAAGCCCAGCCTCCTCTCCCAGGACAGTACTTCTCCTAAATTAATAGTGTTCCCTACGAGATTTCCCTCCTTGGGCCAAACAAACCATGGAGGACCCTGGGCTCTTCTCTCTCTCTCTCTCTCTCTCTCTCTCTCTCTCTCTCTCTCTCTCTCTCTCTCTCTCTCTCTCTCTCTCTCTCTCTCTCTCTCTCTCACACACACACACACACAAACACACACACACACACACACACACACACACACACTCGTCTCAGTGGTCCTCCATTCCCAAACCATATTTCTGTCTTTGTGAGTTAGAGCACCCTGCACCAAACGACAAGAGCACATTTTAATTTATGATTGACTAATAACTACGCATGTCAATTTGACACTTTATAGTAACTAATTTCATGGTACAGAAAGACCCATTTAAAAAATAAATAAATCCATGTATTTTGTTTGTTGCTTGATTGAATTCAGATTTATTGGGGTTTATTTTAAAAAAAAAAAAAAAAAAAAAAAAAAAAAAAAAAAAAAAACTAATTATTTGCTTTAAAAATTCGAATTATTTTCTAAAAGCATTCGTAAAAGGATTAAATTTCTACCACACATTGTACTTAATAGAATATATATGTACTTATATTTTCCATGGTTAATCATTTTTATTTGAGCATAGCTAACATACCTAGTCGTTAATATTTCATTAACGTTATTGGCAAAATATATTCTTAATAATATAGATTACGTTATTCTTTCTTCTGAATTTAATTAACGTTGGAACTCTACTAACTCTCTTTGGTTAAATAGACCTATGACATAAATAAAATAAAAGGAGGCCACTTAAGAAATAAACTACAATTCTTTTTTACTAACATAGTGTACTTTGTTGTAGTGTACCTAGGATCCAATCAGCCGACTCCTTCTAGCTGAGCAAAATAACTCTGTAATAAAATATATTTTTCTTTTCCAGGGAACAGAAAGAAGAAGCGCTGACATGAAGGTTGCTTGATCAAAGCTCCACAACTCTATGGCTCAGCATCCTCCTTCATTTCCACTAAAATATCTAATATACTTTTTCAAAGATTGGAACTTTCCTATCACATATATTTTTCTGATAACTCATTCGAATTTCCTTTACAACATATTGATCCATTAAAATATAATTGACAAAAAAAGAGTTCGAATGATAAGATGGCAGGTAAATAAATGAATAAAGGTACGCACTCATCTCTTGAGTTTATCATCTAAGCTGTAAAAAGGAATGCTACGACGCACTTGGGCACTTCTTCACCTGCAACGACAAATATATTGTCATCCTCTCTAGCTCCCAGCTACCTAATGTCAAGGCATTGGGGGTTGAGTAGGTAGGCCCCACAACATCAGCAGTTGGCAGCAAAGCCATCCTCTCCTCTAGCTCCCAGCTACCTAATGTCAAGGCAGTGGGGGTTGAGTAGGTAGGAACCCACGACAATCAAGCAGGTTGGCTGTATAGGCCATCTCATCCTCTCTAGCTCCCAGCTACCTAATGTCAAGGCATCCGGGGCTGAGTAGGTAGACCCCACAACATCAGCAGTTGGCTGTAAGGCCATCCTCTCCTCTAGATCCCTGCTACCTAATGTCAAGGCATTGGGGGTTGAGTAGGTAGGCCCCACAACGTCAGCAGTTGGCTGTATGGGCCATCCTATCCATTACACCAGCTTACTAATGTCAAGGCATACGGGGCTGAGTAGGTAGAACCTCACAACATCAGCAGTTGTCTGTAATGCCATCCTCTACTCTAGATCCCTGCTACCTAATGTCAAGGCATTGGGGGTTGAGTAGGTAGGCCCCACAACGTCAGCAGTTGGCTGTAAGGCCATCCTCTCTCTAGCTAAAAACCAACCTCAGACTACCTTATGTCAAGGATCGGGGCTGGTAGGTAGTCCCAAAACTCAGCAGTTGGCAGCAAAGCCATCCTCTCCTCTAGCTCCCAGCTACCTAATGTTCAAGGCATTGTGGGTTTGAGTATTTAGGGCCCCACACCATCAGCAGTTGGCAGCAAAGCCATCCTCTCCTCTAGCTCCCAGCTACCTAATGTCAAGGCATTGGGGGTTGAGTAGGTAGGCCCCACAACATCAGCAGTTGGCTGCAAGGCCATCCTCTCCTCTAGCTCCCAGCTGCCTAATGTCAAGGCATTGGGGGTTGAGTAGGTAGGCCCCACAACAGCTGTTGGCTGGAAGCCCATCATCTCCTTAAGCTCCACCCAGCTACCTAATGTAAAGGCATCCGGGGCTGAGTAGGTAGGCCCCACAACATCAGCAGTTGGCTGTAAGGCCATCCTCTCCTCTAGCTCCCAGCTACCTAATGTCAAGGCATTGGGGGTTGAGTAGGTAGGCCCCACAACATCAGGTGTTGCGTGTAAGGCCATCCTCTCCTCTAGCTCCCAGCTACCTAATGTCAAGGCATTGGGGGTTGAGTAGGTAGGCCCCACAACATCAGCAGTTGGCTGCAAGGACATTCCTCCTACCTCTAGTTTCCCAGCTGCCTAATGTCAAGGCATTGGGGGTTGAGTAGGTAGCACCAACATCAGCGGTTGGCTGTAAGGCCATCCTCTCCTCTAGTTCCCAGCTACCTAATGTCAAGGCATCCGGGGCTGAGTAGGTAGGCCCCACAACATCAGCAGTTGGCTGTAAGGCCATCCTCTCCTCTAGCTCCCAGCTACCTAATGTCAAGGCATCCGGGGCTGAGTAGGTAGGCCCCCCAACGTCAGCAGTCGGCTGCAAGGCCATCCTCTCCTCTAGCTCCCAGCTACCTAATGTCAAGGCATTGGGGGTTGAGTAGGTAGGCCCCACAACATCAGCAGTTGGCTGTAAGGCCATCCTCTCCTCTAGCTCCCAGCTACCTAATGTCAAGGCATTGGGGGTTGAGTAGGTAGGCCCCCACAAAATAAGCAGTTGGCTGTAAGGCCCATCCTCTCCTCTAGCTCCCAGCTACCTAATGTCAAGGGCTGTAAGGCCATCCTCTCCTCTAGCTCCCAGCTACTTAATAGCAAGGTATCGGGGGCGTAGTAGATGCCCCCAACGTCAGCAGTCGGCTGCAAGGCCATCCTCTCCTCTAGCTCCCAGCTACCTAGTGACAGAATATTCGTTGGAAATTAGTAAAGAGGTGCACCAAACATCAATAGCTGCGATGCATAAACTCCACCATTGAAGGCTTAGTTTGATTGCTGCTTATCGATCCTGGTGTGGAGTCAAAGGTCAAAGAGATGTTAAGTCTAGTTTGTCCACTGAAATACGACAATCTATTACAGAAAATAGAGTGCTCATAAATTTGTATAAATATTTTTCTTTTTGTTACCAGCAACAATTGTCAAATCATTTTTAATGAAAATAAATATGACCATTTGTTCCACACCATAAATCGAAGTTGACATATTCAATAAATAATAAATAGGTATTTTATATATATGTTATTATTTTTTTTTTATGATTGAAATCAAATATTGAGAAAAGTTATAATATGTTGGGAGGCATGCACACCTGGTCAGTATAGAGAACAGTTAAATGTTTAAGGAATTTCAAATTAAGGGGGGAATAGTTAAATTATATTTAATTTTTCATTTATACATGAGGTGTGATTCCAGATGTTTGATACAGATTTCTTTGCAAAGAAAAATACCTTTTTAGATAAAAAACTTAAAAAAAGTGTGAAGCTCAAAAAACATAGATTTTGAGAAAGGAAAAGGAGTCTTGACGTATAATGGTTTACTTGGCAGAAAGCTTTACAAAGTGAGTAGTATCTAGAGCTCAAAGGAATAAAGACAATAGCTCAGAAGATTAATTGTTCAGTCTCAACATTGTTTTAGATTATCTGTGAAAAATAAGAAACCAAATTTTAGAATCTTTCTGTTGAGTCATGATTATCTTGATTCTGAAATATTAAACATTTTCTGAATTTGACATTTAGGTATATAGTATAGACAGTAATTGAAATATCTAATATTATGAAAGATTATTACACAGATATTGAAGGGCTTCACATTATTAATTACAACTCAATAGTTTAAAAAAAGCCTGCTACTTTTGCGTTATATTTATTTTGTAGCTTGGCCGGTAAGAGGAGGGGAGGGAGTAGAGTGATAGGGAAAATATAACTGTCCCTAATATTGAACTGTGTGTGACAGGATCTGGCTCAAAGGCTGAAGAGAATACTTCGCTCAGCTTCCAGAACACTTGTGACGAAGCATTGGCAGGCTGCAAGAGCGAGCCTACTTGCAAGACTGCACTTGCAGCTGTGATGCAATATTGCAGCCCCTCATCCTGCAGGAGGGACCAATGCATGCATTCCCTACAGAGCTTCTACAGGACTGTCAACCACACCTGGAGCCTCGAGATCGCCTTCTGCCTTTGCAAGTAAGCGCAATATACAATGCTCATGTCTTCCAGCCTTCTTGGACTACTCGCTCTTCTACATTCCTAACTTCCCTATCCCGGCTGTTAATGATTTAAGAAGGTCTGTCACGCAGGTGCTTCGTAAACTAAGCAGATCACGGCCGTGCCAATATGATGGCCATTGGTCTGATCTCACCAGATAATTTATATTTCTTAGGGAACATTCGGTGAGTTGACCCCCGAAAGCATATCTCTGCTAGAGCTATACTGGCGCCTCATACCTCTTTGGCAACTGCCTCGAAGCTGGAGAGAAGACTAACAAGGCAATACCCGATCCCCCGACACTACAATAGAGAGAAGTTGGGTACTTGCAGGACAGAAATCACTGCGGAGGGCTCACTGAAAACCTCACCGTTCCGTAGATCATGTACATCGAAATTCATATATATCGATGGACATTTGACAAAAATGAAATCCGATATTAGAGGAAATCAGCTATTGAGGTTGTACTCATAATAGGATTTTCGAAAAATTACTTCTAATGTCCATCGATCCTACCGAAGAGATGAGGAAAATAAGGCACGTTCAAAATTATATATATATAAATATATATATATATATATATATATATATATATATATACATACACACACACACACACACACACACACACACACACACACACACACACACACACAGGGTGTCCCAAATTCCCTTGCCGCCCCCTTAAAATTAGTAATTGTATTAATAAAAGGTTGAGACTTGGTGTGCTATAATTGTGACCCTTGAAGAATCTTTTCAGTCTATATTCAACCTCCTAACCTTCTCCAGTGACCATAACATTGGACTTTCTATTGGAATGCCCATACATTTTATGACGGATTCTTGTAGGAAATCAAATTTTAAAACGATCTTATATTGGTGAATTTTTCGATTTGACGTATCCTTTAGCCATAAAATGCACAAATCTTAATTTCAGAAATGGCACATTTTATTGAAGAATGCTGCGACGTAAAAGTTGTAGCCGACACAATTATCTTTAAAACAAGTCTACGGGAAAAAGAATGAATTCTTAAAAAACAATTGAAATCTGCTTAGTTAACGAAGCCCCTGCGTGACGGACTTTTTTATGTTAGCATTTTAGCAGATTTCCTTTGAGGGATATCAGCTATTGAGGTTGTACTCATGATGCGATTTACGAAAATTTCATCAAATGTTCATCGATTCCAGTTGGTCTGTTAAAAATTATATATATATATATATATATATATATATATATATATATATTTGTCTGTTAACGCTCTAGTGGTCGCAACTTTTGATTGATCGTAACCAAAAGCTATATATAAAAGCGTTTCATGCTAAATAAAGTTTTAGTTCTTTAACGGCTGAAATAGAACTAGTGGGAGGGGGGTTTAGAAGAGTAATATTGAAAATTCGAATTATCTCCGTTATTATACGTCGGATTGAAATATTGTATAGACCAATATTATCGTAAGTAAAAGGAACTATAAATAGTTTTATATCCATTACTTCTCTAATATGGATTTTAACCGAGATATTTGGATTTTATAGATTCTCAGCCTTCAGTAAATCCCCACTCCTGCTATGTCATAACACCAATAAGATGTTATTACATCAACCTCTTTATTTTAAGCTTGAATACCAAATACTGTTTTCATAAGACCTTTATTAAGCGAGATATATTCAAATTCGTTGTGCGATGACGTCATCAATTAAGATTAAGAATACTTGTCTTGAAAAGGTGTACATGGCCTTTCCCATACCGTTTCAGTCAACACTAAAGATAATATTTGTTATTGGCAGAAATTGGATCAGGAATTTAAAGGGGCAAATCGAAAATGTAAAATATCTGCGTTATTATGAGTCGGATCGAAAAATGTTATAGAACAAATCTTATTAAAATATTGATGGCCTACAATTACTGTGCTATGCATTTTTTCTTAACTCAAATATTAAGCGAGTAATTCGTACTTCCTGGTTTTCATTCAAAATAAGTGGTGAGATGAAATCACTAGTTTGTCATATTAGTACATGGGACATCTGCTTAGTTTACTTAGCTCCTGTGTGATAGACTCTTTGTTAGCAGATTTTTTTTTATTTGAGCGAGCAAAGAGCGAGCTTCCTACAAGATGTGTCTTTTCTCTCAACTCATATTCTCATACAAAGCAGTCTAGCTATCCTGATTGTCGGAGAGTGGGTAATTAAGCTCTTTGATCGAGGGTATATTTGATGAGTGAGGGAAGCGGGGGTGGACAGGAGGTGAGGGTTCTTAGCAGAGCCCGGGATTTAAGTAATGACGGAATTAAAGTTTCCAGCGGTAAACTTGGTTATGGTAAGTTGGCTGGGATGAGGGATGGGGGAGGATTGCCCTCTCCTTAAAACCCAATTCACTTCCCCCAACAACCTGGCTCATTATTCCAAGAG
This sequence comes from Riptortus pedestris, assembly GCA_019009955.1. Lineage (NCBI taxonomy): Eukaryota > Metazoa > Arthropoda > Insecta > Hemiptera > Alydidae > Riptortus > Riptortus pedestris. Next base: position 122,500,037 of record CM032233.1, read on the forward strand.
AGAGAGGGAGGGCCCCCACATCCTTCAACCCCCTTTATCCCCACTCCCACCCCCTCCCTCTCTCAAAAATTCACTTCTAACCTCCCTTCTTTGTTGGAATTTTAAAAAGATCGCTTTATAGCAGCGGATTTACTCCTGTATTTAATAAAAATCTTCTTCCCTTTAGCTGAAAATATTTTCCTCCGCCAGATAGCCTTTATAATTCCCCCTTTATAATTATTTCCATAACAAAATAAGGTTTATTTATACGCGGTTTTCTCCAGTGTATTTTTTTCTCTTCTCTACACCTTTCTTCTAAATTTAGAATTCTAGAGGACCTTGGGTGAGCAGGCTGAGGAAGTAATAAATTCTTGAATGAGGATAATGGGAAATTAGTTCATTCCTTATGTACTTAGTTATTACGAGATGTATTATTTAAGAAAAATCATCTATTAAAAGAAAAAAAAAGTTCGTCACGCAGGGGTTGCGTTACTAAGCAGATTTTCCACTTGGTATGATACACCATAGATCTGATCTCATCAGATTTTGCATTTATCTCAAAACGTAAAATCTCAATGAGAACAATATTTGGTATTTAGGCTTCAAATAATGTGTTGGTCCCCGAACTGAAAAATGCAAATATCTCGGTTAATAATCAAGATAATGAAAATGCGAGCATAAAAACATTTATAGAACATTACATTCGCAATAAGATTAACTCTATGCAAGTTTTCGATCCGACGCATAATGACGGAGATATTTCGAAATTCCCCCTCTAAACACCGTGCCTCCCACAGGTTGGATTTTAACCCTTAACAAACATGATCTTCATTTTTACATACAACGTTTAATACCGAGTTTCGTATCAATCAGACAAAAAGTGGGACCACTAGAGCGTTAACAGACAAATATATATATATATATATATATATATATATATATATATATATATATAAAATACATATTGAACGGACCTCATATCTCCTAGATAAGATCGATGGACATTTGAAGACATCTTTCGAAAATTCCATCATGAGTACAGCCACTACTCTAACTAGCAACTCAGCTATTGGTGATTTCCCCTAAGGGAAATCTTCTAAATTGAGCCGAGGCTCATAAGTTCTTTTATAAACTATTTTCTGTTTAGTGGAAACTTGTTTTCTTTCTTAAATTGGTCTACAAGATGACTTTTTTTGCTGGAGAGAGGAACACAAATAGTATTAACTTCAACAGGAGAAGGGAATGTGAAAATAATAAGAGTTACTGTAGAATTGAAGAATGCCATTCTCTAGACGATCTTGCAAAGATCAAACAGTGGAGTGAAAGAGTAAAGGCTGCGATAATAAGAAAATAAATCAGTCTAGAAAGTGTGTTATAGAGATAAAATAAAAGTGGGAGGTCTGTAGGAGAAGAAGAAATGGCCCTAAAGTGGTTGACAGAGTGGTAAAAAAAAGAGGAAAACTTGGTTATTTATTTATTTTCGTAGTTATTTATTTATTTCAGGAAACAAAAAAGAAGAACTTCATATAAGCCTATACTGTGTCTACACCCACTAAAACACAAAGACCATCTGGTAAATGACGAAAGGTGTGGAAGCAAGCACTTGTAGACTTCTAAAGGTGTCAAAAATGTAAAGTCCGTTACGCAGGGGCTGCGTAAACTAAGCAGATTTCCCTCGTGAAGTTCAATAATAAATAAACATACATACTGCTAACAAAACACCACCGTGAATAAATAGAAACGGTAATAAGAAATCTTTCCCCTCTCGGGGGGTGGCGTGTCAAATGTAAATAAACAGATCTGACAACGGCTCACCGGAATGAAACAATTAACTGAAACATATCAGAATATAACATATTAATTTTATTGAAAACAATGTACTATATCTAGTACTGTAATTTATAATGAATCAGAATAATTTTTATCTCAATCAATCAAATTTTAGTAGTCCAAGAATTTAAGACGGGGAGGGGGGGGGGGGCAGAACATATTTGCATGTATCTCGTATAAAAAAGCTGAAAAACAATATTTGGTATTTAAGCTTCGAATAATGTGGTTTATTATATAACAGAGTATTTTTTTAATTTAACACGAGTAGAAGTGGGGGTTTACTGAAGACTGAAAACTGAAAAAATGCAAATATCTCGGTTAATATTCAAGATAGAGAATAAATATATATAACAATATATATAGTACATTTAATTTGAAATAAGATAATTTGAATGTTTGGATTTTATAGTTTTACGCTTTCAGTAAACCCCCACTCCTACTAGTGTCATATTAATAATAAGCTGTTATATCATGAACCACTTCATTACAAGGTTAAATGCCAAATATTGTTTTCAGCAGAGCTTTATTATACGAGATATAAACAATTATATTCTGTGGATTACTAAAATCTGAGTGATTGAGATAGAAATTATTCTCATTCATTTCAAATTACTCCACTATGTATAATAAATAGTTTTCAATAAAATTAATATCATATATTCAGATATATTTCATTAATTGTTCATCTTTACGGTCTAGAAGAACGATCTATTCAGCGTGGCTGCCCTGTTTGTTTACAAGTCAAACGTTTTCCGTTTTAGATATTAACTTGTAAATTGACTGAATGATGTCTAATTACCGTTTGTATGCATTCCCTTAAAATTCAAGGTGGTGTTACCAGTATGTAGATTTATCTGTTATAAACCTTCACGTGGGAAATCTGTTTAGTTTACGCAGCCCCCGGATGACCGACTTTTTTAGTAGATTTCCCTCAAGGGAAATCAGCTATTGAGGTCGTACTCATGATGGAATTTTCGAAAAATTTCTTCAAATGTCCATCGATCCTACCTAGTAGATGACGAAAATGAGGTCCGTTCAAAACTGTATATATATATATATATATATATATATATATAGATAGATAGATAGATAGATAGATAGATAGATAGATAGATAGATAGATAGATAGATATTTGTCTGTTACCGCTCTAGCGGCCGCAATTTTTGTTTGATCGTTACCAAACTCGATATTTAGTCGTTTTATGTAAGAAGACAGATCAAGTTCGTTAATAGCTGAAATCGGACCAGAGGGAGGGGGGGATTTTCGAAAATTTCAAATATATCCGTTATTATGCATCGGATCGAAAAATTGTATATAACCAGTCTTATTGAAAATTATATTTACTATAAATATTGTTATATACGTTTATTCTCTATCTTGAATATTAACCGAGATATTTGCATTTTTCAGCAAACCGCCACTTCTACTCATGTTACGTAAACAATACTCTGCTACATAATAAATCACATTATTGGAAGTTTAAATATCAAAAATTCTATTCAAGAGACCTTTATTATACGAAATACATGCAAATATGCCCTGGTGACTCCCCCCCCCCTATCTTAAAGTTATGGACTACTAAAATTTTATTGATTGAGATAACAATTATTCTGACTCATTATTAATTACAGAACTAGATATAGTAAATAGTTCTCAATAAAATTAATGTGTTATATTCTGATATATTTCAGTAATTGTTTTTCTTTCCGGTGTAAGGCGGGCCGACCCGTTTGTTTACATTTCTAACCTAACGCTTCCTGTCGGCAGGTTATTGAAATTGGATGAAACATTTCTTATTTCCGTTTGTATTTATTCACGGTGGTGTTGTTTTAGCAGTGTGTTTATTTATCTATTACTAAACTTCACGTGGGAAATCTGCTTAGTTTACGCAGCCCCATGGTGACGGACTTTTTAGCAGATTTCCCTTAAGGGAAATCAGCTATTGAGATACTCATGACGCGAGTTTCGAAAAATTTCTGTCCATCGATCCTACCCAGGAGATGACGAAAATGAGGTCCGTTCAAAATTATATATATATATATATATATATATATATATATATATATATATATATATATATATTTGTCTGTTAACGCTCTAGCGGTCGCAATTTTTGTTTGATCGTTACCAAACTCGGAATTTAATCGTTTTATGTAAAAAGGAAGATCAAGTTCGTTAATGGCTGAAATCGGACCAGTGGGAGGGGGGGTTTAGAGAGGGGGATTTTCGAAAATTCGAAATATCTCCGTTACCATACGTCGGATCAAAAAATTGTATAGAACTAATCTTAATGCAAATTAAATTTACTATAAATATTGTTCTATACATTTATTCTGTATCTTTAATATTAACCGAGATATTTGCATTTGTATTGTGAGTGTAGTCGGCTATGTTCGGGAGTTTCCGCCGAGCGCTAGTGTGGCCGTTTCACTAACTATTCGTCCTCGTGAGAATAGGTTACTACTACTGTTATTAGGCAGATTTCTCTATTGTAAACCTTCGCGTGGGAAATCTGCTTAGTTTACGCAGCCCCTGCGTGACGGACTTTTTTTTACATTTCAGACGATTCCCATCGAGAGGTTACTAAAATTGACTGAAAGATTTATTATTATCGTTTGTATTTATTCACTTAATATTCACGGAGGTGTTGTGTTACCTGTATGTAGATTTATATATTGTTAAATTTCACGAGGGAAATCTGCTTAGTTTACGCAGACCTTGCGTGACGGACTTTTATTATCGTTCTGTTAATAAAGGTTGCTTGTTGAGGTAGCACTTAGATTCCTTTATTTCACAGAAACATGGATAATGTCATTCTACAGTCTACTATCTCTTTCTCCCATAATAAGAACTCTTTGTAAACAAGTTTTAAAATTTAAGCTGGACGTGACAGTCTCAGTGGTACAATACCTAAAAGTGAAAATCCTAGGAATTGTCGCATGCGGGAAAACGAATATAACACTGAATTAATTTCTATTAAGAGAAACTGTATTAAAATAGTGCATTAATTTTTCAACAGGATAAGCTACGAAATCTTGTTGGATAACATTTACATTATACCCCTTGTTTGGATCAATATTCCTCGTTTTACGATTACAATGATTCACGAACATGTGACATGAATGTTTAACTATGCAGGTAACTAACTTAATGACTTAACTAGCTAAATAACTTGTTTGGTGGAATCCTATCTAAAGAAGACTTAAAATGTAAGCTGGCATAGCCTTAAGTAAAGGTGTGAATAAGAGTTGCGACTTTACTCAAATATCAAAATAAAATAAAAAACTAAAAATGTGTAAAAAGTAACGTCATAAACATAAAAGATACGTAACATTTGTTATATTACAACTATGCTACAATGGTGTTCTACGTTCGGTAAGTGACCTGCATTTGGTCTATAGGTTCTTTTGTTTTAGCAGATTTCTCCTGAGGGACTTATTGAGGTTGTACTCATGACGCAATTTTCGAAACTTTTCTTCAAATGTCCATCAGCCCCAGGAGATGACGAAAATGAGGACCGTTCAAAATATTATAAAAAGAACTCCGTTGCCGCTCTAGCAGTCGAAATGTTTGTTTGATCGTTACAAAAACTTGTTATTTATGTAAAAAGAAAGATCAAGACCGTTAATGGTTGGAATTTGAACATTGGGAGGGGGGAGGGTTAGAGGGGAGAATTTTTGAAAAATCGAAAACTCCTTTACTATACGTCGGATCAAAAAAATTATATAAAACCAAAATTTTTCAGAATTGAATGATCTATAAATGCTGTTCTACACATATTTTCCGTATAATGAGTATTAACCGAGATTTTCAGATTTAATAGTTTTCCGCTTTCTGGAAACCCCCACTCCTACTCGTGTCATTTTAATTATAAGTTTTTATAACATGAACCCCTTTACAATGTTAAATACCAAATATTGTTTTCAACAAACCTTTATTATACGAGATAATTGCAAATACGTTCTGTTGACCCCCCCCCCCTTGGTTTGTTCTTGGATTACTAAAATCTCAGTGATTGAGATAATAATTATTCTAATTCATTACAAATTACTGCTCTAGTTTTAGAGAATAGTATCAATTGAATTAATATTTTATATTCAGATATATTTCATTAATTGTTCTTCTTCCGGTCTAAAATAATTCTATCTATTCAGCGCTGCAATATTAGCTGCCCTGATTGTTTACAATTCAGACGCTTTCCGTTATAGATATTATTAACTTAGTAGTAGATGTTATTAATCCTTCCGTTATAGATATTATTAACTTAGTAGTAGATGTTATTAATCCTTCCGTTATAGATATTATTAACTTAGTAGTAGATGTTATTAATCCTTCCGTTATAGATATTATTAACTTAGTAGTAGATGTTATTAATCCTTCCGTTATAGATATTATTAACTTAGTAGTAGATGTTATTAATCCTTCCGTTATAGATATTATTAACTTAGTAGTAGATGTTATTAATCCTTCCGTTATAGATATTATTAACTTAGTAGTAGATGTTATTAATCCTTCCGTTATAGATATTATTAACTTAGTAGTAGATGTTATTAATCCTTCCGTTATAGATATTATTAACTTAGTAGTAGATGTTATTAATCCTTCCGTTTTAGATATTATATACGCTTTCCGTTGTAGATATTTTTAGATTGACTAAAAGATTTCTTATTCCAGTTTGTGTTTATTTGCTTAAGATTCACGTCGGTATTACCAGTATGTAGATTTATCTGTTGTAAACCCTCCTGTGCGAAATCTGTTAGTTTATGCAGCCCCTGCATGACTGACTTCTATTATTATCTTATGGATAAGGGCTATTTAAAAGAATAAATTATTTCTAGCAGCCTACCTCTTTAATTCCATTAATTAATAGTTATAAAATGATAGAGGGTTTGAATAAGTTGCAACTTTCTCTGCCCAACACATGTGAAAAATTAATTACAAAGGGTTCATTGAGTAAAGTTCTCAAAGGGTCGTTTGCCTTCTTTTTTACTTGAAGCGTAAAATACAGGTTTTACCTTCCTAACCTTGTTTCAGGGAATAATAAAGAAGTAAGGGGGCTGTATAGAAAGGAAAGTGGGCTTAAAAAGCAGCCACCTTTGTGGATATATTATCAAAGTAGTCTAAAATGAAAGATTTAAAGGAGTGAAATAGACGGTCCCCAGGAAGAGGGTTGGCCTGCCCCCTAGCCACATGCAGCCCCTGCCTTCAAATAGGAATCCTTCACCTAACACACACACCCCCCATCTATAACGAATTTTCAGATAGAAGATTTTCGCAAAATGTCCTCAAATGAGAGAGAGAGGAAGGGAGAGAGCGAGGGGCGAGAAAGTGAGAGAGAGAGTGAGAGGGGGGGGGAGGGGGGAGAGAGAGAGAGAGAGAGAGAGAGAGAGAGAGAGAGAGAGAGAGAGAGAGGAGAGAGAGAGAGAGAGGAAGAGAGAGAGAGAGAGAGAGAGAGAGAGAGAGAGAGAGAGAGAGAGAGAGAGAGAGGAGAGAGGAGAGGAGAGAGAGAGAGAGAGAGAGAGAGAGGAGAGAGAGAGAGTGAGAGAGAGAGAGCGAGAGAGAGATGAGAGAGGAGAGAGAGAGAGAGAGAGAGAGAGAGAGAGAGAGAGAGAGTGAGAGAGGAGAGTGTGAGAGAGAGAGAGAGAGAGAGAGGAGAGAGAGAGAGAGAGAGAGAGAGAGAGAGAGAGAGAGAGGAGAGAGAGAGAGAGAGAGAGAGAGAGAGAGAGAGAGAGAGAGAGGAGAGAGAGAGAGAGAGAGAGAGAGAGAGAGAGAGAGAGGTGAGAGAGAGAAGAGAGAGAGAGAGAAGAGAGAGAGAGAGCGAGAGAGAGAGAGAGAGAGAGAGAGAGAGAGAGAGAGAGAGAGAGAGGGGGAGAGAGAGAGAGAGAGAGAGAGAGAGAGAGAGAGAGAGAGAGAGAGAGAGAGAGAGAGAGAGAGAGAGAGAGAGAGAGAGAGAGAGAGAGAGAGAGAGAGAGAGAGAGAGAGAGAGAGAGAGAGAGAGAGAGAGATGGTTGATTAAAGTTGTAGGTTGTAGTCTGCGTTCTCATACTGGTTTACGCCTATCATTAGTGAGCTTATGCAGGCTACAGGCTAAGGAGGGCCGTCTTAACAACTCGGGCCTAGAATGAAATTTTTTCCACTCTTGACACTGCTGTTAATGGAATTTTCCTCGTGGCGTCTTTATTGCTGGGTGGTCTGATTCAGAACGCAATGGGAAACCACTGCATGTCCTTGTGACCCTCTTATTCTCGTAAAAATGGGGTTTACCTGTTCACGAGATCAATTACCTGGTGTATCCTGTAAATATTATATATATATATAAAGGGTGTCCCAAGTTCCCAACCACCCAAATTAATGTATGCAATTTTATTAATAAAAGGCTGAGACTTGGTGTGCCATAATTGTGACCCCTGAAGAATCCTTTCAATCCATATTCAACCTTATTACCTCCTCCAGTACTTCTCCAGCGACCATAACTATGGTTTCTCCAACAGAATGCCATACTTTTTATAACGGATTCCAGTATAAAATCAAATTCTAAAACGAGTTTGTATCTGTGAATTTTTCTATTGGACACAGCCTTTAGCCGTAAAATGAACAAATATTTATTTCAGAAAAGGCACATTTTATTGAAGAATGCTACACATAAAACTAAACAACATAATTATCTTTGAAACAAGTTTACGTATATGGATGTATCTCATACAATAAAAGTACAGCGAAGACAATATTTGGTATTTAAGCATCGAAAAATGTGATTTATGATATAACAGCTTGTTGTTAACATGAGTAGGACGGGGTTTACTGAAAACTGAAAACTATAAAATGCCAATTTCTCGGTTAATATCACGACAGTGAAAAACCCCATGTGGCAATATTTATAAGGCTTTACATTTGCAATAAGATTGGTTCTATAAAATATTTCAATCCGACGAATGATAACGGAGATATTTTCAAACATATATATATATATATGAATTTTTCAATAATAGCCACTTAACGATTAGTTTGACAAAGTTAGCAGTAGTACGAGGAGTAAGAGGAATGCAGTATGGTGGCTGGCTAGATGGCTCAGTTCTAACTCAACTACACCTACGCCTGAATATTTGCAGGTGAAATTGTAGGTACCTGAAGCAGGTGGGAAATTTCTTAATCTAAGCTTTAAAGAGACGCTCATCTCATCCCACCATCTATTCCCTATTTCTCCCATAGTATGAGCCATATGGAAATAGAAATTGAAATATGAGCTGTTTTGATACTAAATAACTCAATGTGAAAATTGGATGAGTAGAAGTGGCTGATAACAAAAACAAATTCAATAAACCAGTTAATATTCAAGTTAGGAAGAAAATATAGAAAACAACAATGGAAGGACATTAAATATTAAAAACATTGGTTCAATAACATATTTCAAATTTAATATTTTCCCTCCTCTAAAAGTCCCACTCTCATTAGTCCAATTGTTCCCATTAACGAACATAATCTATGCATAAAACACTTTAACATCAAATATTGTATTGGATAATGGTAAAATTTGGAGCTTAGATGGTAAAATGTTAATTGTTGACTGATTTCCAGAGATAGGGCTTTGCTCAACTCCCAATACTAAGTAATACAAAGAATATCTATATATTTGAGATAGAAAAACATGTATGGAACTGTAATTGTAGAATATTACAGCAAGGATGAAATTTCAAATTTATTATTTCACCCCTCCTTTTTACCCTAATTCGTCTTCCTCTTTTTTTGTAACGATCTCTTACTAATTTTTTTGTAACGATCAAACAAAAAGTCCGTCACGCAGGGGTTGCGTAAACTAAGCAGATTTCCCACGTGAAGTTTTACAATAGAGAAATCTGCCCAATAACAAGTGTAGTAGTAAGGGACCACTAAACTTATTGACGAGAGACAAACAGTTACGAAAACGGCCACCAGAGCTCTCTTCGGAAAGTACCGAGCAGCCGACTCCTGCCGACCACACACAGAATACAAATGCAAATATCTCGGTTAATAATCAAGATAGTGAAAAAACGTATTTAACAACATTTATAGAAAATTACATTTGAAATAAGATTGATTCTACACTTTTTCGATCCGACACATAATAAGGGAGATATTAGGAATGTTTTAAACCCCCCTCCTCTAACTTGTTGGATTTCAGCCATTAACGAACATGATCTTTAATTTTACATAAAACATTTTAATATCAAGTTTTGGTTACGATCAAACAAAAATTGGGACCGCTAGTGCGTTAACATTATATATATATATATATATATATATATATATATATATATATATATAAATATATAATTTTGAACGGACCTCATTTTCGTCATCTCCTGGGTAGGATCGATGGACATTTGAAGAAATCTTTCGAAACTCGCGTCATGAGTACGACCTCAATAGCTGATTTCCCTTAAGGGGAATCTGCTAAAATTATGACCGTTAGAGCTGTCAGAAATGGATTAAGGGAACGTCAAAACCAACAATTTTGGTGAGTACAATACTTATACAATACAATTCAAGGCACCAAACATATTGGTTTTTAGTCCTATTGCCTTAGACTACATGACCACTTCTTTCATGGCTGTCCGATACATTGTCAGTCTTTTTCATTTTTACATTAAAATCTCCTAATGAATGCAGATCATGGCTCAGTGGAATTTCAGTAAATAGCTGAAACGGTGAATGAAAATCCTCTTAAGCAAGATGAGATTAACCCTGAACATAATGTCTAACGATTTAAGTCAATAAGAACGGAAAACTGGTTTTATTCCCAATTGTTCTAATTCTTCTAGATAGATGCAGATACACACCACTCACTATTAATTCCAATGTCTCCAACGAGCATTTCGACGTCCGTAAACTCGTGTTTTCAAGATAGCAGTGGAATACACCTAATAAAACCCATTTTACACACTCACACACAAGCGGGCGGGCATACGGGTATGTGTTTAGTATTTGACGAGCAGCCAAGCTGAACGGCCCACCTAAACTAATCAGCCCTTGAAGAGGTGCCTAAAGGGCTGAAACATGTAGGGCAATCTGTAGGAATTCGGAAAAAAAATCATTTGTTTTTATCTTTAATGGATTTCATTTTCGTCATCTCCATTATGAAACAGAGGCAGACATGTGTCTGAGCAGGCTGGACTTGGAAGTTGTTTCTAGAGTAGACACAGTCTCGGTCAAAAAAATTAGGCAGACTCTTAGAGAAAAGTCCTTTGAGGTGTGGACATCATGCAAGTGGCCGAGTGTTGGAGTCCACCATTTTAAAGAAAACGCAGGACTGAACGAGCATATGACCGAGAAACAGTTGCTCTCTGCTTCAGAATGGACGAACTCTGTCAAACTTAATATGAATTACGCCCCACTGCGTGGTGTTCCGGGAGTTGTCCCGAGGTCAGCGGATGTTGGACCGCTCTGTCAAAGGTGTGGCAGGGAGACCGAAACACCGGCCCATGTGGTCGGGAATTGTCCACGTAACATGTTGCTGATCACGAGGTGACATCACCAGGTAAAGCACGCTATCATTGAGCTCATGAAAGCTAAAAATTTTACATGCTTTGAACAGGTGTACGCTGTCGATGACGCAGGGTCAACGAGGTGCGCGGACATCATTGCCTTCAAGGAGAATTGTAAATTTGCCTACATCCTGGACCCAACGATAAGGTACGAGAGCAACGACCCTGATGAAGTGGAGAAGATCCACTAGGAAAAGAGAAATATTTACGACAAATGTACTAAATTTTACAAGGAAAAATTTAGAGAATCATTTGGGGAGCGGGATTTTCTGGTGATAAGGCTTGTGGTTCGGTGCCCGAGGAACGGTCCCTTAACGTACCCAGACATTTTTTGACGAGGTCGGAATAGACAAGAAGGCTCTGCAAACCTTGGTCGAGGGTATCATTATTGATACTTTAGGGATTATTTCCCACCATATATTTTAATTTTTCTTTGACCAGTGATCTTATTATAGATCGACGGATCATGTTAGTACAATAATGATGTTTCTAATTTATATCTAGTGACATTCACCTTTCAGGTTCCTGACTGTGTTTATTTTAGTTAATGTTTTAGTTATTGAGCTGACTAAATACAATATGTATTGTTTTACTGTTGTCCTAGGGATTGACTAAGTTGCTGTGTGCTTCAGCATCTCAATGTAATTGAGCAGCCCCACAAACTGTATAAAAATTTGTACAATAAAGTGATTCTCTAGGATCAATGGACAATTCGAAACAAACAAAAATGTCTACATTGGGGTCATGAGTAGAGAATGAATGGCTGATTTGGCTTATGGTCGAGAAGAATGTGTTAGGATGTCGGTCGGGTGGTTGTAAAGATAAATTGCCCTATATAGGAGGGCAGTTACTAGATGGCTCCTCATATCTAGCCCATGACAATAGGACCTACCCTCGCCCCAAACGCTTAACATTGCAAATGAATACAAATCCATTTCCATACTCGGCTCACATTATACCTCCAACCAGCCGGAAACACTCACTCCCTAAACTCTTTATAGATTTGGCCTGCTGGGGTCTCCAACCCACATCTCCCAACCCCCCTCACATAAATAGTTTTATCTAAAAACCTCATCTGTAGGATACCACCATTCCCTAGTTTTTAGAACAATAAATAAAGTTATTATCTTATCAACAGTATTTCTCTGTTCGGGTCATAATTGTGATATAATTAGGATATATAAGACGTAATTCTTAGCAGATTTCCCTACTGATGTTGCACTCATGACTCGATTTTCAAACAAATTCCTCAAATGTCCATGGATCCTAGTAGATGACGAAAATGAGTGTATATATAAGAACTTCTGATCTAGTGGGCTCAATTTTTGTCTGTTTTTTAGCAAACTTGATATGTAAGGGTTTCAAACAAAACTAAAGGTCATTATTGGCAGAAATCCGACCAGTAGGGGGTGTTGAAAATTCAAAATATCTCCGTTATTAGGCGACGGATCAAAAAATTATATAGAATCAATCTTAATGCAAATAAAATGTTCTCTAAACGTTGTTATGCGATTGTTTTCTGTATATGTAATATTAACCGAGATATTTCAACATTTTAGTTTTCGGCCATTAGTAAACCCCCAATACTCCTCATAGCATATTAACAATAAGCTTTTTAAATACCAAATATGGTATTCATTGAAATTTTATTTTTACGCAAAATTAAAGGTTACGGGTATGTTCGTACATGGCTGTAATGAAACCAGCGGGTTAAAAACGGGGGGTGGGGAATTTAGAAACTTTGAAATATCTCCGTTTTTATAAGTCGGGACAAAACATTGTATAGAATCAATCTTCTTTCAAATTAATTATTCTATAAATATGGATAAATAGATCTATTCTCTTACAATACTGATCGAGAAAATGATATATGATTATATTATATTGGTATAATGATATATGTAATATTATTATATTATCTGTTATATAATGTACCTCTTTATTTTTAATGTTAAATACCAAATATTGTTTTCAACAGATATTTACTAGATGAGGTACTAGCAAATCCGTTGTGTGATGACATCATCATTTATGATTTTGCGTTCTTAACTTAAAAATGTTCAAAAATGAATTTGTTCTACACCTTACTCGATATTTAACTGTTCGTACAACACTAAAGGTTATATTAGTTAATGGCATAAATCGGATCAGGAATATGGGGGGGGGGGGTTTAGGAGAAGGAGAATTTGAAAATTCAAAATATCTCCGTTTTTATGAGTCGGATCGAAAAATGTTATAGAACCAATCTTGTTAAACTATTGGTGTTCTACAATCGTGCTTCTATAATTTTTGTCTTAACTCAAATATTAAGCGAGATATTGTACTTTCTTGTTTTCAACCTTCAATAAGCCGCTACTACTCATGGAATTTTCAATTAGAAATAGAGAATATATGGTGGGATTTCAATACTTGTGTGCCATACCTGCAAGTGGGAAATCTTCTTAGTTTACGAAGCCCATGCGTGACGGACTTTTTTATAAGTGCTCTAAGCCCAGCTCTTTCTAGATATTGGCAAACATGACATTTCGTTTTACATGAAATGTAAAACCCTGTAAAAATGTAAATAGATACAAATTCTTGTATAATCCCTATAACACTCTCGATGCTGAAGTGAGACTGGCCGAACTTCACCCAGTGCCGGAGGAGCCTCAGCTGAGGTTCGACTCACTACAATCGCTAATCTTTTTATTTACCTGTCTTTTTTCGAATAGTATATTTCGGTTATAACTCGAATCATAAGTTTTTTAGGAGATTTCCCTGAAGTGAAATCAGCTATTGAGGTCGTACTCATGACGCGATTTTTGAAAAATTTCTTCAAATGTCCATCGATCCTACCCAGGAGATGACGAAAATGAGGTCCGTTCAAAATTATATATATATATATATATATATATATATATATATATATATATATATATATATATATATTTGTCTGTTAAAGCTCTAGCGGTCGCAATTATTGTTTGATCGTTACTCCAAACCAAACTCGGTACTTAAACGTTTTATGCAAAAAGACAGATCAAGTTCGTTAATGGCTGAAATCGGGCCAGTTGAAGGGGGGGGGGGATTAGAGGGGGGATTTTCGAAAATTCAATATATCTCCGTTACCATACGTCGGATCAAAACATTGTATAGAACCAATCTTATTGCAAATTAAATTTACTATAAATATTCTTCTATACCTTTTTTCTCTATCTTGAATATTAACCGAGATATTTGTATTTATATTAATTGTAACGGACGAAATGAGATCGGCTACTTTCGGGGCTAGTCGTGAGTTTCCGTCCAAAGCTAGTTCGGCCGTTTTCATAACTGTTCGGCTCTCGTGAAATTTCTCTATTGGTAAAACTTCACGTGGGAAATCTGCTTAGTTTACGCAGCCCCTGTGTGACGGACTTTCTTTAATAATTGGTCAAATTTTGAGCATTGATTTGTCAATATTTTTATTTGAGGAAAGTTTTAAATCAATATCTAGTTATCAAATGTATGTTTCAATCAATATTATTGGTTAACACGTGATTTTATTTTTCAATTTTATTATGTTAATTTATCGTGAATCTTTTTATTCAAGAACTTTAGTTATAAAGTTTTGTGGATGATGTAAATTTCTTTTAGCAGATTTCCCTTAAGGGAAATCAGCTATTGAGGTCGTACTCATGACGTGATTTTCGAAAAAAAATTTCAAATGTCCATTGGATGTCGAGCTACCCAGGAGATGATGAAAATGAGGTTTGTCTGTTAATGCTCTAGCGGTCGCAATTTTTGTTTGATCGTTACCAAACTCGATATTTAAACGTTTTATGCAAAAAGACATATCAAGTTCGTTAATGGCTGAAATCGGACCAGTGGGAGGGGGGTTTAGAGGGGGGATTTTCGAAAATTCGAAATATCTCCGTTACCATACGTCAGATCAAAGAATTGTATAGAACTTATCTTACCAACCAGGGGAACCAGTGCCATTTTCATTGTATGTATTAATAGCACCAGTGTTGATAAGCCATACGAAATTATAGGTTCTTCTCGGGATTACACCGCGAAATTTATAAATTTGAATGTAGCTCATTTGATCATCTACTACTGATTCAAGGACTTCATTTTCTCCATATACTATATAGCAGAGAAATATACTTGAGGAATGATTGGAGAGGACAGCGGCGAGAGTTCGAAAGTAATCACGGGCCCCACCAATTGGTCACACTCCATAAGAGAAATCTGATAAATGAAAAATATCTTTGGAGTATTATGTGTATAAATATTATTCATTAACTGATGAATTGTTTTGAGCTTAGTCCAAACAATTCACATATGGAAGTGATACAGTACGACTATGCTTGAGGGAACCCAATTTGAATTAATATTAGAAACGCACGACATACATCATATTCAAATCTAATTTGGCTCCCACAAACCGGAGCCCTTGGGGAACCTCATTTGAGGTTGCATTATCGTCTCGTTATCCATATGCAATATATATAATTGTTTAACAGACTGATTATATTGTATTTATAATCAGATTAATTTATATTAGTTCAACTCCACTGACTCTGAATCAGATATGGTCTTACCAGCCTTCATGGTGATATGTTGTTAAGCAAAGGTTTAACAAAATTAGAACCAGTCTATGTTAATTTCTTTTGCCCCAAACAAAGCACCAGGAGTAAATTTGACTGTTGTATATATAAGGAGAAGACATACACTAGTAATTCCCCCATGTACATAAACATAAAAATTACGCTGATCACAAAATTATCAGCGACCTAAAAGCTTAAATATCACGGAGTTTGCTGAAGGTTGAATATTAAAACTTCCACAATTAATGTTCCATATTGAGAAAAAGTACGTCACACAGGGGCTGCGTAAACTAAGCAGATTTCCCACCTGCTGGTATAACATACTTGTGATCACTTCTCACCACAAATTCTCTATTTTTATGTAAAAAGTCCGTCACGCAGGGGCTGCGTAAACTAAGCAGATTTCCCACGTGAAGTTTTACAATAGAGAAATTTCACGAGAGCCGAACAGTTAAGGAAACGGCCGACCTAGCTTTTGGCGGGAAACTTACTCATCAGTTATCCGCCGAGATTTAATAAAAATGAAAATATCTCGGTTAATATTCAAGATAGAGAATAAATGTATATACCAATATTTATAGTAAATTTAATTTGCAATAAGATTGATTCTATACAATTTTTTCCGACGTCTAGTAACGGAAATATTTCGAATTTTCAAAAATCCTCCCCTCTAAACCCCCCCCCTCCCACCGGTTCGATTTCAGCCGCTAACGAACTTGATCTTTATTATTACATAAAACGACTAAATATCGAGTTTGGTAACGATCAAACAAAAATTGCGACCGCACAGCGGTAACAGAAATATATATATATATATATATATATATATATATATATATATATATATATATATATATTTATATATATATATATATATATATATATATATATATATATATATATATACATATATATATACAGTTTTGAACGGACCTCATTTTCGTCATCTACTAGGTAGGATCGATGGACATTTAGAAAAAAAAAAGCGTTGACGAACATAGGTCCATATCCAAATATCCAGAGATATTTGGAATTTCAAAATTCTCCCCCTCTAGGTCGCCCCTCCTTCTGCTATTCCGATTTCAGCCATTAACATGATCTTTCTTTTTATATAAAACGATTATATATCGAGTTTTGTAACAACAAAACAAAACTTGCGACAGCTAGAGCGGTAAAACACAAATATATAAATATATATATATATACATACATACACTAGCTCAGATACCCGGCTTCGCCCGGGAATTGATTTGAGGCTGAATGGTGATGGGATATATATATATATATATACTAGCTCAGATACCCGGCTTCGCCCGGGAATTCATTTGAGGCTGAATGGTGATGGTATTTTTTTGGCAAGGCTTTACTTTGCAAACTATTTTGACATTTACCCATCCCAGTTTTTTATAATTTTTTAATACTAAAATTAATTTTTTATGTAAGACTTCACTGTTCAAACCATAATCATGGGTAGCATTTATTCCAATTAAATATCATCTATAATGAACATATTTCCTTCAAAAGCCAATCTCAGCTCACATAGGTAATAGGCAAAGTTTTGCACGTAAGATTATATTTGTAATAGTGAATCTCACTGGAAATCGCTTCCAGGAATGCCAGACGGGAAATAAGTTAACTCAATTAACTGGTCCCGTCATCTTCCGCTCCCGCATGAGACTTCTCAACATTCTTCTATTTATATTATTGATGCAAAACATTATTTTATAATTTATCTACCGAATGGAATTAAATAATAGTGGTACCCTGAAAATATCATATCGAGTTTAAACGCATATTGTTTTTTGTCATAATGACATTACCATTAACGTTTAATTGTTATTATATTAGATATTTGTTTCAATAACTTCAAGGTACATTATAGAAATTAAATAATGGAAATGCTCTTATAGTTTATATTTCTATTGGAAATAAATAACGTTATATAAAGTTATTTCTAGGAAAAATAAATAAATGAGGAAGGGATGACAAAGATTTATAAACCTCACTAATCCGAATCATACTTTGAACTATCATATAAGACGAAAACATAACATCATTTGTCATAATATTCATTTATTAAAACCCCTTAAATAAGTACTAACATAATTATTGACTCCCGTTTAGCGTATATCCCGTGTTTACTTCATTTTTTACGGCAAAAGTGAATGCACACAAAAAGTTACTCTAATAACAAAGTAAACAACTTTTGTTATATGCACGTTTGCCGAAAAACAAATAGAAAATAAAAAAGCGAGTTTTTCATTTCACCCTCTCTTATAATCCCCACTCCCCTTTGAACCTAAAATTTTTAATATAGCTTATAATCATGGAAAGAATTAATGCTAATTCACATACCGAGTCTTGTTAATTTCGGTTCAATCGTTAGTGCCCAACAAAATTGTTGGCTCCCGCTTTAGTATTTAGTGTAAATTCTCGTTTATACTTTGTTATACGACAAAAGTGAATATAATAAATCTTACTGTAAATAACAAAATAAACAACTTTTGTCATGTGCATATTTGCAGAAAAAACCAGTAGAAAAGGAAATACCGCTATTTTTAATTTAAGGCCTCCCTTACAACCCCCACTCCTGCCCGTCCATAGAATTGTTGGTATAGCTTATGATAATTAAGGCGTCAGTGCTAATACACATACCGAGATTTAATTAGTTCGGTTGAGTCTTTTGTGCCAAATAATATTGTTGACTCCCGCTATAGTCATTAGCGTATAACTCATTTAAACTTCGGATTACGATGAAAGTGTTTATGACAAAAGTTACTCTAAATAACAAAATAAACAACTTTTGTTATGTGCATAATTTGCCAAAAAAACAATAGAAAACGAAAAATATCGCGACTTTTTAATATCAGGCCTCCTTATAACCCCCACTCCTGTTCGTCTCAGAGAAAATTAATATAGCCTAAAGTCTAAGTTGGGTTAGTAGTAATATTATACCAGTTTGATAAAAATTCGGTTCAGCCGTTTATGGTGAAAAGGTAACAAACAAACAAACAAATAAACAAACAAACAAACAAACAAACAAACAAACAGACACCAAAGAAACAAAATGCAGTTATTGTGTCTATGACATGTGAAACGAAAAGTTATCGTGAAATTTCGCGAAAAAAATCAATGTACAGACAGAGGTTACAATTTTATATATATATAGATATATATATATACATATATATATACAGTTTTGAACGGACCTCATTTTCGTCATCTACTAGGTAGGATCGATGGACATTTAGAAAAAATGTCGAAAATTCCGTCATGAGTACGACCTCAATAGCTGTTTTCCCTTAAGGGAAATCTAAAACCCGATTAGTAGAAGGGATGGGAAGGGCAGAGCAGGTTACTGGAGGCTGAAAACAGCGAAGTACGAATAACTCGTTTAATACTTGAGTTGGGAAAAAAATGCATAAAACAACAATTGTAGAGGACAATTAGCTTAATAAGATTAGTTCTATAACATTTTACAATCCGGCTCATTATAACGAAGATATTTAGTAATTTTCGAATCGATCCCTTCTTAACCCCCACTATTCCACATCCGATTTCATCCAATAACTAACTTGACCTTTATTTTGTATGAAACGCTTATATATCCAGTTTGATAGTGATAAAATAAAACTTGCGACCGCTAAAGTGATAACAGGCAAGTCGAGGTTGATGATCGAGTACTCCTGGGATTGGGCTTTCGATGCGAAAGCACCAACTTCAAGCCTCTCAAGAGTTGTACTGACTTATTTTTCGATAGTCAGTAGGTTTATACGTCTGTTATCCGTTCCAGATTGTTTACGTCTTAGGTCTGTCAAACAAATTGTGGTTTAGCCTATGTACAGGTCCATTGTATTCATGTAGTAGGTCGTTTTAGCAGATTTCCCTTAGGGGAAATCAGATATTGAGGTTGCATCACGACGCAATTTTCGAAAATTTTCTTCAAATGTCCATCGATCGTACCTAGTAGATGACGGTAATGAGGTCCGTTCAAAATTATATATCTATATATATATATAAAATTGTAACCTCTGTCTGTACATTGATTTTTTTCGCGAAATTTCACGATAACTTTTCGTTTCACATGTCATAGACACCATAACTGCATTTTGTTTCTTTCGTGTATGTTTGTTTGTTTGTTTGCTTGTTACCCTTTCACGCATAAACGGCTGAACCGAATTTTATGAAACTTGGTATGTATATTACTACTAGCCTAACTTAGACTTTAGGCTATATTAATATCCTCTGAGACGAACAGGAGTGGGGGTTATAAGAGAAGCCTGAAATTAAAAATAGCGATATTTCGTTTCCTATTGGTTTTTCGGCAAATATGAAAATATCAAAAAGTGTTTATTATGTTATTTAGAGTAACTTTTGTTATATACCGTATTATAAACGAGATATACGCTAAAACCTATAGCGGAAGTGAACAATTTTATTTGTGACAAAAGACCCAACCGAAATAAATAAAACTCGGTATGTGTATTAGCACTATCGCTTTCATTATAATAAGCCATACCAACATTTCTAGGGACGGGCAGGAGTGGGGGTTGTAAGGGAGGCCTGAATTTAAAAATAGCGGTATTTCGTTTTCTATTCGTTTTTCAGCAAATATGAACATAACAAAAGTTGTTTATTTTGTTATTTAGAGTAACTTTTGTGATATTCAATTTTGTCTTTTAACAATTTATAAACGAGGTATACACTATAAACTAAAGCGGGAGTCAACTATTTTATTGGGCGCTAACGATTGAACCGAACTCGGTATGTCAATTAGCATTAATTCTTCCATGATTATAAGCTATATTAAAATGTTTAAGTTAGAACGGGAGTGGGGATTATAAGGGAGGCCTGAAATAAAAATTCGCGATATTTCATTGTCTATTTGTTTTTCGACAAACATGCACATAATAAAAGTTGTTTACTTTGTTATTTAGATTAACTTTTGTTTTATACATTTCTCCAGGAACAATGTGTGGTGCAAGTAATTTACGTAGAAATAATGATATGCTCGACAATTCATTCCTATTTGAACTATGAGGTACCTCACCAGGGAAAATTAATTCAAATCTGTGTTAATATTTTGTCCTTAATAACTGAAATCTATGCATAATGCACAGGAGACGGGAAATATGACAATTTGGAGGACAGTGAAGACTTACATAAAAAATTATTTTCATTATTAACAAATTCCAACAACGGGTATTAACCCTAAACACTGGGACGGGTAAATGTCAAAATATTGTGCAAAGTAAAGCCTTGCCAAAAAAATACCATCACCATTCAGCCTCAAATCAATTCCCGGGCGAAGCCGGGTATCTGAGCTAGTGTATGTATGTATATATATATATTTATATATTTGTGTTTTACCGCTCTAGCTGTCGCAAGTTTTGTTTTGTTGTTACAAAACTCGATATATAATCGTTTTATATAAAAAGAAAGATCATGTTAATGGCTGAAATCGGAATAGCAGAAGGAGGGGGGATTTAGAGGGGGAGAATTTTGAAATTCCAAATATCTCTGGATATTTGGATATGGACCTATGTTCGTCAACGCTTTGTCTGCTGTTGTTCGTTCGTGTGTCCATCTGTTGGCGTCTTTCGTTTGCTATTTCGTTTAAGTCGTTGCAATGGTCTGAATATCGTGTCTGAGCTAGTGTTGAGCTCATCGATGATATTGTCTCCATTGAACGTCGGTGTACTGTTTGTAAATATCCATGTTCTCTAGTATGTCCAATCTACGGCCATTTGTTTTTCTGGTAGGAGTTTCATACTGTCGTATGTAATTGTAGGTTCGTGACAGGTAGCGTTTAAGTGTTGAGCGAAGTTAGTTTCGTTTATTTAGTCTGAATGATCGTACGTGTTCCGTGTATGCATTTCAAGTCTCCTCCCAGTCTTGTCCAATGTACATTTTATTGCAATTTAGTTTGTATACTCTGTTCATATTGTCCCCCCAGTGGGGGGGGGCGTGGTTAGAGAGGGAGAATCTCAAAAATTCTTAATATCTCCGTTATCATGCGTCGGATCGAAAAATTGTACAGAATCAATTATATTGCAAGTGAAATGTTCTATAAATGTTGTTAGGTATGTTTTTTTTCCTACCTTGATTATTAACCAAGATATTTGCATTTTTTTAGTTTTCGGCCTTCAGTAAGCCCCTCCCCCCTCTTACTCATGTCATATTAACAATAAGCTGTTACATTATGAAGCATTTAATTTGAAGCGTAAATACCTAATATTGTTCTCATTGAGCTTTTACGTTTTGAGATAACTGTAAATACGAGACGCACGTGGGAAATCTGCTTAGTTAACACATCCCCTGCGTGACTGACTTTTGTCATAATGTGTTATTGGCTCTGGAAGTAGTGTGGAGTCCTTCTAAGTAGTACGTTGTTAATTTTATTGGTGTCAGGTCCTGTGTACGTGATGGCGTAAAGATTCGTGATTGGTTCTGTTGGAGCGTGTTTGTCTTGTTTTGTGTTACTGTT
The DNA here is from genome assembly GCA_019009955.1 of Riptortus pedestris. Lineage (NCBI taxonomy): Eukaryota > Metazoa > Arthropoda > Insecta > Hemiptera > Alydidae > Riptortus > Riptortus pedestris. The sequence goes on from CM032233.1 coordinate 122,522,426, forward strand.
AGGTTTCTTGTGTTGTTTGTAACCGTTACTGTGTGCTATCTCGTAATTGTATTCAACTCTTTGTCATAGCTGTCCCTTGAAATTTCATTGTTTCGTAATAGTTATTTATTATACAAGTGACGAAAGTAGATTATTTTACAACTCGAGTGAAACGTTTACCCACACGAGCGAAGCGAGTGTGGTAATTTCACGAGAGTTGTAAATTCTACTTTCGTCACGAGTGTAATATTAATTTTTTTCTGTAATCGTGTAATACATGATCAGATCTAACCAGAATATGAACAAAATTAGGATGTTGTGAAGATTATGGTATGTTGTTGGTAGGTTATAAGCATGGTTGTGAAAGATTATAAGCATAGTTATAAAACAACTAGTGATGATTGTGAAGTAGTGCAGTTATAAACAAGTGCAGGTTATAAACAAGGAAGGTAATTATTATTATATTTAAATTTTAAAATATATTGATTATTTCCACCAATAATTCATTCACATTTCAATTTATTTTGTTAAAATAAATTCTTACAATATTAAGAAACATTTAAAAGCATTTAATTTCAAATTTCAAATTATTTTTTAATTTATACTTATTACTAATTAAGAAGGCAATTGACTTTCTTCACTTGTGAAGAAAGTGATTACTTTCTTCAGTCTATTGCAAAATGTTTCACTTTCTTCACTCATTTCAGTTTAGTAATGTTACCATTATTCAACGATTACAGAAAAAAACAATTATAGAGCAAAAATGACAGAAATCAAATGTTCAACAAGATTGTTTTTCAACATTTTAATTGAGATATCTGGATTTTTTTAATTGCCCCTTTAAACCTACATCCGACTGCTTTGATTTCAGTCATTAACCAATATAATCTTTAAGGTGGTATCAAACAGTTAAATATTGAGTATGATTATAGTCGTAGACTTCCATTGCCCTTGTCAATATTACAATCAAGGTGTTGGGGTATTGATCGTGTCTTCATGTTTCTGGCCGACGTTTCCCTAGACATACTTCTAGCTTTTTTTGAAACTCCTCAGTCTCAGAGGGGAATCTAGATGTATGTGTCTGTTATGACGTCGGCCAGAAACGTGAAAGCCCGGTCAATATCGGGAGACCTCGTTTGTAATATTGAGTACATAAATCAAATAAACATTTTCCAATTTAAAACGTAAATTTTAATTTAAGAATTCACACAACGCAATTTGCGTATATTACATTTAACAGTTTTAAATATTTAATTTCAATGTTCTAAGGCAATTAGTTGTTGAGTTATGTGAGATGCGTACATATGTATATACGTATAGAAGCAACGCCAAAACAAGTCTCAATTATTTAACCCTCGGTCGGGCGCGTCAAGAATATTCCGCCATCGGGCGCGTGTATCTCACAGATACAACCTCAACCGTTTTTACGGAAATACAGTTTTTTAATATATATTTTGCACTAAAATGTTCAGCGTGTGATTAGAAACCATAACAGAGGAAGTATTTGTTTGAAAGAAGTAAATAATTTTTAAAATTGATAAGTATTATAATATAAAGAAACGGTGGACGATAATTTTTAAAATATAATTAAAAAACACAAATATCAAAAGGAATTGTTTAAATGCACATGCCTTTATTATACATATTTAATTTCAGTTTGTAAACAATATAAAAATATATCTTAATATAACTTCAATCAAAAATAAGTAGCACGAAATCACTTTTAGATAAGATTTAATGAAAATCATCAACAAATTTTAAAAATACCAGTTTAATTGTTATTTCTTTTGAAAGCTCATGTTTGAGCAAAATAATAGAATAATAGGTTTATATGATTCCATTTAATAAAGAGAATCTTAATTGATGTACATATTTATGAAATACACATTTCAAAAAAACTTACGATATCGGGCGCGTGGTATCTAGGAGATACAATTTAATGACAGGTGAAACACACGACTCCGTTAAACACAGTGACACAACATACCTTGAGGGGGAGTTCTCTAAAACACATAACTCGAAGCACTACAACACCACTCTATGCTAGGAGGTGTGGCAAATATTTTTCTAGAAATGTGTATCTGAGAGATACACGCGCCCGACGGAGGGTTAAGGAAGGTTCAAAACGGATAATTTCGTTGAAATATGAAAATCAAACATTTTCCCGATTAAAAGCACTCGATAGGCGTTAAGGAGTATAGAAAACTACTCATCTTTAAGTTTTTTGTTGTCGGATAGCCTAATGGACTCGACAGCGGGAAACCATTCTGATCTTCTTTCTACCTTTTTCTGTTTGCTATTACCGCTTCACAGTGTTTCGATTAATACAAACAAGGTGGGCATTAGTCTTGTTTAGAATTCTTAAATATTGCATGGGAATAATGTAAAAACTTCTTCAAAACATTATAATCTATTATTTGTTTATTTCTGACACACTCTACCATGTGAGTAATAAGGTCCAATGGTTTCCATTGGAATACAATATATTTTGAAGGAGGGGGGTTAAGGGGGAGAGATTTTTTTTGAGGAATCGTAGAAGCTACCAACCGGAGAAAGAATCTCTTCGATATTTCGATCCGAAGCAAAATGACGGAGATATTAGGATCTTTTGAAATCCCCAACCCATTGCCAAATTTTGGCCATTAACGAACTTGATCTTTAGTTTTACATAGAATGTTTAAATATCGAGTTTGGTAACGATAAAGTGAGAACCTATCAAATTTAATATAGTTCTCTTTGGGCATTTTCAGAAGAAGCTTAAGATGATAGGAGCAAATATTGGTCTAGGTTCCGGTAGCACAACACCTGAAAGCGTTCACATATTGCAACGAATACACTTACTTTTGATGTTGAGCATAACATCTGAACAACTGATCAATAGCTTGAAAGAAGTACCCATTAAAGAAGGCGGGTCAATTGTTCCCAGAGATTTTAAAGTTGATTATGGCTCATACAGTACACCCTCGACCTCTGGCAAGTCTGCTCAAAAATGAAGAAGGCCTATCTGATACAGTTCCTATCTGATATAGTCCGTTATACTAATTCTTTCTTTGTACTATTAAGTGTTTACTTGAATCCATATTAAAATTGCATATTTGTATTTATTTAGTATCTACCACGTAAATTGTCTTTCGCATTAAATATAGATACGCTTTTTGTTTCTTGCATTTTTTAATATATTTTTTTACTTCTTCTCCTGGCATTTCTCTTTGATTGAATACGCAATTAATTATGTTTTTTTTTTTTTATAATTACATTACTTAATTGGTCGAAATAGATGTAAAAATACCAAAAAATAATTTTCTCTGCCTAGCTTGTAGTAATCGAATCTCTTCATGTTATTGATCTTGAGTTAGGAAAGTCACCAGATGATCGAAGAATGAAAATAGTTTACGCAGCTGGCGGGAATCGATCCAAGTCATAGTGGCTATCTAGACGTTAATTTGACAATGATGAACCCTGTTCAACCAATGGACGAGGGAGAAGAGTTTCGTCTAGCAGTCAGTACTCCTTCCCGTATCGCAGTTGTTTTACTTGTCAATTATATACCCAGGATAGTCGGATTCGAGCCCCGGAAGGTGCCTTAATATTTATCTCTAATATAACAATATTTAAATCACTTAATGAGGATGTAATCCGTCCTAAACAATGAATCGAAAATGTAAAGTATTTGTATGCAGTGTAAATACTTAGAGGAATGACTAAGTAATGGTGAGGGGATTATAGGTTGGAGGCTGAGAGGGGATATTGGTATGGGAAGGAGGGCTTATGACATTATACTTTCACTAATCCTCCCCATGATTAATATAATCGAGAAATTTATCACCTCGTTTTAGTTTATCCCATAACACCTCCTCCCCTCACCCTCCCACCGACCCTCACCACCACAATCTATATATATTACAATAGCTCTAACTCCCTCTTAACAGGTTCAAATTAAAAACAAAATCCGTCACGCAGGTGCCGCATACATCAAGCAGATTCCCCACGGACTGGAATATGAAACGCTAATGATCTCATCTCACCATATATTCCCCATATCTCCCGTAGTAGGAAACCTATTCAAATGTTATTGGGTCTTAAAATGATTAGTAACTGAGGTACTCGAAGTCAAAATCGGATGAGAGGATTGGTGATTTATAAAACGTCAACACTGGTAACTCCGTTAACATTAGAGTCCGAGAAAACATGCATAAAACAACAGTTGTAGAAAATTAAAATTCTAACAACACAGATTATATAACATTTTTCAATCCGACTAATATTACCTCGGTTAATATTCAAGACCGAGAAAAATGTATACGACAACATGTATAGGAGATTTCATTTGGGAAAAGATTGAATCTAAAAATGTTTCGATTCAACGTATAATAAGAACCGAGCCCTCTGCCCAACTCGGCAAGGATATTGGTTAGAAGCTCTGTGGGAGACCGCAGCCCTCTACCCATCTCGATAAGGATATTGGAAAGAGGCATTGTGGGAGACCGCAGCCCTCTACCCATCTCGATAAGGATATTGGGAAGAGGCATTGTGGGAGACCGCAGCCCTCTACCCATCTCGATAAGGATATTGGGAAGAGGCATTGTGGGAGACCGCAGCCCTCTACCCATCTGGATAAGGATATTGGGAAGAGGCATTGTGGGAGACCGCAGCCCTCTACCCATCTCGATAAGGATATTGGGAAGAGGCATTGTAGGAGACCGCAGCCCTCTACCCATCTCGATAAGGATATTGGGAAGAGGCATTGTAGGAGACCGCAGCCCTCAACCCATCTCGATAAGGATATTGGGAAGAGGCATTGTAGGAGACCGCAGCCCTCTACCCATCTCGATAAGGATATTGGGAAGAGGCATTGTAGGAGACCGCAGCCCTCAACCCATCTCGATAAGGATATTGGGAAGAGGCGTCGTGGGAGACCGCAGCCCTCTACCCATCTCGATAAGGATATTGGGAAGAGGCATAGTGGGAGGCCGCAGCCCTCTACCCATCTCGATAAGGATATTGGGAAGAGACATTGTAGGAGACCGCAGCCCTCTACCCATCTCGATAAGGATATTGGGAAGAGGCTTTGTTGGAGACCGCAGCCCTCTACCCATCTCGATAAGGATATTGGGAAGAGGCATTGTAGGAGAACCGCAGCCCTCTACCCATCTCGATAAGGATATTGGGAAGAGGCGTAGTCGGAGTCCGCAGCCCTCTACCCATCTCGATAAGGATATTGGGAAGAGGCATTGTAGGAGACCGCAGCCCTCTACCCATCTCGATAAGGATATTGGGAAGAGGCATTGTAGGAGACCGCAGCCCTCTAGCCTTCTCGATAAGGATATTGGGAAGAGGCATTGTAGGAGACCGCAGCCCTCTACCCATCTCGATAAGGATATTGGGAAGAGGCATTGTAGGAGACCGCAGCCCTCTACCCATCTCGATAAGGATATTGGGAAGAGGCGTAGTGGGAGACCGCAGCCCTCCCCCCATCTCGATAAGGATATTGGGAAGAGGCATTGTAGGAGACCGCAGCCCTCTACCCATCTCGATAAGGATATTAGGAAGAGGCATTGTAGGAGACCGCAGCCCTCTACCCATCTCGATAAGGATATTGGGAAGAGGCATTGTAGGAGACCGCAGCCCTCTACCCATCTCGATAAGGATATTGGGAAGAGGCATTGTAGGAGACCGCAGCCCTCTACCCATCTCGATAAGGATATTGGGAAGAGGCATTGTGGGAGACCGCAGCCCTCTACCCAGCTCGGCAGGATATTGGGAAGAGGCATTGTAGGAGACCGCAGCCCTCTACCCATCTCGATAAGGATATTGGGAAGAGGCGTCGTGGGAGACCGCAGCCCTCTACCCATCTCGATAAGGATATTGGGAAGAGGCGTCGTGGGAGGCCGCAGCCCTCTACCCATCTCGATAAGGATATTGGGAAGAGGCATTGTAGGAGACCGCAGCCCTCTACCCATCTCGATAAGGATATTGGGAAGAGGCATTGTAGGAGACCGCAGCCCTCTACCCATCTCGATAAGGATATTGGGAAGAGGCATTGTAGGAGACCGCAGCCCTCTACCCATCTCGATAAGGATATTGGGAAGAGGCATTGTAGGAGACCGCAGCCCTCTACCCATCTCGATAAGGATATTGGGAAGAGGCATTGTAGGAGACCGCAGCCCTCTACCCATCTCGATAAGGATATTGGGAAGAGGCATTGTAGGAGACCACAGCCCTCTACCCATCTCGATAAGGATATTGGGAAGAGGCATTGTAGGAGAACCGCAGCCCTCTACCCATCTCGATAAGGATATTGGGAAGAGGCATTGTAGGAGACCGCAGCCCTCTACCCATCTCGATAAGGATATTGGGAAGAGGCATTGTAGGAGACCGCAGCCCTCAACCCATCTCGATAAGGATATTGGGAAGAGGCGTCGTGGGAGACCGCAGCCCTCTACCCATCTCGATAAGGATATTGGGAAGAGGCGTCGTGGGAGGCCGCAGCCCTCTACCCATCTCGATAAGGATATTGGGAAGAGGCATTGTAGGAGACCGCAGCCCTCTACCCATCTCGATAAGGATATTGGGAAGAGGCATTGTAGGAGACCGCAGCCCTCTACCCATCTCGATAAGGATATTGGGAAGAGGCATTGTAGGAGACCGCAGCCCTCTACCCATCTCGATAAGGATATTGGGAAGAGGCATTGTAGGAGACCGCAGCCCTCTACCCATCTCGATAAGGATATTGGGAAGAGTCATTGTAGGATACCGCAGCCCTCTACCCATCTCGATAAGGATATTAGGAAGAGGCATTGTAGGAGACCGCAGCCCTCTACCCATCTCGATAAGGATATTGGGAAGAGGCATTGTAGGAGACCGCAGCCCTCTACCCATCTCGATAAGGATATTGGGAAGAGGCATTGTAGGAGACCGCAGCCCTCTACCCATCTCGATAAGGATATTGGGAAGAGGCATTGTAGGAGACCGCAGCCCTCTACCCATCTCGATAAGGATATTGGGAAGAGGCATTGTAGGAGACCGCAGCCCTCTACCCATCTCGATAAGGATATTGGGAAGAGGCATTGTAGGAGACCGCAGCCCTCTACCCATCTCGATAAGGATATTGGGAAGAGGCATTGTAGGAGACCGCCGCCTTCTACCCATCTGGATAAGGATATTGGGAAGAGGCATTGTGGGAGACCGCAGCCCTCTACCCATCTGGATAAGGATATTGGGAAGAGGCATTGTGGGAGACCGCAGCCCTCTAACCATCTCGATAAGGATATTGGGAAGAGGCATTGTAGGAGACCGCCGCCTTCTACCCATCTGGATAAGGATATTGGGAAGAGGCATTGTGGGAGACCGCAGCCCTCTACCCATCTGGATAAGGATATTGGGAAGAGGCATTGTGGGAGACCACAGCCCTCTAACCATCTGGATAAGGATATTGGGAAGAGGCATTGTGGGAGACCACAGCCCTCTACCCATCTGGATAAGGATATTGGGAAGAGGCATTGTGGGAGGCCGCAGCCCTCTACCCAGCTCGGCAGGATGTTGGGAAGAGGCATTGTGGGAGACCACAGCCCTCTACCCAGCTCGGCAGGATGTTGGGAAGAGGCGTTGTGGGAGACCACAGCCCTCTACCCTGCTCGGCAGGATATTGGGAAGACGCTTTGTGGGAGGCCGCAGCCCTCGACCCTGCTCGGCAGGATATTGGGAAGAGCCGTTCAGGGAGACCACAGCCCTCTACCCAGCTCCCCAGGATGTTGGGAAGAGGCATTTTGGGAGACCACAGCCCTCTACCCAGCTCGGCAGGATGTTGGGAAGAGGCGTTGTGGGAGACCACAGCCCTCTACCCAGCTCGGCAGGATATTGGGAAGAGGCGTTGTGGGAGGCCGCAGCCCTCTACCCAGCTCGGCAGGATATTGGGAAGAGCCGTTCAGGGAGACCACAGCCCTCTACCCAGCTCGGCAGGATGTTGGGAAGAGGCGTTGTGGGAGACCACAGCCCTCTACCCTGCTCGGCAGGATATTGGGAAGAGGCATTGTGGGAGGCCGCAGCCCTCTACCCAGCTCGGCAGGATATTGGGAAGAGCCGTTCAGGGAGACCACAGCCCTCTACCCAGCTAGGCAGGATGTTGGGAAGAGGCGTTGTGGGAGACCACAGCCCTCTACCCAGCTCGGTAGGATATTGGGAAGAGGCATTGTGGGAGGCCGCAGCCCTCTACACAGCTCGGCAGGATATTGGGAAGAGCCGTTCAGGGAGACCACAGCCCTCTACCCAGCTCGGCAGGATGTTGGGAAGAGGCATTGTGGGAGACCGCAGCCCTCTACCCAACTCTGCAGGATATTGGGAAGAGCCGTTGTGGGAGACCGCAGTACTCTACCCAGCATAACGTAGTCCTGTACCCAACTTACGTATAATTTTTTTTTTTTAATTTAGTCCCTGTAGTTATTCATGGATGAGTAGGTAACAGGACCCAAAAGTATGTACCTTTAAAAGTCCCCTACAAAATTATTAGGGCTATTAGTATGTGGAGCTGACACTCCCACCTTCAGATCTATCTCTCTTTTTAGACATATCTGGATCACAGGTAAACCTCAATAACGGTTTCCAATATTGGCATTATGAGGACAATTTTAAGAGAGAGAGTTGCGCTAAGAGGAGAAGATGGCGCTATTTCCATGGCAACGAGTAGTTGCGCAACATCTAAAAATGCCTGCCTGACTAAATTTGTGAGAGAGTGAGACAGAGAGAGAGATGAACTTTAGAGAGAGGTTAGTGGAGCGGTCATCATGGGGGTTAAAAACCTCTTAGGCTCAATATGAATATGAATGGGGCGATATGAAAAGGCTGAGAGTTGCATATGTATGAAGGTGTGTCCCTACTAATATCCTTTCACCCACTACCTCTACCATCTCAACTCTCCCTCCCATCAACTCTTCCTATCAAAACAACCGATTAAGCATCATCTCTAAACACCTCTCCTACCCTTCCTTAATATTCCAATTTGGGAGTTTTTTATAAAACAACAATGTTATACAGAGTATTTACAATTTTTAGATCTGCTCATTCTCTGGTCCCTAATCTACAACTCCAGGAGTTTTAGGCAAGAACAACGGCACAACAATCCAATAAATATCAGTCCGCGAATTGAACATCAGCTCTACTAAGCTCGCTTCGAAATTACATAAAGATGGCCTAATGTAACAATTTATTGCAAATGTTCTATTATCCCCCTTTTACATATAATGTTTAAAAGTCGAGTTTGGTATTTATGAAAAAACGATTGAGACTGCTAGAGAGTAAAGATACACATATATGGGTTAAGAAAACATGATGAAAATATTCTCTGAGTACAATCTCAATAGCTGATTTCCCTTATCAAAAATATGCTAATGGAAGTAACCTCATTAATATTCAAGTTAGAGGTCAATGTTTAGACAAAAATTGAAGAATATACGTATGTCAATGCTGAAAACGAATGTACTGACGATTTTACGGTTGCCCTTTTCTGTCATTAATGACTCAATGTTTACATAAATACACACATACATAAACTTGTAAATATATACATGAAAGCAAATCAATTTATTTTTCAATAATTTATTAATAAGAGTAAAATAATATTGAAAAAATAATTATGACCTGTGGATGTGTAATAAATTAGTCACGCACAAAAACAAGTATTCAGGCAGCTGTTTCAATGGTTTGCAGCACATAAAACCGAACATGTCGACTTCCAATTGATCGGTTAGAAGTTTTTATATGGGAGAGCGAGGGGAGGTGGGGGGGGATGTGCCAGGAGCAAACAACCGAGGCAATTAAACATTGATGGGCAAACAGAGAAAGAAGGAGAGAGGTGGGTAGTCCACCCCCTCCCTCCACCACCCACCTCCAACCCTATTACAGGCATCAGATAGGAATCAAAGACAAAGAGCTTCCTATATCCCCCCTCCCAAATAATCTCATCATCCCATATTATAAATATACAGGCTGTATCATACTCACTCCAACCCCCCCCCCTCTTCACGGCTACCCTCCATCATAACTCCATCATCCCATATTATACATACGCAGGCCGTTTCATACTCACTTCATACCCTCCCTTTACTACAATTCGTACTTGGGCCTATTGAGGTGCTACATCTTGTCACCCCCAGTTTTACAAATCAACCCTACTTTATGGTTTTTGCTACTTCTGGGGAGGCATCACACAAATTAAGTTCCAGGCAGTTGTATCACGACTAGAACTTGACGTTCTAAATCAAATGGCTGATCTGTTCACTTCCACGTCAGCGTCCCCCTACAAACTGCTAAGTAACTGGCTAATCACTATCTATGGTGATTCCAAAGCATAGCAAATCAATAAATTACTTACAGACACATAACCAACCGTCTCAACTCTTCAGACAGCTGACGCAGTTAGCTGGATCTACCATATGAAAAAATGTGGTTTTAACTTTATGGCAACGAAATCATTCAGGAGATTTTGGTTGCCACCTAGCAAGACGATGCGGACGCTCTAACGTCTGTCGCAAAGAAAATCATGGAAGTCGAGTGCCCCAAGGTTTACCCATAGCGATACCAAAACCTATGACATCTGCCAACCCAATCTCCAATGAAGCCATCCCGGAGGAGTAAACTCCACGTTGCGTTTGATGATCTATGCCTACAATGGAGTTCCAGCCATAGACGAAATAACCCTCTCGAAAACGAAGTCTTTCTAAATCTCAAAGTAGCGGATTGTGCATCTACCAGCGAAAATTTAGGATACAGCAACAAGTAGGAAAACACTTATTATAGTTGGATGAATGCCATTTTCTCGGAAGATTGAAACAGGCAGATTTGAAGGGGAGAATCGTGTGCCATACTATAATATAGCTATCAAACCTATAATTAATTCCCTGCTTTTGTGATATTAACGCTTCAATACTCCCCCTACAACTTTGTGCCACTACAAAGCTTCAACGCTCATGAGCAAACAGGTCACTAATTATTTTATTATTTATAATTATTGTATTTATATGTTATTAGTTTGGTATTTATTTTTATTATCGTTTTTCTTTTATTTTTTTTATTTAATTATCTTAACTCGCTTTTAACTTTGTAGCTAAAGGTTATAAACGCACACCGTTTGAAGTTAGTGTTGTTGGGGGAAGCGGAAGGGTTGTTGGGGGATATCTGGTAGAAATCCACCGCCCCTCAACTGTGCACTGTATAAATTCACTAACTTTTCATGTTATACACCCTCCTTTCTTCTCAAATATAAACGCTGGGATAGTCCATCATTTAATTGCGCATGGTTGGTATGGTTCATGTTTTTGGTTGAAGCAGAAATGTATTCTGAATTTTATACATATTTACATTATGTAAATTCTTAGCATTGGGGGCACCGGTGGCTGGGCGTGAAAAACAATTAGGTGCAGTTTCGATCCCCGCCAAGGGAGAACATTAGTTCACGAGTGCGCTACCAAAACGCGCTAACGTCACAGTACTTATGGATCAGGGGGAGTCTAAAGGTATATACCTCTGATAATCCATCGAGATGACTAACCATTATGACTCTCTTGGACCACGTGAGGCAGGCTGACACAGGGTGAACAGGCCACAGACCCCCCCCCACAGTTAAAATGGGACCCGTCATCCTACTGGAGACAACTCATTCCAGGCCCTCCTTGGTTGTACATCGAGTTATAAAATTAACTCACTATGTAAATCCCTTGAGTCTCGGTCGGGAGTGGCTAAAGATCTCAAAGTTAAATACTGCTAACCTAAAACAACTTGTTTACATGTTTACATTATGTTTATTCGTCCTAATAAAATAACTTAGTCATGACAAATATAATAATTTAGAGTTCCGAGAACTACGTACATGAAAAAGTACACAGAGTTAATCACGTATTTAAGAAGTACGAAGTAGATTAAAGGAACGGGCAGGACCGATGACACCAGTTACAAACGGCACAGCTCGCCCGACAGTTAGTTTGTTCTCAGTTCTCTTCTAGTGAATAACAGTGTGTTCAGCGTAGCTTTAGTGAACGGATTTTATTTTCAATGCGGAACAGTGTTTTATGTGCAAAGCAGTGTAGTACCGTGTTAATGTGAAGAACAGTGCAGTGCCGTGTTCTTTGTGAAGATCAGTGCAGTGCCGTGTTGTGTGATTTTCAGTGATTGTGAGTTATTGTACTGTGCAAATAAGAAGTGAAGTTATCAGTGCATTCTGTGAGTAGTAGTTTAGAACAATTTACCAAGTGTTTAGTGGATTGTTAAATAAATTGTGCAGTGATAAAAACTCTAAAGCTTGTGTGATTAATTTTACAATCCACAAGAACTCTAATAAACAACGTTTATTATTTTTCTAATAAACGTAACAATATTCTCCATTTGTACAATCTTCATTTCTACAACTTGAATTTTTATTGTTATGATATCCCAAAATGATTGAAGTTTTATAAAATTCGTTGTCATAAGCCGCAAAATGGCTCATTTGTCACTGACATTAATTATTCTTTTATTGTTTTGTTACAGGAAGACGAAAAACCCTAAAGACGAATGCCTCGTAGCCCAGGAGCTGCTCCACCCTATATGTGCTCAACAGCCGGAGAGCAATGTTCTGCCCACCTGCCATTCGCTAGCTCTCACCTGCATGGATGACTCCACCTGCAGGTAGCAACCTCCCCCTTTTTCTAGACAAACCTTTACATTTACTTCTACATTTATAGTTTTCAATATTTAAAAAGCGGAAAAGGAAAATTGGTGTACAGGAATATTTGCAGTTTGCCGACCATCTCGTTTGGGGGTCGTTAGAAAGGGAGCTTGGGAAACAAGGTCTTAATATCTCCGAATCAAAACATGTTATATGACTATATTTGCAGACCTTTGTGTGATTGTATTTTCTGTAACCCTTACAGGAATAGATTTATTACCATGCTTACTTTCCCGTCCCCAGTAACCCACGTCAAGCTCCAACGAATTGTATGTATAAATTTGAGAAATTAGAGAGAGTAGGTTTGGAAGATCCAATGATTTACGATAGCCCCAGAGGCCCTTGTCTTGACTAGTATTGTATCGCCTAAAAGTATATTAATGAAGTTTCTCTTTATTTCATTTTGGATAAAAAACAAAATGAAATAAGAGTTTAAGAACCAAAAAGGAATTAAGGCGGAGATAGTCTTTACTGTAATTGTATGTTGATATTAAAGGATGGGGCTGGAGAACTATGCACAGGCGTACGCAGTAGATGTAGTCACTCACTAAGCAGTGTGTAGGTCCTGTGCAAGCATGCGCTACTCCGGGGGTGGAGATAGTGCTTTCTATAATAATGTGTTAATATTGCAAGATGGGGCTGGAGAACTGCAAGATGGCGTGTGCGGCAAACGTAATCACTAAGCAGCTTGCAGGTTCTTTCCAAGCCTGTGGGACTTGGAAATAGTGTTTGCTGTAATAGTTTGTTGATATTGCAGGTTGGGGCTGGAGAACTATGCACAGGCGTGTGCAGTAGACGCAGTCACTAAGCAGTGTGCAGGTCCTGCCCAAGCATGCAGGACTGCAATGCTCGAGATCTTAGGGACAGCTCTCCGATCCAACTGCGCTTGCAAGGGCACAGACTTCTCACAGCTCTTCTACTGCATGGGCTGGCAAAGGGTTCTATGGTTTAACCCATGCGTAGGTAAGTAACACTTCATATATCTACATGTCTTATTTTGACTGCTATTATCTCTATAAGATTTTTACACTGAGCTTACTAGATACTATTATAGAATTTGGTTCAAACCAACTCCTTTACGTATTTATTTATTATTTTTTAATGCCAGTTTAAAAATATTTGCAGTGTCTAATATAACTGTTTTAGGGAAAACTGTTATTAATAGTTCAGGCAAATTTAAATATTTCATGTAGTAAACTACAGAACTATTGATGATATGTTTGCTGTGAGAGTGGCAGAATCTAGTTTGTAAAGTTATTTTATTTTAATAAAATCTTGGTATTTTTTTTTTATTTTTTCAGCAAAAGACTTATGAATATTTTCATCATTTGTTACAGCGGTATCAATGATGTCACCTAATTTTTCCCATGGCCAATAGCAAGACTATCAAGCTTATTATGATGGATAGCACGATCCGTCATTCTCACTTCATCCAAATACATTTTTACATTTATTTTATTTAGAAATTTTCGTAACCGCTGCCATTACTCAATTTTCTTTTTGGCATTATTTGTAGAATACCTCTCCAACACATCTCAAATTAAAAATAATCAAATATATCACCTAGTGAAATGCAGAATGATGTGTCGTCATTCCAGTATATGACAAATCTGCTTAGTTAGCAACCTTTGTGTGACCGATTTTCTTTATATTCTAATAGCATGACTATCACTATCGTACTACTTTATCCTCCTTTCATTCTTTTAGCTAATTCCCCTAACAGTAAATGTAAAACGTCCGTCACATAGGGGCTGCGTAAATTAAGTAGATTTTCCAAGTTCTGGAATGACAGAGTAGTGTCTGATCTCACCCTATATTCTTTATTTCTAAGTAAAAATCATATGCGAAGAAGTAGGAGAAAACTTAAGGTCGAAAAGTAATAGTAACTCGCTTAATATTTGAGCTATGGAAAAATGTATACAACAACAATTGTGCTGCATCAATAGTAGATTGGGCTATTGTGCTTTTATATTGTTTCTAACTTCACATGTAAGAGTTTTGACCTTCAATATACCATTTAATTTTGATTTCTTCCTAAACAGTTGAATCGCAGAGAGACTTCCACGCACGAAAAATGACCACAAAGCCAGTAACAGAGGTTACTGCAACTCTCTCTTCGACGCCAAGTAGGATAGTAATGCCGACGAGCCAGCCCACTAGTACATCGCTAGCCAGAACCACAGCACAGACCACAATGCGCCCGACCAGCCCCACAACCAGGCTCAGCACAACTACCATTACCACCACCACAACCACATCTACCACCACAACAACCACTACGACCACAACGGAGCGGCCCATCTCTACCACATCTCCCCGTAAGTATACTCGCTCGAATGTAAATGACTTACTTCATCTATACACTCTACAATTAGGCCCAGTACAAGTACCATCTCAACAACAACTGCCTGCTCCATCTCCAACAATATTATCCATACACGATTCCTCTATCTCCATATTCAGGGTGATTCAAATAAAACTGCTCAAATGGATGATTTGATAAAGCAATGATGTAGAAGAAAAGGTGTAGTTTAATTATCAGCCATTAATTACCAAATTAAATATCAACTGCGCATTGGCGTCCACCTAAATTCGGGGTGCGCAGAAGACCCCTAACATTTTTGTCGTACGCTTGTAGAAGGAACAATGTGTAGAAATGTCTTGCAAACCCTGACTCGGTATGTGTAGAGTGGAGCTAGTTTTCATGTTGGATGCTGCTGCTGAGAGTTGCTGATCTAATAACTTCCCTTTAGCCACTACTCTACTTCCCGACTCTTCTCACATCAATGAGCATGCTAATGGAGTTCTCTGAGCTGTGCCCTCTCTAGAGCAACACCTCAACCACCTCTCCCGTCTCCTCTTCATTCAGTTCCAACTGTTGCTGGCTACCTAAGAACTGTATACAGCCTCCTTCCACCCCACCAGTCCAAAATGCTAAGCATATTCATTTAGAAGGAATTGGTGGCAATCAATTTGTTAAAGTCAGTTCGGCTGAATGTCATCGAAAGCACTTATTATCTTTGATATCTGATTGCCCGGCTCCCTTTGGGAACGTAAAAAAAAATTAAATGTATTTGAATACACAAAATGGAAAGAATGTACCTACACCTCACCAAAAACACACTCAGGACTTACCAAGCATCAAAGGTACCCTTAGGTGACTATAATACAAAACCTTCCCATAACTTCTTTAAATTTGATCAACCGTGGGGTCAATGAGATATTTCTACCCAGCATATTTTGATCAGACCATCCCTTTGATCAGGAAATGCATTTGAGCTGTCTTATTTGATCATTCTGTTTATTTTCATAACATTCAAATTCACTAAATAATATGAAATATTTACTTTTACATAAATAGTGCACTTCTTACAACATCAAATCAGGAGCCCATCTTGTTTATGGTTCTCTGTACTCGCAATGGTAGGAGAAATGTTTGTGGTATGACAAAAGTTTATCAGGTACTGCTCCCTACGAATAATAAGCTAATATGTTAGGTTAGAGGTTCTAGTTAAGTGTCAACGGTTCTATAATAATTACATTAATGTGATTTAATATTTTCAGGCTACTGTGTAGCGCAAAAGCCAGACCAGAAGGACCAATATATTGCTGAAGGAGACGGCAAAAGAGTATGTATTAATTTACATATATTTTATATATTCCTCAATATAGGATTCTGAACAATCAACCTCCCATGAGTCGTGTTTATTTGAGTGGCTATGTTAAAACATCAGCTTTGCTTTATTGGCATCCATTTAATTACACAAGGCCAATTTCACCAGTTGTTTTGAAACTCCTTTTCGTTATTATTCTGTAAAACTTCAACATTTAAGTATCTGACTGAGAACATAAAAGTCCGTCACGCAGGGGCTGCGTAAACTAAGCAGATTTCCCACGTGAAGTTTTACAATAGAGAAATTTCACGAGAGACGAGCAGTTAAGGAAACGGCCGAACTAGCTTTTGGTGGGAAAGTCACCCGTCCGTTAGCCGCCCAGATATAATAAAAATGCAATAAAAATATCTCGGTTAGTATTCAAGATAGAGAATAAATGTATATAACAATATTTATAGTAAATTCAATTTGCAATAAGATTGATTCTGTACAATTTTTCGATTCGACGTATAGTAACGGAGATATTTCGAATTTTCGAAAATCCTCCCCTCTAAACCCTCCCTCCCACTGGTCCGATTTTAGCCGTTAACGAACTTGATCTTTCTTTTTATATAAAAAGACTAAATATCGAGTTTGGTAACAATCAAACAAAAATTATAAATATATATATATATATATATATATATATATATATATATACACACACAGTTTTGAACAGACATCATTTTCGTCATCTACTAGGTAGGATCGATGGCCATTTGAAGAAAAATTTCGAAAATTCCGTCATGTGTACGACCTCAATAGCTGATTTCCCTTAAGGGAAATCTGCTAAAAACTATCCCTTAACAACCCCTCCGGGTCTGTGGGGTGACTGTATCACCTCGTCCCTTCTTACATAAACAAAAACAATAAATATATTTAAAAAGCGAAAATGTTCATTCGAAACTAATATGTTTCTAACCAAACATCAAATTATAGTTTTCTTGAGGAAAATATGTATTATAGTTGGAAGATGTATACATTATTGTTGAGGGAGACTGAGAACTATGTGTGTGATTATTACTCCAAAATACATGTACATGTTAAATGTAGAAACGTTTTTAACCTAATTCTGAACAATAAACCACTCGTGTTGTATCACATAGCACTGCTTTTGCTTCCCCAACAGTCATGCTATCACATACTTGGCGTACAGACCTTGTCCTATGTCATCACAATTTTTGGTCATCTCGATGTCAAACCAAGTACTCACAGGTCAATAAGTCACCTTCGAATCTATTTACTTTCTCCCCCCACAATGTTTAAGAAATGCAGCGCTGAGAAAGAGACTACGTTTCTTCTTATTGATTTTAGAATGGGATCTTGCCTAATGAGATAACTTTTAGAGCAAATCACAAATAATTTTGAATACTAATAATGGTTCAAATGTGTGTGCGTGTGTTGTTTAGCTGTACCGGGAAGGGGAGCCTGACTGCTCGGAGGTGTGCCTGTGCAGGGATGGCTCACTCACCTGCAACACTATCTGCGTCGAGAGGAAACCCTGCCAGACTGACTTCGCCTTCTACAATCATGCTGCTCCAGCTTACCAAGCCTATAGAGGCCGCTGCCTATGCTACTCGGGCAAGTTCATATGCATGCGTCCGCCTCCAGGTAACATATACCCCCACTTCTTCTCTTCTCCCGTCCCTCCATGTACTATCCCTCTAATATGCATGCGGCCGCCTCCAGGTAACATATACCCCCACTTCTTCTCTTCTCCCGTCCCTTCCTATACTCTCCCTCTGATATGCATGTGCCCACCTCCTGGTAACATATAGCCCACCCCCTCCCCTTCTCCCAGTCCCTTCCTATACTCTCCCTCTAATATGCATGTACCCGCCACCTGGTAACATATACCCCCACCCCCTTCCCTTCTCCCTGCCCCTTCCTATACTCTCCCTCTGATATGCATGCGTCCGCCTCCAGGTAACATATACCCCCACCCCTTCCCTTCTCCCGTCCCTTCCTATACTCTCCCTCGGATATGCATGTACCCACCTCCTGGTAACATATAGCCCACCCCCTCCCCTTCTCCCAGTCCCTTCCTATACTCTCCCTCTAATATGCATGTACCCGCCCACCTGGTAACATATACCCCCCTTCCCTTCTCCCTGTCCCTTCCTATACTCTCCCTCTGATATGCATGTACCCGCCTCGAGGTAACATATACCCCCTCTTCCCTTCTCCCAGTCCCTTCCTATACTCTCGCTCTGATATGCATGTACCCGTCACTAGGTAACATATACCCCCACCCCTTCCCTTCTCCCTGTCCCTTCCTATACACTCCCAGAAATATGCATGCGTCCGCCACTAGGTAACATATACCCCCACCCCCTTCCCTTCTCCCGTCCCTTCCTATACTCTCCCTCTAATATGCATGTATCCGCCTCCAGGTAACATATATCCCCACCTCTTCTCTTCTCCCGTCCCTTCATTTACTCTCCCTCTGATATGCATGTACCCGCCTCCAGGTAACATATACCCCCACCCCCTTCCCTTCTCCCTGTCCCTTCCTATACTCTCCCTCTAATAGGCATGTACCCGCCACCAGGTAACATAGACCCCCACCCCCTTCCCTTCTACCTGTCCTTTCATATACTCTCCCTCTAATATGCATGTACCCGCCTCCAGGTAACATATACCCCCATCCCCTTCCCTTCTCCCTGTCCCTTCCTATACTCCCTCTAACATGCATGCGTCTGCCTGGAGGTAACATATACCCCCACCCCTTCCCTTCTCCCTGTCCCTTCCTATACCCTCCCTCAAATATGCATGTACCCGCCTCCAGGTAACATATATCCCCAACCGCTTCCCTTCTCCCTGTCCTTTCCGATACTCTCCCTCTAATATGCATGTACCCGCCTCCAGGTAACATATACCCCCATCCCCTTCCCTTCTCCCTGTCCCTTCCTATACTCCCTCTAACATGCATGCGTCTGCCTGCAGGTAACATATACCCCCACCCCTTCCCTTCTCCCTGTCCCTTCCTATACCCTCCCTCAAATATGCATGTACCCGCCTCCAGGTAACATATACCCCCACCCCCTTCCCTTCTCCCTGTCCCTTCCTATACTCTCCCTCTAATATGCATGCGTCCGCCTCCAGGTAACATATTCCACCACCCCTTTCTCTCCTCCCTGTCCCTTCCTATACTCTCCCTCTAATATACATGCATCCGCCACCAGGTAACATATACCCCCACCCCTTCCCTTCTCCCTGTCCCTTCCTATACTCTCCCTCTGATATGTATGTACCCGCCTATGGGTAACATATATCCCCACCTCTTCTCTTCTCATCATCAGCTGCTCCCCCATCTTCTCCGAGTGCTCCTCTAGTAAGGGGGGAAGAGAACGGTAGCGCCTGGCCAAGTGCTGCTGCTGGTGATTTGTTCCGGTTCTCTTGGTCACATCTATGATGAGCACTTCTTGATTTACTTCGAGGCTTTTTGATGAAGACACTCTGCGTCCCTTTTTTTCATCAATATGTGTCGGTGATCTCGAAAGCCTAGACGCTTTTCTGAACACTTCCTGTTCGTTCATGTTTTGCACCTCTGTTGTCTCGTGGTTAGCAAAGTAACCCCTCCAAAACCACTAAGGGGGGGGGGGGGTCCCGGTGCCCTGGTTGGCGGCTCCAGATCATACACACCACCGCCCCTTCTCGTGTCTCCGTTCCTTCCTATACTCCCAATCTAATATGCATGCACCTGACTCCTGCTATTACCAATACTTCCCCATTCTAGTATCTCGTTCTCTTCCTATACTCCCCATCTAATATGCATGCACCTGACTCCTGCTATTACCAATACTTCCCCATTCTAGTATCTCGTTCTCTTCCTATACTCCCCATCTAATATGCATGCACCTGACTCCTGCTATTACCAATACTTCCCCATTCTAGTATCTCGTTCTCTTCCTATACTCACCATCTAATATACAATCACCCTCTTCCAGGTAATACATACCCATTATTCATCGAATATAATTAGCTCCATCATCATTACAACATTGCTGGCAATGTGTAGTACGCACTTATCAATTCGATATGAGTTCGTATAAAAATGGAAATTGATGTGGGAACCACATGACTTCCTTATCTCCTATTAAATTGAATAGATGTTTGGTTGCACATCATTTAAAATTATTTCATAAGAAAGTGATATATTATATTTCCATTCCAATGCATCGGATCAAAAAATATGATAGGACATAAATTATATTTATTTTTATGTTATACAAAGAGGGTCCATTACTAATTCGTTCTGTAACTAATTTTCTTATTTTTTCCTTCCTCTAACCCCCTCTCTCCCCTTCTATCTTAGTCAGTTTCAATCAAAAGTGTAAGTACTATCCAGTACAACAACGCTAAATGTGAAATTTCAATATTTCAAGTGGTCGTTTTTGAATTATGCGAGATACGTAGAGACATCACACCAATTCTGGTAAAAATTGATTTAGATTTAAATCAGATAATTCCATTGAAATTGAAAACCAAAAATTTTTGCAATTACAATACTCATTTACTTTGTACAAATAAGTAATAGATAAAATATAGTTATATAGAAACATTACTCTAAAGCAACATTCTTAATAAGTGTAATGTCCTTTTGAGGATTCGATACCCAACTTCAGATGGAATTCCAAATGGTCATCTGTTGGTCTTCCTAAGGACTTTAAGCATGAATCTTTATTTCATGTCTTTTGTAATGCTAAAACCCAGACCAAGAATGGTGTCTTCTGCAATAAGAGAACCACCATAGAAAGTACTTGATTTTAGAGCTATTAAGTCCTAAATGAAGCACATTTAATAAGTCTTCATTTATTCTTAAAAACACCAATAATACTACTAATAAACAATATAATTACATAACAAATTATTTTTATTGTTTTGAATCTGATTTCTAGTCTTTGGTAAACTTATTTATTTCATTTTTTTGTGTGTTTTTTTTCAGATACATATGACTTAAAACAGGGTGTATTTTTGTTCCTTGGATATAGTGAACTTGATGAAAGAAAGCTGAAAGCAATAAACCAAATGGAAGTTCAAGATGCTGTCACATCTCTGCAAGACTTGCTCAGACTTCATATTAAACCAAAGGTATATTGCAAACTGTGTTTTATTTACCATTGCAATAATCTTCCTCAGAGTAATAATAATGCACCATCATACTGTACCAAGAAGATACTGATATATTATTATGGGGAGGTTTATACTCAGAAAACTGGAGTAAACTCCGCATCGGATTTTTACTTCTTTAAGCTCAATTGCTAATTCTGGATATTTTCTTAATTTTTCAGCAAAGGTTTTTCGAATATTATCATCACAGGGTACTTCTGTGTCATTAATATCAGCAGTCTTACTGCTCTTGTAAATAATGAGAATATCAAGTTTGTTATGATGTACAGCATGGTCTGTTATCATCGCTTCATCCCAATATATCTTTATATTATCTTTTTCTACTACTTTTTGAACACTATATCAATAATAAGTGACCTTCCTGTCTTCTCTCCTAGAGCTTGATGGGTATACTTTTGTGACGTTATTGTACCTTTGTAAGTATTCGGAACCAGCAAGTATATCACAGCCAGCCTTGTATGAACATGCGCTTTGTTGCATAATTTACATTTGTCTGAGACAGTACTGTAATTTTCTTATCTTGCAAAATATGTAAGACAGAAATATAGCATTAGCCCCCCTCCCTTACACCTGTCTCTCCATTTACCCCTGTTCAATGTGGTCGTACCCGTGCATGCCGTTTACCCTCCTAGGTCTATTGTTTTGGTTGCCAGGCCCACTCTGCAGATATGATGATAAATCTCTCATCGTCTTCATCAGTAATCACACCTTATTCTTGTAGATTAAAATGAACAATTGAAGAGTTAATTCAATAGTTGAAGAGGTAAAGTTTGTAACTGAGGCTAGAAATGCAAGTGAAATGATGATGACAAAATGTTTTTGATTTAAGAACAATCTTCATCTAAACAAGAGAACTTTTATGAAGACTTGTAAAAAGATTTAATGTTTGAACACTTCGCATTACTATAGGTTTCTATTTCCTAGACTTAACGTCTTCAAAATAAAGTACCAAGTGCTTCAATTTATTCTGGTATATGTTTGTGTTTTGTTTTTTATGTGTAAATTCGATGTAAGTTGAAAATGGTTTTCTTTTCAGTCTCCATGCATGCTGTCATTATACAACACTTCTGAAGAGAATGTAATACTTGTCGCTAAATTGGTTGACAATTCTACAATAACCAAACCTCTTGCAGATGAACCTAATCCAAGCAGTTTGTTAATGAGGCAGAAGGTATATTATTTTATTTTAAATTTGCAACATTCTCAAATAGCTTTCATTTAATTTTAATTCATCTATAAATGGCTTCTTATTAGTTTTATTCTTGCACCAATTACCTATAATTAAATTTAAAAATTTGACATTGGAGTTGTTAGTTTTAAACTTTCTGAATATTATAATTGAAATATAATAGAAACAGAAAGAGTTATTACTTTTGATCAAACTCTCTACTCTAGCACGTGAAATAGTAGCTGTGCTGTCAAAGTGTTGAATGGTCACGCTTATACAAGAAGTATCAAAGGTCATACATTATTATGACTTGTATTATCAATGATGATCTTCAGAGAGATAAAAATTGAAGAGTGTGTGTTAAATGAGTTAACTGAATAAATCAATTGCCTAAATGTTTCCTATGAAAAGGTTGAAGGGTTTATGGTAACTCAAACTTTGCAACATTCTCAAATGGAATTCACTTAATTTTAATTCATCTATAAATTGCATTATATTAATTTGGTTCTTGTTCCCATTGTCTATAATGAGATTGAAAAATGTGACAGTAGAGCTGTAAGTTTTAAGCTTTCTGAATACTATAAATGAAAGATAATAAAAACCGAAAGAGTCAGTTCTGCAACTTGCTCATGAACATGTCAACCAAATGAATCAGTTCTGCAACTAACTGATGAACGACCAAACTTTGCAATGTAGTTCCTCAACTTCCTCATGAACTTTGCAACCAAAGAAGTTAGTTCTGTAACTGGTGAATTTCCCAACCATGCAATGTAGTTCTGCTACTAACACATAAACATGGAAACCAAACGAGTTACTTCTCCAACTGGCTGATGAATGTCCCAACCATGTAATGTAGTTCTGCAACTAACTAATGAGCATAGCAACCAAACGAGTTAGTTCTGCAACTGGGTGATGAATGTCCCAACCATACAGTGTAGTTCTGCAACTAACTCATGAGCATAGCAACCAAACGAGTTAGTTCTGCAACTGGGTGATGAATGTCCCAACCATACAGTGTAGTTCTGGAACTAACTCTTGAACATTTGGCTACCAGATACACGTATGTCAGTTCTGTTCAGTGTGTGAATAGCCCAACTATACAAGATTGTTGTACTACTGTCTCTTAAATATTTTCTTCTTCGTCTTCATTTTCCAACTTCAACAGATTTCAACAAGAATTTGCGCATCATCTGTTGTTTTATAGCTAAGAAAAATTCTAATTGATGTTTTGAGTGATCCCGTATATCTTGAAAAAATTTTCTTTTTTACTAAAGTAAATTTCTTCAAATATCCATTGATCCTACCCAGGTGAATATATTTGTCTGTTAATGCTCTAGTGGTCACAATTTTTATCTAATCATTACCAAACTCGAGATTTAAACGTTTAATCCAATGATTGAATAGTAAGGTTAAAATATCTAAAAAAAAAAAAAAGTCTTATATCATATCTTATATCTGGAATTACCCGTAAATAATGAAAGGAGTATTAAATAATTATGGAGAAGGAAGCTAGATTGAAATTCCCATTTAAATAAGTTTAATTGAATTTTGAAAATTTGTATTGATTTTGTGAGACATCTCTAAAAGACTAAAGTATGTTTTAGTCAATAAAGTGTTTAAAGTCTTAGATTATATTCAAAGAGAAGTGCAGGATACAACTAATTCATAAAAAAACCTTTTTCAATCAACAAATAGTTCCTTATATTTTCTTCAAATTTGTATTTACTTTGTTGCAGGAAGAATGTGAAGGACCTATGCAAGAAATCAGTGAGATGATAAATTCACATGATCCAATTGTACATTCACATATGTACCTTTCCATTTTCAAAACTGCTGAAGTTGAGGTAGTTTACCCTGCACCAAGCTCAACAGTGTGCCTACAACTCCAAAGTATTCTTTACCTCATACCACTTCCACTTATCTTGTCATGACCTTGACTAGTTATTAATAATTAGAGAAAAATAATTGTATTCGGTGATTTAGATTGTTACAAAAGTGTCTCTCTGATTTTGTTCAAATCCTTATATCCTAAAAGTGAATTGTAAGCGCATCATCAGTAACCTGGTTAAAATTAGAACCAGATTTCCAGGTATTTGGTCAATTATGAAATTATGAATAGGCTTTCACTATTATCTATCTCACATGAAATATTTAATCAACATAGCATCTTGCATTTATATAAAATATGTAAATCCTTGCGTCCAGACTTACATATCAGCTACAGATTGACACTTTTCTTGATTAGAGACGAATTGTGATGAAAGTCACTTTTACTTCAAATATTCCTATTTTATAAGAGCTAAGAATAGAAATATTCAAACAATTAAACTGGCATAGCTATAGAAGAAATATATTTAATATGTAAGTCCATTGACTGTCAAGATGAAAAACACATTTTCATTGCAAAAATGTTTCCAGAATGCTGAGCTACTAAATCTATGCAAAATTTAGTTTTTCATTTGGAACTTAGTAATCAAAACATTTTTATACATGGAGTATGAGTAAAGAACCACATTAAACATATCATAAAAATCATAAAGATTGAATTAGAAAAAAAATGTATATTATAATTTTTATTTTGCTTCATCGCAAGTATATTTTTAAAAGGAAAGTTTATAGATATTTTAATTAAATGAATATTAAATAAGGAAAGTCGTTTAGGCGTTGTGGTGTGTATAAAAAATAAATAAAAATGTATATATTTTTTTCTAGTTTTGAAATATGTTATGAAAAAGTGTGATGGAAGATGCGAGTGTATGTTTACACAAGGTGTGTCAGAACATATTAAATTCATGATCTTTAATCTTCAAGTATATAATGCATCACTTTTTTCAAGCTGTTCGTATTTTATAATATATTTTTATTCAATGATCAATATTACCATAAAAATTCAGCCTTTATAGATATAAAAAGAAATTACATGAAGAAATAGTAAAATATTGAGATATTCTGTTAATTCTGCTCAAATGTGTTTTGTAATTCATTTGAGGAATTATATACAACAAAAAATTAAAGGGCTACAGAATGAAAACAGTTAGCTTAGTTATATTTGTAAGAGTGAAGCCTCAATCAGTTTGATATTAATTACAAGACATCAAAATTATTTTTCAGTTTCTCAATGGCTGGATTAATAGAATAAAAAAAAACAAAATGACTGAAACAGGTGTAACAAAAAATGGAAACTTTTGAACTTACTGAAGCTTAAAGATAGCAAAGCGCTTGTAATTAAATGGTTTTGGGGATCCAAGACAGTCATATTGGTGAGCTAGAAATGCCCACTTAAGACAACCGTTAATGTCCTGAAATACAGAAGTCCTTAAAGTTTATTTATAAAAAGTAAACACCCGTGTATTTATATCCTTGGTGGCAGGTAATATTTGCATCACAAGGTATTAATTAAAAACACTTTTTATGATACAAATTTTGGAAATGTATCTATTTTACATAATTATTATAAAACAAGGTTCAATTTCATCACTAAATGAAATATATACTCATAATGATAACTATGCCTCTGTCAAAATGGACAAGCAGAAGGACAGTAGGAGCCAATGAGAAAAACTAAATATTTTATATCAGGTTTTTTTACTACAAACTTTACCTACTCAACCACAATAGAGTGGCCCTTTAATTTGTATTCCAATTTGCATTTAAGAATATCTGAAGTGAAAAAATATGTTGTTACTATTCTTTTTTACCACTTATTTTATTCAAGCATCTTTGTTAAATTATTCAAATATTCCAAGATTATTGTTTCTTTTTTTTTACTCTTTTATTTCAAAGTTGGAATTTTGAGGAGGTGAACATTATGTTAAGCATGTCTCGTTGGCATTAAAATTAGCAATGTAATACTTAAAGAAGAAAATCGTCAATGTTTCAAAAAACATTCTTAAGAAATTCATTGGAATGTTTATTTATTTTTGTTCTTGAAAGTATTTAGTTGTTTACTCAAGACCATGTAATTAATTTCAATGAATGTAAAGTATATATAAATGTAAATAAGCAGCCAAGTAGGTTATACCAGTGACATCCAAACTGTAATTCTACGGTAAAAGCCAATGTTTACACTAATTTTCTGAATCTTCCTATAAACAAATTTCATATATTTTACTGAAAAAAAATGTTCTATTGAGCTTTATTTTTACTATTTTTTTTTTTTACTTACCTTAACATTCCATAAATTGGTGCCTGATTGGCAACCTAATAATAGTCCTTAATTCCAAACAGATGCATTTACTATTTAATACAGTTTAAATGTGAAGAAATAAATTTAGTCTTTGAGAATTTTTTTTTCTATATTTATAATGAATTGTATTCTGGTGGATGGAACCTCAAGTATAATTTTTAGTTCCATAATTATATAATATATCCCATAATATTCCATAGTCATCTAATAGCCCATGTCGTAAATTCTTATTTAATATAATCCGAAATCTGTAGTACTGTATGATTACATATTATTAGGAAATTATTGTATAAACGGCAGCCTTCCTCTCCACTGGAATGGACTGATTCAAATTCCAAATACAGCATTTGTAGTTGTGCCAAGCATTACTCCATTGTTTTCTTGCATTATTTTAGTCTGAGACATGTAGTCAAAAGGATTTGAATATCACTGAAAACTTAATGATGGAAAAAAAACAATTTCATCTGAAAATTTAATCAGCAAATTGACTAACCTTAATCATATATCTTAGAAAAATGATACCAACTCTTCAACATTTCATTAATCATTTCTATACACATTGAGCTAAATATGTTTTTATACTAATACTAGATACAAAAAATAAAAGACAAAGAATTTATCTTTGAACATATTCAAATATTAAGATTTAAAACAAAAGAAAAATTATATGTGTTAAGGGATTCATATTGTGAATAAATAAACACAGAAAACAGAAATTCTGACCACTCAATATGATAAATGTATTTCATATCGTTAACACTCATCATTTAGAATCGACATAATTACTTAATTTAGTTCGAAATATTTTATAGCTCAACTTATAAAATTGAAAACAATTAAATCTCCTTCCCCTTACATTTCTTTACTTCATCTGAAATTAAAAATTTTTTCTCACCTCCTCTCATTTAAAAATATCTGGCACAAAGACATGTAGTTTTAATAATGACTTTAAGTATTCATTGTAATTAATTAATTGTTGAATATAAACTAATATATCTTTTATTGATTGGTTAATTATTTTTGTGGAATTCTTAAGTGGATACATACAATTAAGTTAACTATGGCCATTTGGAAAAATGTATGAAATTTGGATGTGAAAACTTTAGCTTTTACCAATAAATCATTTTGTATGTTTGCACCTGTTTCATGTATGCTTCACAGATTGTGTGTTTAACACAATAATTGAACTAGCTGTATGGTTTAAACAAGCATGGAAAATGTTTTTACTATTTAGCTAATGAACTAGATATTGTAGATAAGGAATTAAAATTTGCAGTGGACAAATCATTGGCAAAGCTATTCAAATGAAAAAAGAGTGCCCTGGTGTTCATATTTATCAAGTGCTCTCTATTATTTTTGAAACGATGGTCTTTATATTTCCTTCAAATTTTGAAACAATGTTTTTGAACTCTGCATTCTACTTCATTACTTAATATCAACACCCATTTCTCCCCAACAGAATGAAATTTCAAATGGGAGAAATCTATATGTACAAAGATGAAACTAACGAGGAAGTGACAGGGGGAGGGGGTCATGTGCTCAAACCAATGAGGGAATCCTGTGAATAAGGAAAAGGTGAATGAAGAGAATATCAAATTAATATTTTTAGCCTAAGTGAAAGTTAGCTTGTTCCCTCCCACCCTTCAAAGGACTTCAATAAACTTTGATTTGCCCTTTCTATTATAAGAGGACTCTCCTACATCTCTCCAGTGGTTTAGTCTCGGGGTTTTTCTGCCCCCTTCAATATCGAACTATCAATTTAATTTTTTTTTTGGTCACAATGAATTAATTATGGAATTTATTATTATGGAACAGTGTAAATGTTCTTCATTTATTTACCCAAGTACATCATTTATTAATAAACAATGTAATAATTCTAATAAACCTTATCATCATTTTAATTAGTTCTTACTGGCGGTTGCTCTCTACTTCACGTTCCCATGGGTTTCATTTCAATGATTTATTCTTTTAAATAAATGTGGAAAATCCTCTTGAAAGAAAAGAAAAAAAGCAAACAAAAAAAAAGGGAGGGAGGGGAAAGAGGGAAAAGACGTATGAAGGAAAAGATAAAATTTTATTATAGAAGGAGTTTTAATAAGTTGTCTACAAATCTTTAAAGAACATTTAATTTTAATGTTGTTTAGTGGTATTATTGTATTTCATGGATTTCAGGAGACACAAACTAACAAAAACATTGATGAAATAACTACAAAAATTAAACAATAACTTTAATAATGAAATGTAAAGACCATTTTATGTAGGCTGTGAAATAATACATGACTTTTACACTAGATAAAAATAAATGCAATTCATTTACACAAATCCATCCATTAACCAAATCAGGTAGATGGGCTTGCATATCAACTGTAAAATCATTTATTATAGGATGTAATTATAATAAATCTCATGGATTAGTCTTTAAATTAGAGAGGCACCAGCGAACGTTTGAAATAATCCTTCATTAATTTATTTAATATTATGTAAATATGTTTTTACATCAATTATACAGAAGTTCAATAAAAGGCTAGTAAGACTTCTTTAACTTATTTTAAATGTTTTTTTTAAAAACTTTTTTTGAGTGTAATATAAATGTGTACATATTTTCAATA
This sequence comes from Riptortus pedestris, assembly GCA_019009955.1. Taxonomy (NCBI): domain Eukaryota; kingdom Metazoa; phylum Arthropoda; class Insecta; order Hemiptera; family Alydidae; genus Riptortus; species Riptortus pedestris. The sequence continues at coordinate 122,551,848 of CM032233.1, forward strand.
TAGTAGTAAAATTTTATTTAATAAAACTTTGATTAATAAAATTGATGTTAAATAGGTCCAATATCATTTATGTAATAATGCTATGTAGAATGAAATTGTGGCTCGTGGTGATAAACCTTATAAGATTTAAAACTTGCCAGATAAGTATGTGATTGGAAATATAAGAAATACATATCAAAAGTCAGACTGATATTTGACCTAGCAAGCACTTCTAACTTATACATATCAGGATATAGTATAAGAAAATAATATATAAAAAGAGTAGTTTGTAAATTGCATTTGTAGACTAAGAAGAAAAGTGTACATGGCTCAAACTAATGCTCGATTAAATATTTATTTTTCCTTTTTCATTTAATGCAAGGATCAAAGCATCCCAACTTGGTGTGTTAAGAAAATTAACTCATCTTTCCAATGCTTCACTTTCTGTTAAATATAGAAATAAATATAATTATAAATATACATTAATTTTGTACATTTCAAATTTTCTATCATGTGTTTGTAAATACTTAATTTTGTAAATGTGATATAAATCATACTGAATAAAAAAAAATGTACATTAGAATTTATTAAATTTAAAATCATTATGCTATATGTTTTTTTCTCAATTATCTTTTTCACCACACAATTTTGTTTTATCCAGTAAAATATCTTTCTGGATAGTAGCTCTTTATCATCAAGAATAACAGTCTTAGGTAAAAAAAAAAAAATGGTAATGCGGTATGAAAACTGTAAGGTTTATGCTATGAACTTAAACGTTTCTATTATTATGAAAACATATGAAGTCCTAATTTTTATTTTTTTTTTTTTACTATGAATCTGTTGCATATGGTAAATTTCATTTTTACCTTTAACACTTTGACTGGGCTGTTAACTATATTTCACCAGTCTCCACCAACTGTAAATTGTGATTATCGGTAAACTTTTAATTTTTGTAATACAGTTGAGAAGTAACTACATCCAATTTGGATCTATGTTGAAAAACAATCCAATTCGATGTTTACATTTATTATTTACATTTTACCTTTCTTATTTGTTAGAATTGAAAGTCAACATCTTCACTTTGATGGTCACCTTTTGAGTTCCTTCTTATTTTATTTTGATCTACTTCAATTCCAGCAGTGTTTAAGTTAGGAGAAAAGAGTTTTACTTGAAAATAAATGACTAGCCTTCTCCCGAAAGAAGTGAAAATATTCAAAGAAAGAATCTCTGTAAATTCATCCATACAAAAGGTTAAAAAAAAAATATTAAAAAAAAATAAAAAATAAAAAAAAAGGAATACTTCATAATTAATAACTGATATTGGATGGAAAATACACAAGACAAAGACAGTTTTCAAATTTCATGAAAAGAAAAAACGGGCTTATGAATTTTAACTATAGATAGTGTCATGTATTAAATATGTACTTTTAAAAACTAAGAAGTTACACATCAATGTTGGTCACTTACAAGGATATTTAAGAATATTAAAAGTAATCACTACTAATCTTCTGATGTGCTTTCATTTTTTTTTTCTGGTCATACCCGTTTCTCATTGCATGAAGCAACTGTGAGGAAAAAATCTTACCATCACAGTCTCTCAGTCAAAGTGCTACTAAATATTGTTTAACATTATTACTGTACTAAAAAAATTAAAATTTCCTTACAGTCTTCTCATGCCGTATTTTGGTTCATATTTTTATATTATCAAACTTTTTTGCTTTTAGAACAATTAATATTTAAAAATAATAAGAAATATGAGAAATTAGATGTAATTTTTAAATTAGCAGTCATTGCTTACAACAAAATTCTTTTCTCTTTAGAATATAAGCTTCCAATTTCATATAAGTATGTTAAAAATTCCCTGACTGAGCTACTAACTACAGAATATACTACTCTGAGGATAAATTAATCATAAATTAAAATTGAAACAAGTACATTTTTGGGCTGATAAAGGTAGATCTCGGGTAAATTTTATATATTACAATATTCTTCAGTTGGAGAAGTTTATATAGAGGAATTTGCAATATTCAATTATAGGTGTGGTTGGTGTTATGGTTCCTTGGGTGTATAAACTCCATTAAAATGAAATTAACAGTTTAAAGAATCTATCTATTTAATAATGTATTATATATACCAGCCTGTACACTAATTTATTTTACTTATCTGATTATTATACATTTTAAAATGTTATATTTTATTTTAAAGTGTTCATTCATATAAAAATAAATATATAGTTCCAAGCAGTAGCAAGCCCCCTGTAATTTTGGTATGTTTATGTGATATCCCTATCAATAATGAACCCTATTTAAGGTTCAGCCATATTGCCCCAAATTGCTGTTATTATGTGGGAGGACAGTTAACCGTGTTCTTAAATAGTTACAAAGGAGATAGTTTGAAAGCAGTTAGAGGCAAAACGCTAAATTTATCTAGTATGATGTTTATTGGACGGTCTTTCAGCTATGCTTTGCAGTCTTCATCAGGTTATCAAAACACTAATTATTCCCATCATAACAAGTCTGGGTGGGTAGCCAGCAAATTACCTACTCCATTTCCCTCTTAAAATATTTCAATATTTTGAAGAAAAATCACTAATAGCACCTTCAATATTAAATCCATGTGATTAAAATTATGTATTATTATTTAAACTTTTCAAAGAAGCGGTAAAATTAACAACCATATGGGATTATTCCAAATGACAGTTGTAGGCTCTCCTCAAACACCCTCAAAGAAGTTAAAAGACTCAAGAACTATCAGTGAGCTTGCTATACCTATTATGTTAAGTAATTATACTTGAAGACTTCTCCTTTGAGACTTAAATTTTAATTGCTTATACTTGTTTAAGGGAAAATTTATGTGCATGCTAAATAAAAAAAAAATAATTTGTTGTACGGCAAATTAAATATGAAAAATATTGATTTCCCTAATGTAAATACAAAATGCATCCAAGGAAACCTGCTCATAAATTATGTGTATTTAAAAATAAAACTGTTTATTTCTTTTGTATTCATACTGATTTGTGTTGACAACTTAAAAATAATAAATTTTGTTGTACTGTTAATATAAATTTAATTTATATGTATCTATGTTCATTTTGTAATTAATTGTATTTTTTTTTTTTTGGATTTATGTAGATTTGAATTCATAATTCAAATTTAGAATCTATCAAATTCTGTAAATTATTATAAAATGTAGAACCCTTGAATATATAAACGAATTCTACTGTATCTACGTATGTGATACTTAAAGCTATGATCTAAAGTAAAATAAAAATCTTTTAAAATATATATATATATATATCATTTAACAAAATAAATAAAAATGTATTTTCATCTCAAAAGATAACTTAGTTATATGAGAGATAAAGAAATATTGTGTTACATTGATCAAATATCATTGAAAACAAACTATTTTAATTCATGTTCAAAAATTATTTTTATTGTTTAATGATAATTGTAATACTAAATGTAAAAATATATTGTCATTCAACATGCAATATCCCTGAAATTAAAATTGTTATATTATTTTATGTATGTGTTTCATTATGAAAGTGAAGCAATTTGAAAAAAAAAAGTTTTGGTTGTTGTTTCCTCAGTATTGTCGTTATGTATTACTTGTAAATTGTTACCGCATACATACACACACACTAATTCCTACCTATATTGCAAGTAATAGTCTTTGTTATAAAATGTTTGTAGACACTCTGTGCCTAATATTTCTTTCAAAACTTAGCTTCATCTTCTTGTTAGATGAAGAATTGAAAGGGAGAATATAAGCTATATAGAAGATGTATAATATAAATACTCTACCTTATGGAAGTCCATTTTATTAATTGTTGACGTTGTTTAGAGGTTTATTGAAATTCTATTCAACTGTTATCTGTATGAAAGTAAACAGAAAGAGATCCTTCCCCCTAAGCCAGTGTTAATTCTTTTCTGTAATCAAAGGACTAAAATATATGGCTAAAAAAATACTGTTCATTTTATTATTACCCTTCCACATAATATTAATTCTGAGCATGGCTTAATTATAAGAACTTTTGGAGTGTTGCTTTAAACAAATTTTCTCTTCAAATTTGTAGACATTGCATAAAATCAGAAAATGAAAGTAATAATTACTTATTCTTTTTATCAAAATTCATTAGGTCCCTGCAGATTAATATTACTTTTCGAATAGTCAATTAGAAGTTAATTTGTTTGGTAAACATGTAGCGATCTGGCTGTAAAAATCCACAGTGGAAGCTGAAAAAAATAAAAATGTCTACAACCACTTACAAAGAAATTATGTAAGGAAGTTTCATCGACAATCAATGCTGATCAAAATTAAAGAAATATAAATTTAGTCAAAATTAAATAATTAAACAAATATTAATAAATGTCTTTAAATCCAAGAGAAGCACATATAAAATTATAAAAATGGGGACAGCTTATGTCTAACTATAATTAAATTACAAAAGCAAACTTATCTTTTAAAGGCAGCTTTCAATGTCCAGAATAGGCAGTGGAAAAACTATATGCTCAGGCTGACTGCTGAGGTGATTGTCGATGTCCGATAAACAAGGGCCTTGCTTTTGAAAATGCTGCTTATTAACTGATCCCCTCTATATATACTCTCAGCCCAAGCAGGCTTTCTGCTGACCAAAATGTGTTCAAAATGATTTAAAAACAAAACTTTATGATCGTAACGAATTTCTCAAGTGTTTAGTGCATCAACTTCAAGAGATGTGTTCATTACTATAAAAATATAAATTAAGCTAACTTTAAAAATGCTGGACCACATTAGGATATAATCCAAAATATGATAAAACTCCAAGTTTCATGTAAAAAAACTCTGCTTTTAACAATTCGTAAGTGATATTCTAAGTGAGCTATATGCTGGCATTACTCAAAATATAAAATCTATTGCCATTTATAAGTAGAACATGTAATGCAATATTATATTCATTAAAAATATATATTTTCACAAGTCAATTAAAATAATTTAATTTATATTTGCAAGGTTATCAGTCAATATTTATTAATTTAGTGAAGTGCATTCAATCTAAAAAAAATGTATTTCAGAAATAAATAACAGATGGAAAATGCCACTAAGACAACTTATTTAGACATGAAATTAATCAAATCTCTTCAATCATATACTTGATGACGGAGAAAACTAATACTCCATTTTTAGTATTATAGAAAATTAAAAATCAGATGATGGTAATGGTTTAGTGGGTAACATTCTAGACTGGTTCCTTAGTTCCTTTTTGTAGTCCCGTGCTAATGTAACTTGTGTTAACTTCTCTATTATATGAATTGTGTATTTTCATTTATAAGAGCTTTACTATTTTTTTTAAAATCAGACTGTTGCGAATTGTAATTGGTGTGGTGTTTATTTATTTCAATTATTACATTGACTAGGATTTTTGAGTGTTTCTTGGCTCCCACTTTAATTTTTCTTTACTCGTTTCTTTTAGTTTTTTCTTGAACATTGTCGCATCACTTGTGAGGAGAAAAGGTCTAGAAAAAAAGTAAAAAGGAAATTAAAAGTTACGCTTAGTATGTTTGGCATTATAGACCTTTAAAATTTTTAGCCACCCCGAGCTGGACTGAAGGGATTCACGGTCAGAGTTTTTACATAGTGAGTGATCAACTCGACATACGGGTACAACCCTCATTAACCAAGGATGACTTGGAATGAGTTGTCTCCAGTAGACTGATCACCTCATTAATACCTGAGAGGCAGGCAGTGGACATCACCAAAGGTCAGTATGATAGTTGATGAGATCCAGCAGAGTCAATGTCCTTTGTCATACCAACGGACTGTCAGATTGATTTACTCACTAGACTCCCACCATTCCACTACTGCTGCGACACCAGTGTGCTCTGGTAGTGAAGTGGTGAACTAAGTCTGCAGTCACCCATTCGAGTACTGACCATGCTCGGTGTTGCTGCAACTATGTTATCTAAAGTCGAACCCTCTACCACTGATCTAAGGGCACCCCTCCTCTCCAAATTTATGAACTATATTAACAATCAAATGGTGTCATATGTGAATATATATATATATATATATATATATATATATATATATATATATATATATATATATATATATATATATATATATATATATATATATATATATATATACTCGTATCTATATATATAACCTCTTTAGACTGTGGATGGTCTGACTAACAGTAAGTATTATATACTCCTAAGATAAAATTCCGAACATTTGTAACTCAGTTATTTATTTGTTGTTAACCTCTTCCCCAAGTCAATAGGCTGTGCCTGGTTAGTATGCACTTTCAATATTTGCCCTTTTGCCTTCCTCAGTAGACATAAAGCAGGGAGACATTTGCAGGGCATAAAAGCATTTGGTCATGGAACCATTCTAGATTTTGCATCTGCTTCCACACTGTTGCTCTCAGTAACGAAAATTCTCAGGTATTGGCAAACTCCATTTGAATCCAGACAAGCATTGCTTCAAGAGATCTAGGACGTCCACTGCAATATTTCATTTCAAGAGAAAAACCTCCTTCCTTGATTTTTTTTTTTTTTAAGAAAGCCAGCAGCATAGATAGACACTGCATCTGTCCCCTAAACTCATAGATTTCTCAGACCTCAACAGTCGCTTTGTAGCATTTTAAAATAGTATGAATTTCCAGTATTAACTCACTCATGTTAAAAGATAAAGGAAAATAAACAGTGGCTGTTTTTTTTGTCAAACTTCAATTTAGGGCTAACTAACATAGTGTTTTTAATAAGTTGTGTACAAGGCTAAAGCAGTATATACTGTATGTTCTTGTGTACAAGAAATCTTTGTTAGCAATTAGTGTAGAACTGCAAACTTTTAAATTGCCCTGGCATTAGAATGGTAATGTTACTTTCAAGGACACAATTAAAAAAATCTAAACATTCAGGTTAAATAAAAAAACAAAATTTTATGTTTAATTTATTATTTAATAAAATTTTATAATTTATTAACATGGGTAAATTTAATAAAAACTATTTCAACATTTTTTATAGGATTAATAATATGAAGTTGTTTTATTATCAACATATTTTTACAGCATTATTAAAGAGCAATGTTCATAAAAATTGTATTAACTAATTTTTACAATGTACATTTTGCCCAAAATACGGAATCATTATACACAGTATTAGTTTGATTAATAATAGTGTGCAGATATCTTTTATTTTATCTGTCATCATGAAATGCTTACTAAGCATTATTACAATAGTGACACTGATAATTAAATCCAGAAAAATATTAAATTATAGACGTTTTCAATAATATATAGTTTTCAAACTTCTGGAAATTTTTAATCAATAAATTTCATGATACTATTATAGATCAATTTTTTTCACTTGTTCTGATTATACGTCAATCCATTTATATCTTCATCCCTAGAACATAAAAACAAAAATAATAGAAAACAATAATAATGGGTATATATGCTGGAATAAAAAAATCATCTTGTTCTATTTAATACCAATTGCCCCACTAACTAACTTAAAATTGATTAGAAAAAGGGTGATGAAAGGTACTACTAACACTGGGATTCAAGGATTAATTACCTAATCTTGATATATGTAGTGTGAAGGAGGTGTGAGCTCCCAAACTCTCATATGAACTCTTAACAGTTCTTATATGCATCCGAAACATGGCCAATTTATAGAAGACAAACTTTAAATTGAATTGTTAATGTCTGCAAAATGGATTTCTGGCATGAATAACTGTCCTGGTTCAAGTGAAAATAAAAATATTACTGAAGTGATGGATTTAAATTCATTCACCTCTGAAAATAACTAATAAAACATTTATCTTGATCAGTTTTAGCCAGAACAAGCCATTGACCTGCCCTCAGGGCCGGCTCAAGGCAAAATACTGACCCGGGCACAACAACTGTTTAGTTGCCCCCCCCCCTAAAAAAGGGGGTCCGGGGGCCCTCCCTCGGAAATTTGTTCAAAATAGGGTTTAGAATACTGAGTTTTGAGGCATCTTAAGTGGTAGTTATCAATCAAAATATTATCATATTTTCAAATGAAAAGATAAGATGACTGAAAAAGTATGTAGGCCATCACCTTTTTGCATACATTATAGTAGGCTATACGTTTTTCGTTGAAAAGGGTAAGTTAAAGAGTTGAAAAGGGGTTTAACAAATGAAGATTTTAGTCCAAGTAGTTTTACATATACGTATATTTTTCGAAAACGAATTTTTTCACTACTTGGGCGTTTGGTTGCCCCCCTGGCTGCGTCGCCCCCGGGCTGTCGCCCGGGTTGCCCGGCCCTTAAGCCTGTGCTGCCTGCCCTATACTAATATGTGAAAATTACTTTTACTTTTTACTCCAATCATAAATTCACAATGATGACTGTTGGATAAAAGAGAGTTCCACATAAAAAAATGAGAGTGATACATTAATAATTAAATAATCTTTTTTGAATATTTTATATCCAGTGGATAAATAATTTATATCAATCGATCATCTGTAAAATTTAAAATTTAATTCAATTACTTTAATGAACAGCTCCTAAGTTATACCACACTGAATCCAGCGGTTAAAATCCATTGAGCTAAGACACATCTAACAATGAACATGCTTAAGTGAAATGGAAAATTTACTTTCTTTAATATTAGCATCAAACAAGCTAACTATTTTATTATATACATATACTTATGCCATATTATTCTCCAAAAAATTAAAAATAAATATACTTATTCTGCAGCATGTTTATAGAGAATATATTGTCAAAGAAAATGTCTGAAGTATTCTCTTGTACCTCAGGTATGTCAGTATGGCGGGACTAAAGTGGTTGGAGACTTTACAGGCAGCAGGAGTTCCTAACAAGCTTATAAGATTGACAAGCATGACTCTAGAAGGGTCTTTTCATATAGTTAAAACCAGAGTTGGTGTCTCTGATGGCTTTGAAGTTAGCACTGGCTTAAGACAAGGAGACCCATTATCACCTGTACCACTTAACAACACCCTGAAAGTGGCAGTCCGAAAAACAAGAACGAAACCTGATGGCTTTGTAATACAATAGGCACATAGAAAATGGTGCATGCTGATAATTTGATGAATTCTGATTGAAATAGTGCTGTATTAGCTGGTGGAATAGTATACAAGAAGGGTGAAAGTTATAAAAACAAAGTTTATGAAATTTTTTAGCAGGAGCAGAGAGATTAGTAAACAGTTAGAAATAGGAGAGTTCACATTATTTAGTTGTAGTATGATAAAGTACCAGTGAAGGATAGTTAATGAGAGTATGGAAGCAGAATATAAAAGTAGATTGGACACAGGAACCACATTATTCTATGTCCTGTAAAATGCACTACACTTTGCCAAGTAGAGTGTTTCCAGGTAAGTTTAGGTGAAAATATACTAGCTGAGTCTGGCTTATCAAGTAATGTGTAAATTTACAATATGGTCACCAAACTAATTGTTATATAAGGCATTGAATCATGTACTCTCACCTAGAAAAATCAGAGAGCCTTCATGCTCTAAGAGAGAAGAACACTCAGAAAAATGTTTGGAGCCATGAGGGAGCAGCGCAGGCTGAGGATCAGGAGCAAGCTGAGCTGATGGTTTTAAATGCAAGTTTTTTTTTGTGCTATTAAGAAAGACTGACTGTGCCCTTTAGAGTGGAACTGGATAGGCTGCCTTGAATAATATTGGGTGGAGCAAAGAGGACAGGAAAGGAAGGCGTAGGAAAATGTGGTGGGATAAAGAGAAAGAGAACTTGCAGAGTCTGGAAGGTTTCTGATCGTTCAATTGAAAGGTGTTGGCTATTGACCACACCGAATTGTCTAAGATCCCATGTTCCAGGTCCATTAAAAAGTGTACCATTTTGTAGTAACTATTCTATGAGTAGTGAAATATGTAAATTGTGTACTTCTTGAAATAAAACATTATTTTCCATCCAATATTATGAAGGCCTTTTAAAATCTTTTAATTGGAATCAGAAATTTGAATTTCTGAAAACCCCAAATTTAAATATATTCTTATGCTCTTTTCATTCATTAGCTTGCTTTTTTGTTTTGTTTTTTTTTACTTCTTCTTTTTTAGTTTAGAAATGATTTTTCTTGTATTATTCTGCCAGAAAGTTATAGAATGGAATTCTGTAACTAAATAATTCTATTTGAAAATGTGATTTTTCCTCTGTTGTAGCTTTATCCAAATCGCACATAAACTCAATTAGTGGAATTTTTTTGCCTGTTGGTTTAACAATGTAGAGCCTGCCTACTTCAATTAAATGTTTTATCATATCATTCACATCGTTAACATAGTAGACATTTGATGACTTATTGTTTTCTTTTAATTGCATAACATCTAATGATTTTCGTCGAATCATCAGAACCTTATTATTTGGCAAATGAAGATTTTCTGCAGTTGAAGAATATTTTGAAGAACCTGAAGGAAACTTTAATAGGGACACCAGAGCACTTATAATAGGATTGAAGTGATATATATATACCAAATCATGAAAGGAAAGTAGCATACCATTTGGCAGCTCACAAATACCATTCCTGACTATCAATGCTAACTTTGAAACATTATAATTAATTTCATTTAGAATGTCACATATTTTTCCACTAAATCCACCCGGTATGTAGAGGTGAATGTCGTGACCTCTTAAAAATATTTCATCCGCAATAGATTTGAGCTGGGATAATGAAATAAATATCCCAGAAGGCAATTTTATCTGAATTGATTTGGGACGAAAAACTACCTCTAATGGCAAAGGAGTTACTTCTGAATAGATTTTTGTGTAAATAGTGTTTGTCTGCTTATTCAGAAAAAAATGAATTTTATATCTAGATAAAATACACTTATCATTTTTATCAATATTCTCATATTTCATATTTTTATGAGAAAAATTAGTATCATTGGTGGAATCACATAAAGACATAGTTATGTTACCACTAAAATTAAACTGGTACATTCGATTTTCTAGAATACTACTGTCAAGCAAATTTGTACATACCTTATTTTGTGCACAGCATGTACTAGTAGAGCATTGAGGCACCATACATTCACGTCCACACTCACATATCTTTTCAAGTAATCTCTTCATAAAACAATTCAAATCAACACAAGTGCATTTATTATTATTTGCAAGTGAACAAGCTTGAGAAAAAAGAGAACAGTCAGAAGAACATTCAGGCGAACCTGGTGGTTTTGGAGGGAGTGATGGTTTATCTGCTGGTGGGGGTCGTGTTGTTGGTGGGAGTGGAGTTGGTGGTGGTGGTGGTCGAGATGGTAATGGTGGGGGGGGGGGTCGTGGTGGTGGTGGAGGTGGAGGATGTGATGGTGGATACGGAGATGGCCGAGGAGGAAACCGAGGTGGTGGAGGCCGTAGTGGGGGCCGTGGAGGTGGAGGAGGTGGGGCAGGATGTGGAGGAGATGGTAGTTGACCTGATGGAGGATACTGTGGCTTTGTTGAAGGATTAGGTGCTATAGGCGATGGATGTGTTGGGGGTTTAGGTGGTGGAGGAGAAGGTGGTTTCGGTGATTGACCTGTTGGGGGTTGAGGAGCAGGATCTCTTGGGGGTTGAGGTGAAGGATCTGTTGGGGGCTTAGGTGGATTATCCGCTGGGGCTTTAGGTGGAGGAGGAGAAGGTGGTTTCGGTGATTGATCTGTGGGGGGTTGAGGTGGGGGAGGAGAAGGCGGTTTCGGTGATTGATCTGTTGGAGGTCGAGGGCCAGGATCTGTTGGGGGTTTAGGTGGGGGAGGAGAAGGTGGTTTCGGTGATTGATCTGTTGGAGGTTGAGGTGTAGGATATGTTGGCGGCTTAGGTGGATTATTCGCTGGGGGTTTAGGTGGGGGAGGAGAAGGTGGTTTCGGTGATTGATCTGTTGGAGGTTGAGGTGAAGGATCTGTTGGGGGCTTAGGTGGATTATCCGCTGGGGCTTTAGGTGGAGGAGGAGAAGGTGGTTTCGGTGATTGATCTGTGGGGGGTTTAGGTGGGGGAGGAGAAGGCGGTTTCGGTGATTGATCTGTTGGAGGTCGAGGGCCAGGATCTGTTGGGGGTTTAGGTGGGGGAGGGGAAGGTGGTTTCGGTGATTGATCTGTTGGAGGTTGAGGTGTAGGATATGTTGGCGGCTTAGGTGGATTATCCCCTGGGGGTTTAGGTGGGGGAGGAGAAGGTGGTTTCGGTGATTGATCTGTTGGAGGTTGAGGTGCAGGATATGTTGGCGGCTTAGGTGGATTATCCGCTGGGGGTTTAGGTGGGGGAGGAGAAGGTGGTTTCGGTGATTGATCTGTTGGAGGTTGAGGTGCAGGATATGTTGGCGGCTTAGGTGGATTATCCGCTGGGGGTTTAGGTGGGGGAGGAGAAGGTGGTTTCGGTGATTGATCTGTTGGAGGTTTAGGTGTCGGATGAGAAGGTGGTTTCGGTGATGGATCTGTGGGGGGTTTAGGTGGAGAGTCAGTTGGGGGCTTAGGTTGAGGATTTTTTGAGGGTTTAGATGGTGGAGCGGTTGGGGTTTTGGGTGTAGGATCTGTTGTGGGTTTAGGTGGGGGATCCGTTGGGAGTTTAGGTGGAGGGTATGTTTGTGGTTTTGGTGGTGGATCTGTTGGAGGTTTAGGTGGGGGTTTCGTTGGAGGATAGGTGGGGGGTTTCGTAGGAGGATCGGTGGGGGGTTTTGGTGGAGGATCTGTGGGGGGTTTTGGTTGAGGATCTATTGGAGGCTTAGGAGGAGGATATGTTGGTGGTTTTGGTGGTGGATCTATTGGAGGTTTAGGTGGGGGTTTCGTTGGAGGATCGGTTGGGGGTTTCGTTGGAGGATCGGTGGGGGGTTTCGTTGGAGGATCGGTGGGGGGTTTCGTTGGAGGATCGGTGGGGGGTTTTGGTGGAGGACCTGTTGGAGGTTTAGGTGGAGGATCTATTGGAGGTTTAGGAGGAGGATATGTTGGTGGTTTTGGTGGTGGATCTGTTGGAGGTTTAGGTGGGGGTTTCGTTGGAGGATCGGTGGGGGGTTTCGTTGGAGGATCGGTGGGGGGTTTTGGTGAAGGGCCTGTTGGAGGTTTAGGTGGAGGATCTATTGGTGGTTTTGGTGGTGGACCTGTTGGAGGTTTAGGAGGAGGATATGATGGTGGTTTTGGTGGTGGATCCGTTGGAGGTTTAGGTGGAGGATCTGTTGGGGGTTTAGGTGGCTTCGGTGATTGACCTGATGAAGGTTGAGCAGCAGGATATGTTGGTGGATCCGTTGAAGGTTTAGGTGGGGGTTTCGTTGGAGTATCGGTGGGGGGTTTCGTTGGAGGATCGGTGAGGGGTTTCGTTGGAGGATAGGTGGGGGGTTTCGGTGGAGGATCTTTTGGGGGTTTCGGTGGAGGATAGGTAGGGGGTTTCGTTGGAGGATCGGTAGGGGGTTTCGTTGGAGGATCGGGAGGGGGTTTCGTTGGAGGATCGGTGGGGGGTTTCGGTGGAGGATAGGTAGGGGGTAACGTTGGAGGATCTTTGGGGGGTTTCGTTGGAGGATCGGTAGGGGGTTTCGTTGGAGGATCGGTGGGGGGTTTCGTTGGAGGATCGGTGGGGGGTTTCGTTGGAGGATCGGTGGGGGGTTTCGTTGGAGGATCGGTAGGGGGTTTCGTTGGAGGATCGGTGGGGGGTTTCGTTGGAGGATCGGTTGGGGGTTTCGTTGGAGGATCGGTTGGGGGTTTAGTTTGAGGATAAGTAGGGGGTTTTGGTGGAGGATCGTTTGGGGGTTTCGTTTGAGGATCGGTAGGGGTTTTCGGTGGAGGATCGGCTGGGGGTGTCGTTGGAGGATCGGTGGGGGGTTTCGTTGGAGGATCGGTGGGGGTTTCGTTGGAGGATCGGTGGGGGGTTTCGTTGGAGGATCGTCGGTAGGTTTCGTTGGAGGATCGGTGGGGGGTTTCGTTGGAGGATCTGTGGGGGGTTTCGTTGGAGGATCGGTTGGGGGGTTTCGTTGGAGGATCGGTGGGGGGTTTCGTTGGAGGATGTGTTGGTGGTTTAGGTGGAGGATCGGTGGGGGGTTTCGTTGGAGGATCGGTGGGGGGTTTCGTTGGAGGATCGGTGGGGGGTTTCGTTGGAGGATCGGTTGGGGGTTTCGTTGGGGGATCGATAGAGGGTTTCGTTGGAGGATCGGTGGGGGGTTTCGTTGGAGGATCGGTTGGGGGTTTGGGTGGAGGATCTTTTGGGGATTTAGGGGGCGGAGTAGGAGGTGGTTTTTGTGGTGGATACTTTGGGGGTTTAGTTTGCGGGGTAGGAGGTGTCTTCGGTGATGGATCTGTAGAGGGTTGTGGTGAATCCTTTTGTGGGTTAGTTGGCACATCCGCTGGTTTTTCCGTTTCTGGTTGAGGTTGCGTTGGATAGTTTCCTTCGTTTTCTTTGGGTGTAGGTGCGGTTGCCGGCGATGCATTATGTATGTTGCATAAACAATTACGTATTTGATTCATCCAGTATTGTCTACAGTTGCGGATATCTATTTTTTCATTGCATGTTGATAAGTAATGACCATAGCAATGCATGAGAAATGCTAATTCATCATAACTATTTGAAGAATTAGGTATTGAGCTGGATGACTGGGCAGTGTCACTTGATACCTGTTAACATCATTTAAATATTATTATAATAATTAGGCACAGTTCTAATGATATATTGTTATATATTAATGTTGCTATAAATTAAATGATTACATTATTAATTTTCGTATTTTTAAAATATGAAGTAATTGTCTGCTTGTCTTCTTCTTTTGTTAAAATATAATTCTTATTTTAATAGAAAAATATTCTTGGATAGCCATTGACAAATCATGGTGAAGAATGATCTTTATTTATCAATTACACACACATATATATATACTAAATTTAGTCTTATCTTCTTAGGAACCGAATTAAACTCTCTAGATCATTTTCGTCGCTTTTGGCCTCTAATTTCACCTAATGAACGTTTTCACACTACGTTCAGAGTTTAGAGGACCCTTAACCAAACTATAGATACATGTAAATACGCTGTGTGCTGTAAAATTAAGATTTTACCTTATTAACTCGAATAGTTATTTATTATACAAGTGACGAAAGTAGATCATTTTACAACTCGAGTGAAACCTTTAATCGCTTCGCTCGTGTGGTAATTTCACGAGAGTTGTAAATTCTACTTTCGTCACGAGTGTAATATTAAATTTTTTCTGTAATCGTGTAATACATGATCAGATCTAACCAGAATATGAACAAAATTAGGATGTTGTGAAGATTATGGTATGTTGTTGGTAGGTTTTAAGCATGGTTGTGAAAGGTTATAAGCATAGTTATAAAACAACTAGTGATGATTGTGAAGTAGTGCAGTTATAAACAAGTGCAGGTTATAAACAAGGAAAGTAATTATTATTATATTTAAATTTTAAAATATATTGATTATTTCCACCAATAATTCATTCACATTTCAATTTATTTTGTTAAAATAAATTCTTACAATGTTAAGAAACATTTAAAAGCATTTAATTTCCAACTTCAAATTTTTTTTTAATTTATACTTATTACTAATTAAGAAGGCAATTCATTTTCTTCACTTGTGAAGAAAGTGATTACTTTCTTCACTCTATTGCAAAATGTTTCACTTTCTTCACTCATTTCAGTTTAGTAATGTTACCATTATTCAACGATTACAGAAAAAATATTTTTTTGTTCTATACAATACTTCGCATTCCAAGTTCATAGATGTTAATGACTGAAATCGGAATGGAGAAGGGTTAGAGGTGGATTCGGAAATTCACAATATCTTTGTGATTATAAGTAGAATCGAGAAATGTTGTATAACCTATCTTTTTAAACAATTGTTCTTTTGTACATTGTTTTCGTTGCTCAAATATTTAGCGACTTATTCAGTCTTTGTAATTTCATTCAGCCTTCAGTAATTCCCCACTTCTACAGATCGGATTTTTACTCAGGAATATAAAATAAATTGTGGCAAAAGAATCAATAGTGTGTCATCAACAGGTGAAAATCTGTCTACTTTACGCATCCCTGAAGGACATCTTTTTTTATATAGTCTTCAGTAGTCCCCCCACTTCTACATAACCTACTTTATTGAACAAATTGTAACTAAACATCTCATGTACACCGTAAATCCTACTTACACAGACTACCTTCTAAGGGAGGAATGCAGAATAGACAATGAGATAAGATCTCCACCGTGGCAATAATGTGCGCGGGAAATCTGCTTAATTTCATGTATCACCATCTGAATTACGGAGTTTTAGCAAATTTCCCTTACCGGAAATCAGCATTTGAGGTTCGACTCATGTCGAGATTTTCGAAAAATTTTCTCAAATGTCCATCGGTCCTACCCAGAAGAGGACGAAAATTAGGTAAATTCAAAATTATATATATATATATATACAATATATATATATATATATATATATATATATATATATATATATATATATATATATATGTCTGATAACGCTCTAGCGGTCGCAATTTTTGTTCGATCGTTACCAAACTTGATATTTAATCTTTTTATGTAAAAAGGAAGATCAAGTTCGTTATATTAATTATAAATTAATATTAATTATTAAGAGGGCAATTCTCATAGAAATATTGCTATAGTCAAAATTTCACTGCAGTGCAAGAATTTATTAAAATTGAACCTCAAATAAATAAATAAATTATCAAGACAAACGTGCTTTTCTATTCTCTCTTAATTTTTAGCAGATTTCCTTTAAGGAAAATCAGCTATTGAGGTTGTACTCATGACGCACATTTCCACAAATGTCCTTCGATCCTACATAAGAGATGACGAAAATGAGGTCCGTTAAAAATGTTACATGTCTGTTACAGGTTTTGCGGTTGTAATTTTTGTCGTTATCATAACCAAACTCCATTTCTAAACGTATGATGCAAAATTAAAGATGAAGTTTGTTAACAGCTGGGGGAGGGGGGAAATACGAAATTTTGAAATTTTTCCGTTATTATGAGTTGGATCGAAAAATTATGCAGAATGAATCCTATTGTGATATGTTTTTACTTTTCAGCCTTCTAAAAACCCCTCTCCTACTCATGCCAGAGCAATACGCTGTTATATCATAAACCACTTTATTTTAAGCGTAAATGCAAAATCTTATTTTCAAGAGACCTTTATTATGCGAGATATATGCAAATTAGTTGAGCGATGGCGTCATCAATTGAGATTTTAAGCTCTTTTCTAGTAAATGTGTAATTTATCTATACCACAATTGCTATTTAACAGTTCCAGTCAACACTTAAAATCATAAGAACGTATTTGTTTTTGTCTGAAATGGGACCTGGAGGAGATGAGCTTAGAGGTGGGGGTAAGTCGAAAACTCAGAATATCTTCGGTTTATTGCTATAGATCCAATCATGTGTAAGCTATTTATGTAATACAATTGTTTTTCTATGCGTTTTAGCAGATTTCCCTTAACGGAAATCAGCTATTGAGGTCGTACTCATGACGCGATTTTCGAGAAATTTCCTCAAATGTCCATCGATCCTTCCCGTGTGCGAGTGTGTGTGTGTGTGTGTGTGTGTGTGTGTGTGTGGGTGTGTGTGGGTGTGTGTGTGTATGTGTGTGTGTGTGTGTGTGAGGGAGAGAGGGAGGGAGGGAGGGAAGGAGGGAGGGAGGGAGAGGGAGGGAAGGAGGGAGGGAGGGAGAGGGAGGGAGGGAGGGAGGGAGAGAGAGGGAGGGAGGGAGGGAGGAGTGAGTGATTGAGGGAGGGAGGGAGGAGGGAGGGAGGGTGGGAGGGAGTGAGGGAGGGAGGGAGGGAGGGAGGGAGGGGGAGGGAGGGAGGAGGGGGAGGAGGGAGGGAGGGAGGGAGGGAGGGAGGGAGGGAGGGAGGGAGGGAGGGATGGAGGGAGGGAGGGAGGGAGGGGGGAGGGATGGAGGGAGGGAGGGATGGAGGGAGGGAGGGAGGGAGGGAGGGAGGGAGGGAGGAAGGGAGGGAGGGAGGGAGGGAGGGAGGGAGGGAGGGAGGGAGGGAGGGAGGGAGGGAGGGAGAGGGAGGGAGGGAGAGAGAGAGAGAGAGAGAGAGAGAGAGAGAGAGAGAGAGAGAGAGAGAGAGAGAGAGAGAGAGAGAGAGAGAGAGAGAGAGAGAGAGAGAGAGAGAGAGAGAGAGAGAGAGAGAGAGAGAGAGAGAGAGAGAGAGAGAGAGAGCGTCTAAGTCTATTCGTACGAGTAGGTGCCTTGGTTCGTCTGTATATTTTTATTAGGTTTGGAGAAGGGGATATTGGAGAGAAGTCATAGAGTGCTTTCCTATTTATAGTAGAATGATAAAATAGAGTGGAACGAACTTTATAAACGTATAAACATTTACACAATCTCGAAATACAGAGGATACGGTAGAGAGACCCTGCTCCTGCTCCGAAACCCAAACAAAGGCAAGATAAGGCAGAGCTTTGCGTAACACCGTAACTACCTTGAAAATAAAATTAGGAAAAAACTATCTCACCTCATTTGGCAAATTGGAGCCAATAATTCAAACGTTTTGCTACGTCTTTAGAAATAGTATCTATTGATTACATTAACCCATGCGAAATTAGGCTATTCATTATTTCTTCCGTAGTAAGGCACCTATGCAAAAGGTCCATCAGGCACGGGTGGCTTTAACTAAGCAGATTTCCTACTTCCTGGAATGATATAGCTCATTTCATTTCACTATGTACTCTCTAGCAGGATTTCAAATTCAAGCTGGTCATAAAATGTTTAATGACTCGGTTATTCAAAATAAAAAGACCTCACTCATGGGCTGTGTTAACTAAGCAGATTTCTATTCTAATTTATATTTCTAAGTAAAAATCCGACTAGTAGAAGTGGGGGTTTGCAGAAGGCTGAAAACAGGAAAGTACGAAAAACTCGTATAATATTTGAGCTAAGAAAAGTTTATAAAACAATAATTGTATAACAGGATTGGATCTATGAAATTTTCGACCCTACTCATAATAACGAAAATATTTTGAACTTTCGAATTCACCCTTAAAACGCCTCGTCCGGTTTCAGCAATTGACTAATATGATCTTATGTTGAATAAAATAGTTAAATATTGAGTATTTTAAAGATCATATGATCATTTTTGAGCTAACGAACGTAAAATTTTAAATGATGCTGTCATCACGCAACGTATTTGCATTTACCTTTCACAGTAAAGTTGCAATGAAAACAATATTAGCAGATTTCCCTTAAGGGAAATCAGCTATTGAGGTTCTACTCATGACAACTGTAAATCCACTACCCAACTCATAATAACAGTTAGGGGAATAGGTCCAATTTCAGCGATCAACGAACTTCATCTTCAGATGTAAAAAAAAAGCGTTTAAATATCAAATTTATTAACTTAAAATAAAATTTAGCGACCGCTTCGCGCTAACAGTTACGCACACACACACACACACACACTATATATATATATAGTTTTGAAACGACCTCATCGTCGCCATCACCTGAGTAGGGATTAGTGAAAATTTGTTGGCATTTGAATAGCGTCAACCTCCGGAAAAGGGGGGTGAGGTTTTTGGAAACTCAACACTAAAAAGTCTCACGAAAGTGCTGCGTAAACTAAGCATAGTTTCCACGTGCTGGTATGAAACACTAGTGATCTCATCTCGCCACATACTCTGTCTGAAAACCAGAAAGTACGAATTACTCGCTTAATATTTGAGTTACGAAAAAATGCATAGCACAATAATTGTAGATAACCAATATTTTAGCTACGTTGGTTCTATCATATTTTTCGAAACTCAAAATAACGCTGATTTTTTGATTTTCCGAATTCCCACCCCATAAACCCCTCTATTCCTGGAACAATTTCTGCCAATAACAAATATGATCTTTTCTGTTGGCTGAAACAGTTAAATGTCGAGTATGGTAGAGATCAAACAATTAGTGAAGTAACAGAAGTTTATATGTAATTTTGAACGGACTTCGATTTCGTCATCTCCTAGGAAGGAACGATGGACATTTGTGAAAAGTTATGTCGTGTTATGAGTAGAATCTCAATAAATGATTTCCATCGAGGAAAACCTGCTAATACTCATAATAAATTGGTCGTATCTGTAATATTTAGGGACAAATTTGAATTGTTTATTTTCATTTAAAAACTTTCTTCATATATCCATCGATCCTACCAAGGAGATGACGAAACTGAAGGCCGTTCAAAATTATATATATATATTTTTTTTGCCAGTTAACGCTCTAGCTGTCGCAATTTTTGTTTGATTGTTACCGCACTCAAAATTTAATTGTTTTATGTAAAAAGATAAAAAGACTAATGGCTGAATTCGAACCAGTGGGAGGAGGGGCTTAGAGGGGGAGGGGGATTTCGAGAATTCGAAATATCTATACGTCGAATCGAAAAATTGTATAGAACCAATCTCATGGAAAATGTAATGTTCGATAAATGTTGTTATGCATTTACTCTCTAGCTTGAATATTAACCGATATATTTGCATTTCAGCAGATTTCCCTTAAGGGAAATCAGCTATTGAGGTTGTACTCATGACGGAATTTTCGAAATTTTTCTTCAAATGTCCATCGATCCTACCTAGTAGATGACGAAAATGAAGTCCGTTCAAAACTGTATATATATATTTGTCTGATACCGCTCTAGTGGTCGAAATTTTTGTTTGATCGGTACCAAACTCGATATTTAGTCGTTTTATGTAAAAAGAAAGATCAAGTTCGTTAACGGCTGAAATTCAAAATATCTCCGTTACTACACGTCGGATCGAAAAATTGTACAGAATCAATCTTATTGCAAATTAAATGTACTATAAATATTGTTATATACATTTATTCTCTATCTTGAAAATTAACCGAGATATTTGCATTTTTATGAAGTCTGTGGTCGGGCATAGTTCAGATTAGGTCGGCCATTTCCGCCAGTACTCGGCTCAGGTGGAAGCTTCTTCTAACCTTACCTGTCGTTTCTATCCTTACCTTACCTTCGTTACTTTGTGAGATTTATGCAAATACGTTCTGTTCATCCGCCCCCTCCCTTCTTTAGTTCTTGGGCTACTAAAATTAGAGTTATTAAAATATAAATTATTCTTACAATTCAGAAGCCGTTTCAGTTGGGAATTTATTTTAATTAACTGAAAGATTTCTCATTAGCGTTTGTATTTAATCACGGTGGAATTGTGTTACCAGTATGCAGATTTCTCTATTGTAAAACTTCACATGGGAAATCTGCTTAGTTTACGCAGCCCCTGCGTGACGGACTTTTTCAGTTTTGAGCCTTAAACAAACACCCACTTCTACTCATGTCATATAAACAATAAGCTGTTATATCATGAACCACTTCATTACAAGGTTAAATACCAAATATTGTTCTCATTGAACTTTTACGTTTTAAGTTAAATGCAAATACGTGGCGCACGTGGGAAATCTGCTTAGTTACGTAGCTCCTGCGTGACGGACATTATTGTCGTCTATTAGGTAGAATCGATAGACATTTGAGGATTTTTTTCAAAAATCATTGTCATAAGTACAACCTCAACAGCTGACTTTCCTTAAGGGAAATCTGCTTAAATCGTATCGGATATCATGCTCAATAGCTGATTTTCATTAAGTGTATTGTGAGGAAAGTAAAAATATTCGAAAATCAGACTGGAGGGTCAAGTAATTTGTCAGCTGAGACAGAGCAAACAACTATGAAAGCGTAGTTGACCATGAATTTAATGAGCCGTAATTGAACGCCTTTTACACTATACATCTTCCTCAAGCTACAAGCCCTCAAATTTAAAGGCTTACACACTTACCTCCTTTCTCTCCAGTTATAAAAAAAGTCCGTCACGCAGAGGCTGCGTAAACTAAGCAGATTTCCAGTATGAAGTATAACAATAGATAAATCTACCTACCGGTAACACAACACCACCGTGATATTAAGCGATTAAATACAAACGATAATAAGAAACCTCCCGATGGAAAGCATCTGAAATGTAAACTAAGAGTTGCGCCAACTTCTTACCGGAAAGAAAAACAATTACTGTAAAATATCTGAATATAACGTATTAATTTGATTGAAAACTATTTACTATTATCTAGCACTGTAATTTATAATGTAGAATATTTTTTATCTCAATCAATCAAATTTAAGTAGTTCAAAGACTTAAGAAGAGGGGGGGTGGGTCACCAGAACATATTTGCATGTATCTCGTATAATAAATGTCTCTTGAAAACAATATTTGGTATTTAAGCTTCAAATGATGAGGTTTATTACAAACCGAGTATTGTTTATGTAACATGAGTAGAAGTGGGGGTTTGCTGAAGGCTGAAAACTGAAAAATGCAAATATCTCGGTTAATATTCAAGATAGAGAACAAAGGTATATAACAATATTTATAGTACATTTACTTTGGAATAGGATTGGTTCTATACAACTTCTTGGCCCGACGTATAGTAACGGAGATATATCGAATTTTTAGAAATCCCCCCTCTAAAGCCCCCCCCCCTCCCAATTGTCCGATTTCAGCCATTAATGAACTTCATGTGTCATTTTACATAAAACGTTTAAATATCGAGTTTGGTAACGATCAAACAAAAATTGCGACCGCTAGAGCGTTAACAGACAAATATATATATATAAAAAATATAAAATATTATATATTATATAATTTATATATCATATATATATATACTATATATATATAATTTTGAATAACGGACCTCAACATTTTTCGTCATCCTTGGGTAGGATCGATTGATTTCACTTAAGGGAAATCAGATATCTATGAGGCCTCGTTCGTCATGACGCGACTTCCGAAAAAATTTCCTCAAATACCCATCGATTACTTCCCAGGGATGACGGGGGGAATCGATGGTCCGTTCCAAATTATATATATATATATATATATTATATATATATATATATATATAATATATATATATTTATGTTAATGCTCTAGCGGTCACATATTTTTTAGTCGTACCGTTAAAAAAAACCAAACTCGTTATTTAATCGTTTTATGTTAAAAAGAGAGATCAAATTCGTTGATGGCAGAAATTGGACCAGGTGTGATAGGGGGGGGGGGTGGGGTTTAGAGGAAGGAATAACCGTAAATTAAAAAATATCTCCTTTATTATAAGTCGGAATCGAAAAAGTGAATAAGACCAATCTCATTGCACAAATTTAATGTACTATAATTTTTTATTATTCTTGTTTTTTTTTTTCAGTATCTTGATTATTATACGTGGTATTGACTTTTTTTTGTTTTCTGTCCTTTTAGTAAATTCCCCACTCCAAATCCTGCCATATTAAAAATAAGCTGTAATATCGCGAACCACTTCATTCTATACTTAAATACCAAATATGGTTTTCATTGAACTTTTACTTACCCCCCCATAAAAACATACTCACCAATTAAAACATGATTAAAACTATCTTTACTCCAACAAGGTTTAAACAATTAACACACCCAACCACTCACTCAAAACCAATAAATCTTAAACCCCTCCACCCCCCCACCTCAAATAACAATCATCCATAACTGACTTCCAACTTCCATTATTTTTAAATGATTTCCATCAACTCCCCAAACACACATTCCTAACAAATCTTCTTACCCCCCCCCTCACCCATCCAACTCTCCCCCCACCAATAAACCCCCCTAATAAAAACAATCCCCCCAAATAAAAATATCATTCTATGCACTTTATATAAAATATCACTTATTCCAACAAATTTAATAATCAACACCCCCCCCTTACCCAGTCCCTCCTCACTTTCTAAATTTTCCTTCTACACCTTTACTCACACCCCCCCCCTGCCGTGACGGGACCCCATCCCCTTTCAAAAAAGTTTCCAGGTTCCCTAAATCTTAATCCCCCCCTCGCCCATCCGTTTCCACACCCTCATACATCCCCCTAGCCTACCAGGTCTGATAATGGAGTTTTATACCCCTAGTTTCAGACATGCGCCCCTAACTTTCCCCCTGCATCTCCTTTGATTCACTTGGTACGCAACCCAGTCCCACTTAATATATATATAAATATATATATATATATATTTCATTCATATATATTAATATTTATATAGATAGGTGTTGATATATACAGTTAGATTGAATGTGTAGCCATACTGGGGAAAGAACAAAACTTGTTTTAGCAAATTCCCCTTAAGGAACATTCGAAACCAAAATTCGAAATAACTCCGTTACTATACGTCGGACCAAAATGTTGTATAGAACCAATCTTATTGCAAAGTAAATGCACTATAAATATAGATATATACATTTATTCCTTATCTTGAATATTAACCGAGTTAGTTGCATTTTTCAGTTTTCAGCCTTCTGCAAACCCCCACTTCTACTCATGTTAAATAAACAATACTCGGTTATGTAATAAACCACATCATTCGAAGTTCTAGTAACTCTACAGCACACCCCTCTCCCGCATTTCCAAGACGAACCTTTTATTATACGACGATACATGCAAAAATGTTCTAGGTCAACCTCCCCCCCTTCCTCTACGTTTCCCCCCCCCCTTGGCCCACTCACTTACATCCCCTTTGAGATGATTGAGGATACCAAAACTCCCTATTCTGATTCTTTATAAATTACAGCACTAGATATAATAACTAGTTTTCAATCAAATTAATATGTTATATTCATATATATTACATTAATTGTTTTTCTTTCCGGTAAGAAGTTGGCAGATTTGTTTGTTTACATTTCAGATGCTTCCCTTCGGAATGTTTCTTATAATCGTTTATATTTATTCACTTAGTATTCACGGTGGTGTTGTGTTTCTCGGCTTGTAGTTTTTTTCTATTGTTATTAACTTCGCGTTTTACGGCCAGCAATACTTATACATTTTCATCTTTATCAAAGAAAAATTACAATTTTTACATTCAGTTAATTTCTAATGCGTTCTTTTTCATACTATATCTTATTATTATTATTCCCATGCCTATTTTTTATGATGTATAGTTATATGCTTCATTAGCATTGCCAAATTTCTTTTTTCTAAAACACCAACTTGTATACAACGAAGAAAAAACATATCTATTCCACTAAACTCTCTTCAATATTGTTTGTATTTACAATATGTGATGATTGAGAAGAGTTGGTTAACCAATGTTTATATTCTTTCAAAGGGAAAACAGCTTTCCAGAAGTCACCCATCTAATAGACAAAGCCAAATGTAGCTCCGAGATATAAAGGTGACCGTAGTAATGACCATGAACTTCCATACTTTGCCATTCCGAAAGAAAATTGGACTCATCTTTAATTTAAGGTTTGTTACTACATTTGAAGTTCAAGGCTGAAAACCACTAGTCATGATTAACCAGTTCTTTAAAGACGAGGCTATCGCTCGATCTTATTTAATGTCAAAGGTTAACTTGCTGAGACCGACATAGATTTCGAATGTTGTGGACGCTTCGTCCTCCTTGTTAGCAGATTTCCCTTAAGAGAAATAAGCTATTGAGGTCGTACTCATGACGCGATTTTTGAAACATTTCCTCAAATGTCCACCGATCCTACCCAGGAGTTGACGAAAATGAGGTCCGTTCAAAACTATATAAACTCAACCGCAAAAAAAACCGGACACTTAGATTTAGTCTTATAATTTTGTTAATTACTTAATATATATGTATATTAATCTTTTTTAATTAAAATAATTGGTTAATCTATAGGTTAGTTAAACAAAATCTGCCAAAAGTGAATAATTTTTATTGATTATTTACAAAAAAATACAAAATAAAAAAAATAAATTAACACATTTAAAAAAAAAATTATACTTCATTTTTATTACAGTGAATGGTAGACTTCACTACCCCGAGCGTTTCGGCAATGTAACTTAAGCTCCGGCCTTCCATCTAAGTTTGAAAGACCCATTATTCTGGACCAAAATAAAAATAAAACATTAATTAAAGAAAATGCTTGGTTAATAATTAAAGATGTTTAAATGTGCGAAAAACTACTTACAGTTTAGAATAGATCAACTTCACGACAAATAAATCTAATCTGAGTTTTATCTAATTGTTTACTAATCCTGAAGGGATTAGTTCAATAGTCTTAGAGTCTACATTCTCTGTAACTAGAATACCCACATAAAGAAACACATTGCTGAAAGTTAGCTTTTAATACGACAAATATGAAGTGTCCGGTTATTTTTGCTGTTGAGTGTGTATATATGACTGTTAACGCTCTAGCGGTCGTAAGATTTGTTTAAACGTTACCAAACTCGGTATTTAATCGTTTTATGTAAAAAGAAAGATCGAGTTCGTTAATGGCTGAAATCGGACAAGTGGGAGTGGAGTTAAGAGGGGGGAGGGATATCAAAAATTCGAAAATCCCCGTTATAGAACCAATCTGGTTGAAAATGTAATGTGCTATTAATGTTGTTATGTACGTTTTTGCTCTATCTTGATTATTAGCCGAGAAATTTACATTTTTTTAGTTTTTGATCTTCAGCAAACCACCACACCTGCTCATGTCATATTGACAGTAAGGTGTTATATTATGTAGCACATTATTTGAAGCCTAAATACCAAATATTGTAATCATTGAAATTTTAAGTTTTGAGGTAAATGCAAATACGTGACGTACGTGGGAAATCTGCTTTGTAAACGCAGCCCCTGCGTGACAGACTTTCTAGATAAATACAGCCTTGCCATGGATGAAATTGGATGGTGCATTCTGGATTTTTGCATCTCTGTTACTGAAGGCTGAATACAGAAAGTACAAACAACTTGCTTAATAGTGGAGTTATAAAACAAGTTATAGAACAACAATTGTAGAGCATCAATAGCTTAACAAAACTGGTTCAGTAACACTTTGCGGTACAACTCAGAATGACGGAAATGTTTTGATTTTTCAAAATCCCCTAAACTTTCCTTATTCCACCCCCAATTTCAGTCATTAACTAATATGATATTTGGTGTGGAATGAAATAGTTATATGTCGATCGTATATGGTATGGAATATATAAATATTTTCTATTCACAACAGCAAAATCTTAATTGAAGACGTCATCACAGTACATGTATCCCACACAGTAAAAGTTCAATGAAAACAATATTTGGTATTTAAACTTTGAACTAAGTGTTTCTTGATATAAGAAATCTATTTCTAATATAACATGAGTGGGGGTGGGGGTTTACTGAAGGCTCAAAACTTTAAAAAGTCCGTCAAGCAGGGGCTGCGTAACTAAGCAGATTTCCCACGCGAAGGTTTACAATGGATACATATACATAGAGGTAACACTGCCGTGAATGTTAAGTGAATAAATACAAACGATAATGAGAAAACGTTCAGTCAGTTTACAATACAAGAAAATAATCTCTACAACGGAAAGCGGCTGAATTGTAAACAAACAGGCCAGAGAACCTGGCAGCGCTGAAAAATAGTAGTAGTATAAGAGCCTATTGTTAATACGACATGAGTAGAAGTGGGGGTTTGCTGAAGGCTCAAAACTGAAAGCTGAAGATTGGAGCTAAGTGGGCTAATGATCTCTCCCCCCCCCCTCTTCGCTCACATAAAAAATATAACATTTAGCACTATTTTCCACCTTGTCACTCTCTCCCCCCACCCCAATCTAATTCTCAGGTTTTTCATAACCATTCATTTAAAAAAATAAAATAAACTGTTGTCTTTCCACGATTCCAGTTTGCTATAAATTCTTTCCTTTGTCAAACCATTTCCTAAACTTAAAGAATGTTAGTTTTAATAATAAATTAATATCCATCAAATATGCAATAAATGTCACGCGGTGTATACTACACTCATCGGTAAACATGACATTCCATTATCAAAAAAGTCCACCACGCAGGGGCTGCGTAACTTAGCAGATTTCCCACATGTAGTTTTACAATAGAGTTATCGGCCTAATAACAACAGCAGTAGTAAAGAATCTCTAAACCTATTCACGAGGGACGAACAGTTACGGAAACGGACGGAACGCCCTAGCTCTCGGCGGAAAGTCCCGAACATAGACGACTCCTGCCGACCACACACACAATATAAATGCAAATATCTCGGTTAATATTCATGCTAGAGAATAAATGTATTAACAATATTTATTGTACATTTAATTTTCAAAAAGATTTGTTCCATACAATCTTTCGATTCGAAGTACAGTAACGGAGATATTTCGAATTTTCGGAAATCCCCCCTCTAAACCCCCCCTCCCACTTGTCCGATTTTAGCCATTAAAGAACTTGATCTTTCTTTTTACATAAAACGTTTAAATATCAAGTTTGGTAACGATCTAATAAAAATTGAGACCTCTAGAGCGTTAACAGGCATATATATATATATATATATATATATATATATATATATTTATATATATATATATAATTTTCAACGGACCTAATTTTTTTGCCATCTACTAGGTAGGATCGATAGATATTTGAGGAAATTTTTCAGAAATCGAGTCATGAGTACAACCTCAATAGCTGACTTCTCAGGGGGATCTGCTAAATGCAAACATCTGTTTAAAAATTAAAGATAGAGAATAAATGTATATGGCAATATTTATGGTTCATATTATGTGCAATAAGATTGGTGTTATACAATTTTTCGATCCGTCGTATAATAACGGAGATATTTCGAATTCCCCCTCTAAATCCCCACCATTCCAAGCCAGATTTCAGTCAATAAGAAATATGATCTTTAGCCTTGACTGAAAGAGTCAAATATCGAGTATGGTAGAGATCAAACAAGAATTGCGGCCTCTAGTGAAGTAACAAAAGTTTATATGTAATTTTGAACAGACTTCGTTTTCGTCATCTCTTAGGTAGGATCGATGGACATTTGTGTACATTTTTCGGAAATCGCGTTATGAGTAGAACCTCAATAAATCAGGTAAATCTGCTAATAGCCCTACATAAATTGGCCGTATCTGTAATATTTAGGGACAAATTTGTATTGTTTATTTTCATGTAAAACATTTTCAATGAAATGTTGTACTGAGGTCGCCAGTAAGATATTTCTTCACCGGGCTGTGTTTTGAAATGTTTGTATTGGGAGTGTGTACTAAAATATATAAAGCTCAGTGTTTCTATTATTTATTGAACCGGGGCCAAGACCTAGATCTGATATAGCAATTGGGTCAGTGGGTTTACTCCAGAAAAATATATTCTTTAACTCGAAATCAATAGCTCCGATTTAAGACCTTACACATCTTATTTCTCTTAGATTTATGTCTATACTAATGAAATTCGAATAAATTTATACTTTGAGGCTAAATTTACAGTAATTTTCCTTACATGATTTTAAATAGAATTGATTTTAAGAGCAGATTTCCCTTATAGGGAAATCAGCTTATTGAGGTCGTAAGTAAACTCATGACGCGAGTTTCGAAAAAAAGTTTCTTTCAAATGTCCATCCGAATCCTACCCAGAGTGATGACGAAAATTGTGAAGGTCCGGTTCCAAAATTATATATATATAATATATATATATAAAATTGTAACCTCTGTCTGTACATTGATTTTTTTCGCGAAATTTCACGATAACTTTTCGTTTCACATGTCATAGACACCATATCTGCATTTTGTTTCTTTCGTGTATGTTTGTTTGTTTGTTTGTTTGTTTGTTTGTTACCTTTTCATGCATAAACGGCTAAAACCGGATTTTATGAAACTTGGTATGTATATAACTACTAAAGCAACTTAGACTTTAGGCTATATTAATTTTCTCTGAGACGAACAGGAGTGGGGGTTATAAGGGAAGCCTGAAATTAAAAATATCGATATTTCGTTTTCTATTGGTTTTTCGGCAAATATGCACATAACAAAAGTTGTTTATTTTGTTATTTAGAGTAACTTTTGTTATATACACTTTTGTCGTATACCGAAGTTTAAATGCGTTATACGCTAATAATTATAGCGGGAGTCAACAATATTATTTGCCAAAAAAGACTCAACCGAACTAAATAAAACTCGGTATGTGTATTAGCAGTGAGGCCTTCATTATAATAAGCCATACCAATATTTCTATGTACGGGCAGGAGTGGGGGTTATAAAGGAAGCCTGAAATTAAAAATAGCGATATTTCGTTTCCTATTGGTTTTTCCGCAAATAAAAACATAACAAAAGTTGTTTATTTTGTTATTTGGAGTAACTTTTGTTATATACACTTTCGTCGTATACCTAAGTATAAATGAGTTATACGTTAAAACTTTAGCGGGCACTAACGGCTGAACCGAACTTAACAAAACTCGGTATGTCAATTAGCATTAATTCTTCCATGATTATAAGTTATATTAAAATTTTTAGGTTCGAACGGGAGGGGAGTTATAAGGGAGGCCTGAAATAAAAATTCACCATATTTACATGTATAAGAAACGGGAAATATAAAAATATCGAAGACTGTGAAGAATTATGGAACAAATAATTCTATTATTAGCGCTAAAGAAATAATGTATCCTGGGCGGGTAAATGTCAAAATTCAATGTAAAGCCTGCTAACAAATACCATCACCATTCAGCCTCAAATGAATTCCCGGGCGAAGCCGGGTATCTGAGCTAGTATATATATAAAATTGGAACCTCTGTCTGTATATTGATTTTTTTCGCGCAATTTCACGATAACTTTTCGTTTCACATGTCTTAGACACCATTCAAGATACAGAATAAATGTATATAGCATTCTTTATAGAAAATTTAATTTGCAATCCCCCCTCTAAACCCCCCCTTCCACTGGTCCGATGTAACGGAGATATTTTGAATTTTCGAAAATCCTCCCCTCTAAACCCCCTTTCCACTTGTCGGATTTCAGCCGTTAACGACTTGATCTTTAGTTTTATTTAAAGCGGTAAAATATCGAGTTTGGTAATGATCAAATAAAAATTGCAACCGTTACAGAGTTAACAGACGAATATACTCTTATATATATATATATATATATATATATATATATATATATATATATAAACTGCTCAAAAATGAATAGGGATATTGGTAGGTTGGTAGGTTTTGTGGTATTTATGGGGCCTAGCAATTTTTT
Organism: Riptortus pedestris; assembly: GCA_019009955.1. Taxonomy (NCBI): domain Eukaryota; kingdom Metazoa; phylum Arthropoda; class Insecta; order Hemiptera; family Alydidae; genus Riptortus; species Riptortus pedestris. The sequence continues at coordinate 122,582,743 of CM032233.1, forward strand.
TTTTTTTTAATTATAAATATCATTAATATTTAATAGAAATTATTGTCTTTTTCCCCCCATAAAAAAGTTATTTAATTAAGGTCGATTTAATTAAAATTAATAGGATAAGAAAAAAATAACCAATATCCCTATTCATTTTTGAGCAGTATATATATATATATATATATATATATATATATATATATATATATATATATATAATTTTGGACGGACCTCATTTTCGTCATCTCCTGGGTAGGATCGATGGACATTTGAAGAAATTATTACTCGCGTCATGAGTACGACCTCAATAGCTGATTTCCGTAAAGGGAAATCTGCTAAAAATATGAGTATGGAGTTCTAAGAAAGATAGTTCTTATTGTTATATGTTATCGAGTTTACCCCTCATCTAAAATATTTTAATACAGATAGTAATTATCGTTTTTTCTGTTAACAGAGCACTGACGATGATGCACTGCATCGAAAGCGCTCTGTCGTTTTAATAAATTGTTAAGTTTGGTAACGAATAGACAAAAGTCCGTTACGCAAGAGCTCTGTTAGCTAAAAAAGTTTCCCACGTGCGTCATGTATTTGCATTTACCTCATTACGTAAAAGTTCAATGAGAACAATATTTGGTATTTAAGCTTCATATCATATGCTTCATAATATAACAGCTTATCGTTAATATGACGTCAGAAGAAGTGGGGAGGCCGAAACCTAAAAAAATGCAATTATCTCGGTTAATAATCAGTGTCATAGTGAAAAAACGTACGTAACAACATTTATAGAACATTACAATTGCAATAAGATTGGTTTTATACAATTTTTCAATACGACGGAATTTTGGAATTTTCTCCACTCGATTTCAGCCATTAACGAACTTTATCTTTAGTTTGGTGAAATAACGAGTTTCGTTACAACCAAACAAAAATTGCTACCACTAGAACGTTAACAAACAATATATATATATATATATATATATATATATATATATATATATATATACTAGCTCAGATACCCGGCTTCGCCCGGGAATTCATTTGAGGCTGAATGGTGATGGTATTTTTTAGCACTCTTTACATTGCACTATATTGTGACATTTACCCGTCCCAGTGTTTAGGATTGATACCCATCTTTGGCGTGGATTATTTGTTTGATAAGGCTTCACAGTCCCGTCATATTTCCCGTCTCTTATACATGTAAATATGGTGAATTTTTATTTCAGGGCTCCCTTATAACTACCCTCCCGTTCGAACCTAAAACCGATACCCGTCGTTGCCGGTGATTTGCTAATAATAGAATTATTTGTTCGATAATTCTTCACAGTTTTCGATATTTTTATATTTCCCGTCTCTTATACATATAAATGTGGTGAATGTTTATTTCAGGCCTCCCTTTTAACCCCCCTCCCGTTCGACCCTAAAAATTTTAATATAATTTATAACCATGGAAGAATTAATGCTAATTGACATACCGAGTTTTGTTAAGTTCGGTTCAGCCGTTAGTGCCCGCTAAAGTTTTAACGTATAACTAATTTATACTTAGGTAAACGACAAAAGTGTATATAACAAAAGTTACTCTACATAACAAAATAAACAACTTTTGTTATGTTTTTATTTGCGGAAAAACCAATAGGAAACGAAATATCGCTATTTTTAATTTCAGGCTTCCCTTATAACCCCCACTCCTGCCCGTACATAGAAATATTGGTATGGCTTATTATAATGAAGGCCTCACTTCTAATACACATACCGAGTTTTATTTAGTTCGGTTGAGTCTTTTTTGGCAAATAATATTGTTGACTCCCGCTATAATTTTTAGTGTTTAACTCATTTAAACTTCGGTATACGACAAAAGTGTATATAACAAAAGTTACTCTAAATAACAAAATAAACAACTTTTGTTATGTGCATATTTGCGGAAAAACCAATAGAAAACGAAATATCGATATTTTTAATTTCAGGCTTCCCTTATAACCCCCACTCCTGTTCGTCTCAGAGAAAATTAATATAGCCTAAAGTCTAAGTTGGGTTAGTAGTAATATACATACCGAGTTTCATAAAATTCGGTTCAGCCGTTTATGCGTGAAAAGGTAACAAACAAACAAACAAACAAACAAACAAACAAACAAACAAACATACACGAAAGAAACAAAATGCAGATATGGTGTCTATGACATGTGAAACGAAAAGTTATCGTGAAATTTCGTGAAAAAAATCAATGTACAGACAGAGGTTACAATTTTATATATATATAGATAAATATAAATATATATATAAATATATATATATATATATATATATAAAAATTGTAAACCTCTGTCTGTACATTCGATTTTTTTCGCGAAATTTCACGATAACTTTTCGTTTCACATGTCATAGACACATATCTGCATTTTGTTTCTTTCGTGTATGTTTGTTTGTTTGTTTTGTTTGTTTGTTTGTTTGTTTGTTACCTTTTCACGCATAAACGGCTGAACCGAATTTTATGAAACTTGGTATGTATATTACTACTAACGCAACTTAGACTTTAGGCTATATTAATTTTCTCTGAGACGAACAGGAGTGGGGGTTATAAGGGAAGCCTGAAATTAAAAATATCGATATTTCGTTTTCTATTGGTTTTTTTCGGCAAATATGAACATACAAAAGTTGTTTATTTTGTTATTTAGAGTAACCTTGTTTATATATATTTTTTTGTTATACGATTTTATAAAACGAGATTATACGCTCAAACCTATAGCGGAAGTGAACTTATTATTTGGGAACAAAAGACCCAACCGAAATAATAAAACTCGGTATATGTATTAGCACTAACGCTATAATTATAGCAAGCCATACCAACATTTCTAGGGACGGGTAGGAGTAGGGGTTTTAAGGGAGGCCTGCATTTAAAAATAGCGGTATTTCGTTTTCTATTCGTTTTTCGGCAAATATGAACATAACAAAAGTTGTTTATTTTGTTATTTAGAGTAACTTTTGTTATATACACTTTTTTGGTATACCGAATTATAAACGAGATATACGCTAAAACCTATAGCGGAAGTGAACAATTTCATTGGACCCTAACATTAAACCGAACTTAAAAAAAACTCGGTATGTCAATTAGCATTAATTCTTCCATGATTATAAGCTATATTAAAATTTTTAGGTTCGAACGGGAGTGGGGGTTATAAGGGAGGCCTGGAATAAAAATTCGCGATATTTCATTGTCTATTTGTTTTTCGACAAACATGAACATAACAATAGTTGTTTACTTTGTTATTTAGATTAACTTTTGTTTTATACATTTCTCCAGTAACAATGTGTGGTGCAAGTAATTTGCGTAGAAATATTGATATACTCAACAATTCATTCCATTTTGAACTGTGAGGTACCTCACCTGGAAAAATTAATTCAAATCTATGTTAATATTATGTCCTTAATAGCTGACATTTATGCATAATGAACAGGAGACGGGAAATATGACAATTTGGAGGACAGTGAAGACTTACATAAAAAATTAATTTTATTATTAACAAATGCCAAAAACGGGTATTAACCCTAAACACTGGGGCGGATAAATGTTAACATATTGTGCAAAGTAAAGCCTTGCCAAAAAAATACCATCTCCATTCAGCCTCAAATCAATTCCCGTGCGAAGCCGGGTATCTGAGCTAGTATATATATATATATATATATATATATATATATATATATATATATATATATATTCTATTTTTGAGGCTGTATTGCTTGGAATTATATTCATTGTGAGGACTTCGACTATCTGCTCCAGCACACCAACAAACATTTCAACCGCTGGAGCAGATAGCAGTAGGATCGATGGATATTTTAAGACATTTTTCGAAAATCGGGTCATGAGTACAACCTCAATAACTAATTTCCCCCAAGGGAAATCTGCTAAAAGAGTAAATTTAGTCGAATGGATTTTGGTGATTGTGAGTGGCGTTCCCAAGGAAAACAAATACTGAGGCGAATTGACGAAGGTTAGAGGATCAACTTCCATTGGATTTATGGCGAGAATGGGCTTTACTGCAGCATTTATAGGCTGATTAGTAGCGCTTAAACACCTAATCAGATTCATGAATAACGTCCTGTAATAAATACGTCCTTCACTCGGCGAGCCTAATGGCTCCAAGCCACGACAAATATTAATTCCGTAATTGCCATTACTCGTGGCTAATTTCTTCTTTAAGTGCAATGGAAATAATAGACATCAATTAGGCATTTGCTAGGAATAACTGTTGGAGCCATCTAATACTGCTCCCCGTCTTAAACTGGCCTATCATTAGTCTTTTCTCCCAGAGCTAAGCAAATAAATTCCTACATTTTCGATTATAAGCTCACCAAGTCTAAAAAAAATTAAACTAATGACTTGACATCACGTTCCTTTCTTAATTTCTGCCTTAGTTAGGACCTCATTTACATGAGGCTAGCAATTGTAGCCGATTGAGAATTCACAAGCATATAAATACCTAGGAGTGTCCCCCATCTTAACGTTTTAGCAGATTTCCCTAGGGGAAGTCTGCCATCGAGGTTGTACTCATGACGCGATTTTCGAAAGATTTCTTCAAACCTCCATCGATCCTACCTAGTAAATCACGAAAACGAAGTCCGTTCCAAATTATAATTGAATAATTAAATTATAACATATGTACAGAGTGATCCCGACATTTTCATCAGATAACACGAAATGTCCTGTAACTCGTACATTAACAACACTGTCATAAAGTCGGTATAACCGTGAAGTAAAAAGTCCGTCACGCAGGGGCTGCGTAAACTAAGCAGATTTCCCTCGTGAAGTTTAGTAATAGATACATCTACATACTGGTAACACAACAACACCGTGAATATTAAGTAAATAAATACAAACGGAAATAAGAAATGTTTCCCCAATTTCCCTGCCGACAGGAAGCGTTAGGAATGTAAACAAACAGGTCGGCCCGCCTCACACCGGAAAGAAAAACAATTACTGAAATATATCAGAATATAAAGTATTAATTTTATTGAGAATTTACTATATCTAGTACTGTAATTAATAATGAGTCAAAATAATTGTTATCTATAATTGTTATATATATATACATATATACAGTTTTGAACGGACCTCATTTTCTTCATCTCCTAGGTAGGATCGATGGACATTTGAAGAAAAATTTCGACAATCGCGTCATGAGTACGACCTCAATAGCTGATTTCCCTTAAGGGAAATTGTTGTAGGACGAAATTGTTTATAACAAAAGTTACTCTAAATAATAAAGTGAACAATTTTCATTGCATGCATTTTTAGCGAAATACGAATAGGATCGAAATATTTCACTTCTTTTTTTTCCAGCCTCCCTTGCAACCCCTACTCCTGTTTGTACCTAAAAAGTCCGTCACGCAGGGCTGTGTAAACTAAGCAGATTTCCCACGTGTTAGCGGTGTCCCAAGTTTTACAATAGAGAAATCTACCTAATAACAACAGTAGTAGTAATGAATCTCTAAACCTATTCACGAGGGACAAACAGTGACGAAAACGGCCGTCCTAGCTCTCGGCGGAATGTCCCGAACATAGCCGACTCCTGCCGACCACACACACAATACAAATGCAAATATCTCGCTTAATATTCAAGATACAGAATAAATGTATAGAACAATATTTATAGTAACTTTAATTTGCTATAAGATTGATTCTATATAATTTTTCGATCCGACGTATATTAAAAAATATATTTTGAATTTTCGAAAATCCTCCCCTCTAAACCCCCCTCCCACTGGTCTGATTTCAGCCGTTAACGAACTTTTTACATCTTTCTTTTTACATAAAACGACTAAATATCTAGTTTGGTAACGATCAAACAAAAAGTGAGAGCGGTAAACAAACAAATATATATATATATATACAGTTTTGAACAGACCTCATTTTCGACATCTACTAGGTAGGATCGATGGACATTTGAAGAAAAATTTCGAAAATTCCGTCATGAGTACAACCTCAATAGCTGATTTCCCTTAAGGGAAATCTGCTAAAATGTTAATATTGGTTTTAATTTAGTAGAAGTTGGCAATAACCCAGTTAGTGTGTTTCGTTCAACCTCAAGTGCCCTCTAAAATTGTTGACCCATGCTATAGTTTTAGTATATTTCTGTTAAGGGAAACCAGCTATTGAGGTCGTACTCATGACGCGATTTTCAAAGTTTCTTCTTGTCCATCGATCCTACCTAGTAGATGACGAAAATGAGGCCCGTTGGAAATTGTGCTCCGAATCAGAAAATTGTATTGAACCAATCTTATTTCAAGTATAATGTACTATAAATATTGTTATATATATTTATTCTCTATCTTCAATATTAACGTTTCATTACACGGTAAAGATAGTATTAGTTAGTTAATGACTGACATCGGGGGCGCAATAGGGGGGAGAGTTAGAGGTGAAATTTTAAAATTCCAATTATCACCGTTATTATGAGTAGTATCGCAAAATGTTATACTATAGAACCTATCTTGGGAAATTATTGATGCTCTACAATTGCTGTTCTTCGTAATTTTTTCTTAACTCAAGTATTAAGCGAGGTATTTGTACTTTCTTCTTTTCAGCATTCAATACCCCCCCCCACAACATTTTTATTCATCGATTTTTTTACATAGAAGTAAAGAACGAGATCACACTCGCTATACCAGCGCGTGGGAAATCTGTTTTGGTTTTCTTGACGGACGTGTTATTATAGCTTTTGGAATAAATAATACGTTAAGCTTAAGCGACATAATGTGTTGAAAGGTTTTTACTTACAGATGGATATAACAGATCACCCTCACTAATAATAAAGTTACTCTAAAAATATAAAGAGTGAACAATTAAATAAGAATGGGAGCGTAAAATTGAGCATTCACTAAATGTAATTATTGAGGAGGCTAGGGGTATGGCGGTCACGCAATGATCAACTCTGGAAGTGTAGTGAAATGGGAGGCGGTGGTTGTTCATCTGGATTCGAACTTTCTTCAGGAGGAGCTTCATGCCGAGAGACAACGGGAACATCGAAAACCACTGAACGTTTTCCAGGTTTATAGACGAGTGGTTTGCTATTAAAGAATTTTGTTCCTTCTTCTGGCATCGGAACACAGCTCATTTAAATGTAGTTTCAAGACACGGCCCTAGTCCAATTGCATAGTGCAGTGTCGTGAACAAGACATTCTTCAATTGCCCCAAACTGCCAAATCTCAGTGTTGTTCAGGTATAGTCACACCTGTACTCTCGTCCCTGCTGATGACGAGGACCTCACTCGAGTTGCCCTGGATGAGGATTTCATCTTGGGATGTGGAAAGATGGCAGTACAACTGTACTTCATTTTCCTACCAAGAAAATGTTCGGCTGCTAACAATCCAGAAGATGGAGCAGCACGATATCGGAAAACTAACCTTCTGACGTATTTCCCAAGGGATCGAGATACATTATTCATGGCCTTTAGTTTCCGTTTGAATGCTCGAATATTCTTTTCAAGCAAGCCATTAGCAGCTGATTGTCCAGGGGCAATGAGTTTCTGTGAAATTCTGTGAGAGTTATAAAAATGGTGGCTTTGTCTGAAACAATGAAACTTGGGTAGCTATGGAAAGCAAAAATGTCATCAAGAAGGTTTATATTGGAAAGTGAAGCAGAAGTGTGCCAGAGAATTCCGCCTTCTATCCATTTGGATTTATCATCCACACAAATTAGAAAATGGGGTCCTTCAAAAGGTCCAGCGTAACCCAAGTGTATTCGTGCCCAGTTGGAAGAAGGGACATCCCATGAGTGAACATTGACCTTGGATTTGGACGTTGCAGTGCATAATCCATGCAACTTCTCACAAATGCCAAGTAAATATGTCTCAGTAAATATAGTCCTGAGCAAAATGCTTCATTTTGGTGATGTCAACATGAGTAGCATGCCGGGCCTTCAGAATGACAGTTCGAAGTCTGTGGTGTAACAATTTTATTACTTCTGAATTTTCATCAGCTTCTGAAGGTCAGGGTTATTTAAGGTTTCTGGCTCAACTATGGCTGCTGTCATAACTTCACTCGAAATTTGCAAAATTAATTCGGCGTGTAGTTGATTCCCTTCGTCATTTATATGTATGTCCCTTGACTTCCCCTTCTAAGGACTTAGTTCCATTGGCCAAGCAGTCAACATACCCGTTTTCTTTCCCTTTCTTCAATGTCACGAAGTAGTCAAACCACGACAAGAATGACGCATACCGCAGTAGGTGGGCAGATGTCATTTCGGCAGAGTTCGACTATGACTGAAAATTCTTGACAGAGACTGAATTTCAGTTACCAGTAAAAACTTGTGACCGTAAATTATTTATAATCACAAAACCGTAATTAAATAATGAAAAGTTCAGAATTATTTAATGAGAGTAGTGGATAGATACTGAGATCCAATCCTAGGAAAGGAACAACACTTCCACAAATTATATATGCCTTACAAATACTTCGGCTTCGTAAATGTATAAAATATTGTAGAATTCCATGGCTGTGCTTTGGAAGAGTTTGCAAGTTCTTGGGCTGAAAATACCTATGGAAAATATTTAGTAGATAAGAACTATTAGAAACGCTAGGAGATAGATACTTCTCCAGTTTTGCCTTTCATAATTCTGGCAGATTCAAGTATCTCTAAATCATTGAGAGTATATATAAAAGGCAAAGGGGGTGAGGGCCTAAGAGAGAGCCTGTGCATTAGTGGCTGCGAGATGGGGGGGGGGGGGGGGGTGGGGGAGTGGGGGGGCTGAGGGCCTATGAGAGAGCCTGTGCATTAGTGGCTGCGAGATGGGGGGGGGAGGGCCTATGAGAGAGCCTGTGCATTAGTGGCTGCGAGATGGGGGGCAGGGGTGAGGGCCTATGAGAGAGCCCGTGCATTAGTGGCTGCGAGATGGGGGGGGGTGAAGGTTGATGGGCCCACGAGAGAGCCTGTGCATTAGGGGATGCGGGATGGGGGGGGTGAAGGTGAAGGTTGATGGGCCCACGAGAGAGCCTGTGCATTAGTGGTTGCGTGATGGGGGGGGGGGGTGAAGGTGAAGGTTGATGGGTCCACGAGAGAGCCTGATGCATTAGTGGTTGCGTGGATGGGAGGGCTGGTGGAGTGAAGTGAAGGAAGGGTTTTGATTGGCCACACGAGAAGGAGCCTGTTCGTTAGTGGTTGCGTGGATGGGTGGGGGGGTTGAAGGTGAAGGTTGATGGACCCACGAGAGTGCTGTGGCAAAGTGTTGCCTGATGGGGGGGGGGGGTGGTGAAGTTTGAAGGTTGAAGACCCACAGAGAGAGAGAGCCTGTGCATTATAATTGTGTTGCGTGATGGGAGGGGGGGGGTGAATGTGAAGGTTTGATGGGCCCACGAGAGAGCCTGTGTGCCATTATTGGTTGCGTGAATGGGGGGGGGGGTAAAGGTGAAGGTTGATTGGCCCAAAAGGGGTTGATGATGGGCCCACGAGAGAACCTGTGCATTAGTGGTTGCGTGATGGGGGGGGGGGTGAAGGTTGATGGGCCCACGAGAGAGCCTGTGCATTAGTGGTTGCGTGATGGGGGGGGGGGGGAAGGGGAAGGTTGATGGGCCCACGGGAGATCCTGTGCAGTCGTGGTTGCTTGATGGGGGGGGGGGGTGAAGGTGAAGGTTGTTGGGCCCACGCGAGAACCTGCTTCATTAGTTGGTTGCGTGATGGGGGGGGGCGTGGTGAAGGTGTAGGTTGATGGGCCCACGTAGAGAGCTGGTGTATTTATAGCCATGGCAATATATTTATGTTCTACTTCCGCTTCCAATTGGTTTCATTCAGATCTGTGTCGGCGGCAACTTCATTTTGAGACCTTTCCAACTGATAAGGCTATTTAAGAAGCTTGTCCCCGTAAAATGGAGTATGTTTATTTTTTCGTTCTCCTATCAACATTTTAATGCATTTTACATGTCTTTTGTAACACTTTAAATAGCGCCTACCTCTAGTGCCTCTCTATTACGAGTGTGCAATTAGTTGATAAGGAACCGTAATGGCAAGAATTGTATAACTATCAATGCAATTTCTCAATCTGTAGGAATATCACATTCATGGCCACAACCTATTCTCTATTTATAATCCAGAACCCGATTTAAACAGAGTTATGAATTTATCTGAAAATGTTATGTTTGGCGAAATTATAACGCATAGTTGATATATCAAACTAGGATTGAAGATATAGCTTGGGCTTTATTAAGGGCTTAATACCCAAAATTATAAACAGCTCAGCTACTACCCGAGATTTCGGCGACTGTATGCTTAACAACAGCCGTTTGATATTACTATTGTCAAGTAGATTAAATCACAATTCTCGATTCTTTCCACAAAAACGGAAATATTAACGGTTTTACCCCGGGTTGTGGCCAAAAATTAACAGGGAGATCTGTTTGTGGTGTGTGCGTGTGTGTGTGTGTGTGTGTGTGTGTGGAGGGGTGGGGGGTTGGGGGTTCAAGCGCCCTTTTAAGCAGATTTCCCTTAGGGGAAATCAGTTATTGAGGTCAAACATTTTCTTCAAATGTCCATCGATCCTACCCAGGAGATGACGAAAAAGAGGTCCGTTCAAAATTATATATATTTATATATATATATATACTCGTATATATAAGTAGATAGATAGATATTTGTCTGTTAACGCTCTAGCGGTCGCAATTTTTGTTTGATCGTTACGAAACTCGATATTTAACCGTTTTATGTAAAAAGACAGATCAAGTTCGTTAATGGCTGAAATCGTACCAGAGGGAGGGGGGGGTTTAGAGGGGGGATTTTCGAAAATTCAAAATATCTCCGTTATTATGCATCGGATCGAAAAATTGTATAGAACCCATCTTATTGCAAATTTAGTATAAATATTGTTCTATACATTTATTCTTTATCTTGAATATTAACCGAGATATTTGCATTTTTATGAAGTCTGTGGTCGGGTGTTGTTCGGGTTAGTTCGGCCGTTTTCGTAAGTCTCGGCTCTGGCGGAAGCTTCTAACCTAACCTGTCGTTTCTAACCTTACCTAACCTTCCTTACTTTGTGAGATTTATGCAAATACGTTCTGTTCATCTGCCCCCCCCTTCTTTAGTTCTTGGGCTACTAAAATTTGAGTTATTAAAATATAAATTATTCTTACAATTCAGAAGCCGTTTCAGTTGAGAGTTTATTAAAATTAACTGAAAGGTTTCTCGTTACCAGTATGCAGATTTCTCTATTGCTAAACTTCACATAGGAAATCTTAGCAGCTTAGTTTACGCAGCCCCTGCGTGAAGGACTTTTTTAAATACTATGCAGGACCGATAATAAAGTTGTTTTAAATGTCGTCATGAATACATCCTTAATAATTAGATTCCCTCGATAATATAAAATGAGTTTGAAATATAACTAATAGTGTTTACTTGACAAGAGTTTTGATCTGAAAATTAGTCTCACCCTACTAAATTAATGTTATCAACATAACATGCAGTTTTTCATAGAACACAAATATATTCTATATATATTTGAAGACTGGATTATTTCGAAAATAATAAATTTAAACCATGTTTTAGGGCTGAAAATACATATTCGAAACACATCACTTACTTTTTTTAGATAAATGTCCGTCGCACGGGACTGCGTTAACTAAGCAGATTTCCCAAGTGCGTCACGTATTTGCATTTATCTCAAAACATAAATGTTCAGTGAGAACAATATTTGGTATTTTGGCTTCATATGAAGTTTTTGATAATATAACAGCTTATTGTTGATATGACGTGAGTAGGAGTGGGGGTTTTCAGATGACCAAAATTAAAAAAAAATACAAATATTTCCGTTAATAATCAAGATAATAAAAAATGTACACAACATGTATAGAACAATTCATTTGCATGGTTCTATACAATTTGTTTGATTCGACGCATAATAAAGGAGATATAAATTCCCCCTCTAAACAGCCCCCCTCCCATCCTCTGGTCAGATTTCAGCCATTGACGAAATAGATCTTTAATTTTACATAAAACGTTTATATATAGAGAAATTCATAAAATAAAAAATTTTGAATGGTGGCTGCGTTAACTAAGCAGATTTCCGCGTCCCTTCTTTGCATTTATCTCAAAAATTAAAAGTTCAATGAGAACAATATTTGGTATTTAAGCTTCAAATAAAATGCTTCATAATATAATAGAATATTGTTAATATGAGATGAGTAGAAGTGGGGGTTTACTGAAGACCGAAAACTAAAAAATGCAAATATCTCAGTTAATATTCGATAGTGAAAAAATGTACATACCTACGTCATTTTTTTTCCTCCTCTGCCCCCGCTGTACCTTTGGGTTTCCCCATACCAGCGGTCTCCATTTAATAAGAGATATAAAATTTTGAATAGATAAATTGGGCCAGGTAACTTAGCCTAACTCACCGAGCACGGCTAAGCATTAAAGTGCAACATTTGGGAGATTTAGATTAATTCTCAAAAGTCATAGGGGGGGGGGCGCAGCTGCGACTCCTTTGCCTCTGACATACCTAAATCATCAAATTTGCAATAAGAATGGTTCTATACAATTTTTAAATCCGACGCATAATAACGGAGATATTAAGAATTTTTGAAATTCGCCCCCTATTAACCCCCCCCCTCCCCCTGGCCCGATTTCAGCCGTTAACGAACTTGATCTGTCTTTTTGTATAAAACGATTATATAAAGTTTGGTAATGATAAAACAAAAATTTCGACCGCTAGAGCGGTAACAGACAAATATATATATACTGTTTTGAACAAACCTCATTTTCGTCATCTCTTGGGTAGGATCGATAGACATTTGAAGAAAAATTACGATAATCGCGTCATGAGTACGACCTCAATAGCTGATATCCCTTAAGGGAAATCTGCTAAAAATGCGACCACTGGAGCGTAAACAGTCATAAATAAAAAATATAAATATCTAATATAAATATAGCTTATATATATATATATATATATATAATTTTGAACGGACCTCATTTTTGTCATCTCCTGGGTAGGGTCCATGGGCATTTGAAAATATTTTTCGAAAATCCTGTAAACAGTAAAACCTCAATAGCTGATTTCCCTTAAGGCAAAACTGCTGATTAGGAGTGCTTCGTGTAGATAACAGCATTAACTTAACGCACCAATTTTCCTCTATGGTAAAACCAGATTTGAATTTGGAGCTGGTGAGGGAATGATATGAATGCAGATGAGGTGATCGGGAATGGGAGTCTCCCACTCCTCTATCTATACTCAAGGCTGATGACAGTAAAGAACAAATACCCACCTACTAATGAATACGCTACTCCGATCCAACACTAGGCAATATTTCATCGAAAAGATTGGTTGTATAAAAGTTCGTCACGCAGGGGCTGCGTTAATTAAGTAGATTTTCCACGTGCCTTAGTATGAATGAAGGCTGAAAACAATTAAGTACGAATAACTCACCTAATACTTGAGTTACGAAAAAATGCATCTCAAAACGTAAAGGCTAAATGATAACAATATTTGGTATTTCGGCTTCAAATAAACTGTTTTAGCAGATTTCCCTTAAGGGAAAATACAGATATTAGAGGCAGATTTCCCTTAAGGGAAATCAGCTAATGATGTCGTACTTATGACGCGATTTTCGAAAAAATTTCTTCAAATGTCCCATCTATCCTACCCAGGAGGTGACGAAAATGAGGTCCGTTCAAAATTATATATATATATATATATATATATATATATATATATATATATATATATATATATATATTTGTCTGTTAACACTCTAGCGGTCGTAATTTTTGTTTGATCGTTACTCGGTATTTAAACGTTTTATGCGAAAAGACAAATCAAATTCGTTAATGGCTGAAATCGGACCAGAGGGAGGGGGGGTTTAGAGTGGGGATTTTTGAAAATTCGAAATATCTCCGTTACCATACGTCGGATCAATATATTGTATAGAACCAACCTTATTGCAAATTATATTTACTATAAATAATGATCATTTATTCTCTATCTTGTATATTAACCGAGATATTTACATTTTTATTAAATGTGGGCGGACGAGTGAGTTTCCCGCCAAAAGCTAGTTCGGCCGTTTCCGTAACTGTTCGGCTCTCGTATATAGATTTCTCTATTGTATAACTTCACGTGGGAAATCTGCTTAGTTTACGCAGCCCCGGCGTGACGGACTTTTATAGTATAAAAGCTTATTGTAAATATGACATGAGTAGGAGTAGGGGTTTACTGATGGCCGAAAACTAAAAATAACAAATATCTTGATTAATAAATCAATGCTAAAAATGCTCATAACAACATTTGTTTTTAAACAATTTTTCGATCCGACGTATAATAACGGAGATATTGAGAATTTTCAAAACTCACCCTTCAGAACCCTCCCCTCACACAGGTCGGATTTCAGCCATTAATGAACTTGATCTTTCGTTTTACATAAAACGTTTAAATGTCGATCAAACAAAAATTGCTAGAGCTTTAAAAGACAAATATATATATTGATACATTGATCGGACCACATTTAGCAGATTTACCTTAAGGAAAATCAGCTATTAAGGTCGTACTCGTGACGCTATTTTCGAAACATTTCCTCAAAAGATGTAGAAAATGAGGTCGGTTCGAAACTATATATACATACATACACATATATATATTCTATTTTTGAGGCTGCATCGCTGGGGAGTATTATCATTGTGAGAACCTCGGCTATCTGCTCCAGCGGTTGGAATTTCCGTTGTTTTGCAAATTTTCGATGGAAATGCGTCCATCTTCGTCAGGCAAATAATTTAAATTAAATAATATATATGTATATATAAAAAAATTGTAAATTAAAATCGTAACCTATGCCTGTACATTGATTTTATTCGCGAAATTTCACGATAACTTTTCGTTTCACATGTCATAGACACCATAACTGCATTTTGTTTCTTTGGTGTGTGTTTGTTTGTTTGTTTGTTTGTTACCTTTTCACGCATAAACGGCTAACCGAATTTTATGAAACTTGGTATGTTTATTACTACTAACCCAACGTAGACTTTAGGCTATATTAATAACCTCTGAGACGAACAGGAGTGGGGGTTATAAGGGAAGCCTGAAATTAGAAATAGTGATATTTCGTTTCCTATTATTTTTTCGGCAAACATAAACATAACAAAAGTTGTTTACTTTGTTATTTAGATTAACTTGTGTTTTATGCATTTCTCCAGGAACAATGTGTGGAGCAAGTAATATTTTGCTCAACAATTCATTCCAATTTGAACTATCAGGTACCTCACCTGGAAAAATTAATTCAAATCTACGTTAATATTTTGTCTTTAATAACTGAAATCTATGCATAATGCACAGGAGACGGGAAATATGACAATATGGAGGACAGTGAAGTCTTACATCAAAAATTAATTTTATTATTAACAAATGCCAACAGCAGGTATAAACCCTAAACACTGGGATGGATAAATGTCAAAATAGTGTGCAAAGTAAAGCCTTGCCAGAACAATACCATCACCATTCAGTCTCAAATCAATTCCCGGGCGAAGCCGGGTATCTGGGCTAGTGTGTATAAATATATATATATATATATATATATATATATATATATATGTGTGTGTGTGTGTGTGTGTGTGTGTGTGTCGACATTCACCATGGACTAAAGGTGAATGATTGTCGACATACACCGGTGAGGGTCCGAATGTACAGGAATGTGATGAAATATTCGATCTTTCACCGACGCATTTGGTGTTTGTTGACATTCACCGGTAATTGTCGACATTCTCTATCTAATTGCAACATGTTTTCTCTAAATTGAATATTAACCGAGATATTTCCATATTATAGTTTTAATTTTAGTTTAGGCCATCAGTAAACCACCAGTCTTACTCATGTCATATTAAGAAAGTCCGTCACGCAGGGGCTGCGTAAACTAAGCAGATTTCCCATGTGAAGTTTTACAATAGAGAAATCTGCATACTGGTAACACAATACCACCATGATTAAATACAAACGGAGGAGAAATATTTCAGTTAATTAAAATAAATTCCCAACTGAAACGGCTTCTGAATTGTAATAATAATTGTAACTCAAATTTTAGTAGTCTAAGAACTAAGGTAAGGTTAGGAACGACAGGTAAGGTTAGAAGAAACCTCCCACCTCAGCCGACGGAAATGGCCGACCTAATCCGAACTATACCCGACCACAGACTTCATACAAATGCAAATATCTCGGTTAATATTCAAGAGAATAAATGTATATAACAATATTTATAGTAAATTTAATTTGCAATAAGATTGGTTCTATACAATTTTTCGATCCGATGCATAATAACGGAGATATTTCGAATTTTCAAAAATCCCCCCTCTAAACCCCCCTCCCTCTAGTCCGATTTCAGCCATTAACGAACTTGATCTGTCTTTTTACATAAAACGGTTAAATATCGAGTTTCGTAACGATCAAACAAAAATATATATATATATATATATATATATATATATATATATATATATATATATATATATATATATATATATTATATGTATATAATTTTGAACGGACTTCATTTTCGTCATCTCCTGGGTAGGATAGATGGACATTTGAAGAAATTTTTCGAAAATGGCGTCATGAGTACGACCTCAATAGCTGATTTCCCTTAAGGGAAATCAAAAAAGCTGTCATATTGTGAAGCACTTCATTTGAAGTCTAAATACCCAAATATTGTTCTCATTGAACTTTTACGTTTTCCGACAAATGCAAATACGGACTTCTTTTTTAATTTTCAGCCTTCAGTAAACTCCCTTGTAGTCACCACATTTGTAGTTAACAATGAACCAAGCGTCTTTTTTAGAGCATAAATAGCAAATGCTGTTTTAACTTATCTTTGTTATGCGAGATACAGGCAATGCATTGTTTGACGAATCAATTAATATTTTACAGTCTCAAAACTGCTTATTTCATCTATACCATACTCGATTTTTCATTTATACATTCAACACTAAAGATCATGTTAGTTAATGGCTGAAATAGAATGTTGGATACGGGGGGGGGGGGTCAAAAATTCGATATATGTCTTATTATGATTTAGATCAAAAATGTTATAGAATCTATCTTGTTAAACTATTGGCACTCTACAATTGTTGCTTTATACATTTTCTCATAACTCGAATATTGAACGAGTTAATAATATTTTCTTGTTTTCAGCATTCAGTACACCCTTACTACTACTCATCGGAGTTTATTTAGTAATAGAGAATTTATGGTGAGATGAGATCATCAGTTTAATATTTCCGTTATTATAAGTCGGATCGTAAAATATTATATAACCAACCGTGTTAAGCTATTGATGTTGTACAATTGTTGTTCAATGCATTTTTCGCAACTGAAGTATTAGCGAGTTATTCGAGCTTTCTGGTTTTGAGCCATCAGTAACCCCCCCCCCGCTCATAAGTTTCTTTTTTTACATAGACATAGAGAATATGTGGTAAGAGGAGATCACAATTGTGTTATACTAGCACCTGGGAAATCTGCTTAGTTTACGCAGCCCAGATAGAGAGACATTTTAGATGATTTTTCGAAAATCACGCCATGATAGCTGATTTCCCTAAATGGATTTTAATATATGTTTTACTGGTCGAGAGTAAAGAGATTAATATAGGGGCGATGCCAGCAAGTTACGCAAGTCTAGAGTGGGGGGGGGGGGGTTGTTGCCCTACCCGGAGCCGTTCTAGACGGAAAACAAATTTGCCTGTGGTGGATAAATCATAGTGATCCGATGGGATTCGGGGAAAAATAGAGATGGGCAAGGACGGCTGATGGCATTGGAGCTGTTGTATAAGCTGTTTATCGGGCAAAGCCATGAATGTTAAGCCCCTGCATTATTCAGCCCCCCCCCCACCCGTCACATACATTTAATGTATTAACATTCATCCCTCTCCCATCAATACTCACCCAATATTGCCATAAAGGTTATATGCGTCAAACAGGGGCTCCCTAAACTAAAATAACAAATATATGACGCCATGTCGCTTACAATTCTCTATTTCACTTTCATAAGAACCATGTATTAAAGCTGGACACGACTTAATAGCTAAGTGGACAGAAGTCATATCTATGAGATAAAAATAAAAAGGCCGTCAAGCAGGGGCTGCGTAGAATAAGCAGATTTCCCTCGTTAAGTTCAATAATAGATAAGTCTACATACTGGTAACAAAACACCACCGTGAATATTAAGCGAATAAATACAAATAAGAAATCTTTACCCTCCCGACGGAAAGCGCCTGAAATGTAAACAAACAGGTCTGCCAAACTCTCGCCGGAAAGAATAACGATTACTGAAATATATCTGAAGATCAACATATTAATTTTATTGAAAACTATTTACTATATCTATTAAGGGGCTCAGGTTAGCCATGTGAGTTAAAGCGTTGACCTTAATCTCACATGGTAAACCTAGAGTGGCGAGTTCGATTCTCGCCTGGGCAAAGGAAATTATTTAGTGACGAAATTCATTAAATATCATCTTAAGTGCCACCCTGGCTAGAAAAGGGTGATCACCTGTAGATAACCCGTCCCAATTAGCCTGAGTTGCAAAAAGTGGACGTTAATAAATAATAATATATCTATTAATGTCATTTATAATGAATCAGAATCATTTTTATCTCAATCAATTACATTTTAGTAGTCCAAGAACTTCAGACGGAGGAGAATATTCAAGAGAATACATGTATATAACAATATTTATAGTGCATTTAATTTTCAATAAGATTGGTTCTATATAATTTTTCGATCCGACGTACAATAACGGAGATATTTCGAATTTTCGAAAATCCCAATCCAAACCTCCCCCCTGCCACTTGTCCGATTTGAGCCATTAATGAACTTGATTTTTCTTTTTACATACATACATTAAATATCGAGTTTGCTAACGATCAAACCAAAAGTGCGACCACTAGAGCCACACACACACACACACACACACACATATATATATATATATATATATATATATATATATATATATATACCTTAAGGGAAATCAGCTATTGAGGCCGTATTCATGACGCGATTTTCAAAACATTTCTTCAAATATCCATCGATCCTACCCAGAAGATGACAAAAATGAGGTCCGATCAAAATTATAGTCCGTACATATTTATAATTTTGAACGGGCCTCATTTTCACCATCTCCTGGGTAGGATCGATGGACATTGGAGGAAATGTTTCGAAAACCGCGTCATGAGTACGACCTCAATAGCTGATTTCCTTTAAGGGAAAACTGCTAATAGGAGGTAGGGACCTGCATAACTAAGCACATTTCCTCCTAATCATATAAATGCTGATGTATAGGAATATTTCAGGATGATAGGCCATAAACTAGGACAACAGGGAAGAAACATCGGGCAGTTCCAATTTGACCTCAAAGGACAAGATTGCTTCCGGGCTCAATAGCGTCATAAACCTCTGATCGAATCTCCAAACTATTACTCCTACCGTTAAATACCCAGCTGGGACTAATGAAACAGTGCATCAAGGCATTAGCCACAGAAGGGTCTTGCTTCCTTCAAGCCGGGATGGATCACAAAATCTTAAGCTAATGGAAGGTTTGAAATTTGAAGGAACTAAAACTGAGAAAGAGGTATGGGTAAGTCTCAAAAGGGTAGTCGACAGATTTCAGATAAACAAGAAAGGCTCTCAGTTAGTGTAGGACCTTTTCAAAAATGTCCAAACTGCGGGACGTAATATGAGGGAAAAGGCAGAGTCGATTCAGTGATATGTGAAGTATTTTGCTGATAGGTGGAATTGTTGGCGAGGACGGAGGAGAGAGGAACGAACATGGAGATAAGAGAAGATGGATCAAAGATAGAAACCCACCTCGTATACAACACAACATCTCAGGCCTCCTACAATTTGAAAAGATACTCTAACCAACAAATAAGTGGGAGCAACTTCAGAAAAAGACCTTTCGAGAATAGAACATAATTTCAATGATATCATTGGAACTTGATATTTTTGTTATCTCAGTGTATATCCATATTATAATTCTATGCACATTTCTTACAGTTCTAGAATAA
This sequence comes from Riptortus pedestris, assembly GCA_019009955.1. Lineage (NCBI taxonomy): Eukaryota > Metazoa > Arthropoda > Insecta > Hemiptera > Alydidae > Riptortus > Riptortus pedestris. The sequence continues at coordinate 122,602,745 of CM032233.1, forward strand.
TTAGGAAGCTTGGTTATAAAAACAGCCCATCTTGGTGTTAAACCACGGTAATACAGCTCATTTCGTGTGTTGAACTCATGCCAATATTAGTGGAAAAACTGTACGCGTTGGGAAAAAACCGGTTAGGAATTTCAAATTCAGCATAAAAATGACTAATGATTAAGGGTGGGTGGGCATAATGAAAAAAGCAATCTTGAAGACTACTACAAATAACTGGCCACTCTCCAAAAAGGTCATTTTAATGGATTATAAATAAACTAAAATAAGAATAAGATATAGATATTTTTAGGGGTTCGAGGGCCTACTCCACCCACAAATATTAGCGGCAAAATAACTACACTTGTCAGCTCGTTTCAACCCAACACTATCTCATATCCCACATTCAAATCCCACTTTATAGTATTAATAGTATACTGGCCCTTAACCCGAAGAAATTTTGGTTTGGTAGCTTTTTTAACGTATAAACATAAAATTAAATATCACGTGCACTATTGGTCGAAATCAAACCAAGTCGAATGAAGGTATAAACAAAGAGATAAGATCTGATCGTAAGGACACAAAATGAAACTCTAATATTTACAAACACACACACATGTATATACAGTGCCAGGTCAGCAGGTCGGCAAATGCCGAGGTCCCACGCTCTAGGGGGGCCCACGAGCCTCAAAGGAAAAAAAGAAAAAACTAAATTTTAAAAGGAATTAATTTTTTTAATACCCCAAATAATATTTATTTACATTTGTAAATACACAGCTGACACATATTTCTATTTGCAAATGTTAGGCTTCTATTTTGCACTTCATGCTAATCATAAAGGTTTTTTTTTTCAAAATTTGTAATGTATTGTAAGGAACTAATGTCCTGGATTATTATTAGAGGTAAATCTAGATTTACTAATTTTTGTAATGGCCTACAATCCTACAATAAATGTTTGTATGAATTATTATATAAGAGTATTACCTCAGAGTCATCAGATACTTATTTTATTAATTTAAATTAAAAATTTTCTTATTAAAGACATGCTATCAAGAGTATTATGATGTATATATATATATATATATATATATATATATATATATATTTGTTACTAAATAAAAAAATTGTTTGTATTATATTTGGTGTCAAACATTCAGCTGGGGGGGGGGGGGGCCCGGCTGATTTTATCGAGGGCCCACAGAGCTGCCAGTCCGGCACTGTATATATATTTGTCTGTTAACGCATTAGTGACCATATTTTCCAAAAGGTCCAGCATCAAATTTAAGTCCGATACACATAGATTTCTTATTACGGGAGAAATAAAGAATAGAATATGAGTTTACGTTATCAGCTTGCCACTCCAGCCAGTAAGAAATCGACTTTGCTCAAGCAAGAACAGAGTAAAGTTATTTTTAGCAGATTTCTCTTATAGGAAATCAGATATTGAGGCGAGTTACGAAATATGATTCTTCGAGTGTGCCCATGGCCTAGAGAGACATCCTTTCTCTAGACTGAACTCGTCTATACTAATAAAAACTCCGTTACGCAGGGGTGCTTAAACTTAGCAGATTTTCCATCCGTTAGTATGGCACGCTATTGAACTCTTCTCACCATATTATTTTTATTTCTATGTAAACATCCGATGTGTAGAATTGGGGGGTAAGTCTAAAAACAAGAAAGTATAAATAACTGGCTTAATATTTGTGTTACGAAAGAATGTATAGAACAAATACATGTAGTGCATTAATAGTTCAAGGAAATGTTCCTATAAAAGTTGTCGACCCCACTCATAACTCAGGGAAATCTGCTAAAAGGTTGAGACTGAGAAATATCTCAGTTATAAGTCCCTCAAAAAATTGTATAGAATCTCTCTTATAGCTCATTGCATTTACTGTAACTATTGATATGTACATTTATTCACTATCTCCAATATTAACCGAGATATTTGCACTTGTTTTTTGTTTTTTTGTGGGGTGTCAACCCATTTGCATTTGTTTGTATTCACCCTTTAGTAAACCCCCAATCCTACTCATGTCACATAAACAATACTCTGTTACATAATGAACCACTTTATTAGAAGCTTAAATACTAGATTGTCTAAGAATGCACGTGTTCTGCTTATGGACGAATCACCCTAACTATCGCACTCGCTGACGTAAAGGCATTTAACTTTCCCATTTGAATAATTTTGTTCAGTCAGTGATACATAGGTGTTATAAATGTAAAAACTGTTCAAAGAATTAGCAGTGACGATAATACTAATTGACCTGGGATATCACTGATTGGTGATGTATGAACTAGTCTTCCTTTTAGTGGATTTCGTTTAAGAAAAAAGCACTATTGTTTTATTTCAAACATCTGGACAGAAACGAATGTTTAACAAACACAATGGACGTTGTCCAAAGATTATGTGCCACATCCGAAATACCGTTCGAAACATAACGATGGACAGCCGGTTTTCAGACATTTCTGCCAGGTTTTAAGGCGTCACCATTTTGACAGATTTTTATGGTAAACTCGAATATATAAGAGTTTTTGTTGAAAGAAAGATCTAGTTCGTTAACGGCTAAAATTCGTCCAATGGGGGGGGGGGTTAGAGGCGGGTCACAATTTTTGTTTAACTGTTACCAAACTCGACATTAATTCGTTTTATGTAAAAATTAAGATCAAGTTTGTTAATGGATGAAATCGGACAAATAGGAGGGGGGGGGTTAGTTAGGTATTTTTCGAAAATTCGTAATATTGCCGTTACTATACGTCGGATCGAAATATTGTATAGAACCAATCATATTGCAAATTAAATTTACTATAAATATTGTCATATACATTTATTCTAAATCTTGAATATTAACTGTGATATTTGCATTTTTCAGCCCTCAGCAAACCCCCAATCCTACCCATGTCATATTATTAATAAGTTCTTATATCATGTATCACTGCATTCCAAGGTTAAATACCAAATATTGTTTTCATTGAACTGCTACTTTGTGAAATATATGGAGATACATTCTTATGACCCCCCCCCCTTCTAAAAAGTACTTGGACTACCAAAATTTGAGTGATTGAGACAAAAATAATTGTGAATCATTATAAATTATAGTAATAGATATAGTAAATAGTTTTCAATAAAATTAGTATGTTATATTCAGATATATTTCAGTATTTGCTTTTTTTTTTCAGGTAAAGAATATTTCTATCTGTCTTTTCAGTACTGAGCTGTTGGCAAACTTGTTTTTTCACAATTCAGACGCTTTCCGTTGGGAGGTTATTGAAATTGACTTAAATATTTCCCATTACCGTATGTATTTACTCACTTAATATTCTCGATTGTGTTAAGTGTTAGCAGTATGTAGTTTTATCTATTGTAAAACATCACGTGGGAAATCTGCTTAGTTTACGCAGCCCTGCGTGGCGGACTTTTTTTTAGTAGTAAGAATGTTGTACTCTTGATGAGAAATGGAAAGACCATTTGCCTACAAGTGATATCAGATAGGTGATACCGCACACGCATACACAGAAAATACAATGTATGTATATATAATGTAGATAGATATATATATGGTGGGTGGACGGGAGAAGGTATGAGGGCATAGACATTTGCGGGGGTTCAAGGGCATAGATGGTTGTATAGCTGGAGCAGGGAATGGCGAATAGGGAGGCTGTTTGCTGGAGTCCCTCACGCAGGCCCACTCCACACCTAGCACATTTCGCCATCTCATCTCGTCATCTAGTCTCTATTTGTCCTACAGTGAGAGCCCTATTCAAACAGGAATTGAAATGTAAACTGGGCATGAAATTTTAGCAGATTTCCCTTAAGGGAAATCAGCTATTGAGGTCGTACTCATGACGCTATTTTCGAAATTTGTCTTCAAATGACCATCGATCCTACCTAGGAGATTATGAAAATGAGGTCCGTTCTCATATATATATTTCTCTTATAATATATTTGATATTATATGAGTAGCTTGCCTGTGAACGGGCGCTAAGAGAGTCATAATCGATAGTCATCCGAAAGGGCTCCCAGACGCAAATAATCATTAGGTTCCCGATAATCCATAAGCACGGTGACACTAGCGCGCTCTGGTAGCGAATTCGTGAACTAATATTGATTCATTCTCCCTTGGCGGGATCGAACCTGCACCTAATTTTACCTTCAGCTTGTGAGAGAGAGAGAGAGAGAGAGAGAGAGAGGCGGGAGGAGGGGGAGAGAGAAGAGAGAGAGAGAAGGAGAGAGAGGGAGAGATGAGCGAGAGTGAGAGAGAGAGAGAGGAGAGATGAGAATGAGAGAGAGGGGAGAGAGAGAGAGAGTAGAGGAGAGGTGAGAGAGTGGTAGAAGAGAGAAGATGAGAGGGAGAGAGAGTGAGAGAGAGAGAGAGAGAGAGAGAGAGAGTACGAGATGAGAAGAGAGACGAGAGAGGAGAGTAGAGAGAGAGAGAGAGAGAGAGAGAGAGAGAGAAGATGAGAGAGAGAGAGAGAGAGAGAGAGAGAGAGAGAGAGAGAGAGAGAGAGAGAGAGAGAGAGAGAGAGAGAGAGAGAGAGAGAGAGAGAGAGAGAGAGAGAGAGAGAGACCTTTGTAGCGTTATAAATAATTTTTATTTGATCTATACTAAACTCGATATTTAACCGTTTCATTCAACACTGAAGGCCACATTCGTTAATGCATAATATCCATCTAACGATAACATTTTTCCGAATGTTATAGAACCAATCTAGTTAAATTATTGATGTCGTCAAATTGTAGTGCCATACATTTCTTTGTGAATCAAATACTCGTACTTAATTTTTCCAGCCTTCATTAAGCCTCCATTACTACTCATTTTTACTAAGAAATATAAAAGAGAATATATGGAGAGATGAGATGAGCAGAGTGTCATACCTGCAAGTGAGAAATCTGCTTAGTTTACGCAACCCATGCGTGACGGACTTTTTTTTTTAATCGATGGAACTATTTCACTGGGATCAAAACTTTATTAATTGATGCGGAGGCAGTCGCTGTCTATTTATTCATAGAAGAATGAAAAAATGCTCAAATTCACAATAAACCATTTATTTTTGAAAATCGACTTCTCAAATAAATGTTTTATTGTGGAATTTTGCGATTTGTTTAAAACTTTATTCAATCGTTTTGACAGGTATTGGAGAAAATTCATATTATTCCACTTAGGAAAGAAGATAAATTTGTCAAGCCACTTAAAAAGTTTGATTGTCTGCTGGAGAGAGAAGAGAGATGAGAGAGGGAGAGCCCAGGAGAGAGAGAGAGAGAGAGGAAGAGGAGAGAGAGAGAGAAGAGAGAGGAGAGAGAGACGAGAGAGAGAGGACGAAAGAGAGAGAGAGAGGCCCCCCCCCCCACCCCCCCCCCCCCCCACCCCCCCCCCCCCCCACCCCCCCCCCCCCCCACCCCCCCCCCCCCCCACCCCCCCCCCCCCCCACCCCCCCCCCCCCCCACCCCCCCCCCCCCCCACCCCCCCCCCCCCCCACCCCCCCCCCCCCCCACCCCCCCCCCCCCCCACCCCCCCCCCCCCCCACCCCCCCCCCCCCCCACCCCCCCCCCCCCCCACCCCCCCCCCCCCCCACCCCCCCCCCCCCCCACCCCCCCCCCCCCCCACCCCCCCCCCCCCCCACCCCCCCCCCCCCCCACCCCCCCCCCCCCCCACCCCCCCCCCCCCCCACCCCCCCCCCCCCCCACCCCCCCCCCCCCCCACCCCCCCCCCCCCCCACCCCCCCCCCCCCCCACCCCCCCCCCCCCCCACCCCCCCCCAAATCGAATCTCATTTACGTTTGTTCTTCAAAACAATAATGCATCAAGACTGCCCATTTTCCAAAGAGCTATAAAGTGAGAAATCTCTGTAAATACGGAGGCCTTCTTTATTCAGTTTATATATCCCATATGAAAATAGTTTTATTTCATCCCGCATATGATGGGCATCATTAAGCTAATTACTTCCGAACTCATCTCATATTGGATAATCCCTGAACAGAAAAGTATCAAATTATCTCTTTGAATGATAGCATGATGTAATCGTTTTTTTTTTTTGATGGTAAACTAGATACATTTAACCCCCCCCCCATAGAGAGAGAGATGAGAAGAGGAGAGAGATTGACGAGTAGAGTGAGAGTGAGAGAGAGAGGAGAGGAGAGGATGAGAAGAGAGAGAGTGAGAGAGGAGAGAGAGAGAGAGATTGGAGAGTGAGGCTCGTATGAGGCAGCCTTAAGAGAGAGAGTGAGGAGAGATGGAGTGAGAGGAGAGAGAGAGAGAGGAGAGAGGAGAGAGAGAGAGAGTGGAGAGAGAGTGAGAGAGAGAGAGAGAGAGAGGGAGACGAGAGAGAGGGGAGTAAGAGAGGGAGAGGAGAGTGAGAGTGAGGAGGAGAGAGAGTGCAGAGAGAGGAGAGAGAGAGAGAGTGGAGAGAGATGAGAGAGGGAGGGTGAGCAGAGAGAGAGGACGAGGAGAGAGAGTGAGATGATGAGAGAGAGAAGAGAGGAGAGAGAGAGAGAGGAGAGAGAGAGAGGAAGAGAGAGAGATGAGATGAGAGAGAGAGTGAGGAGAGAGTGGAGAGAGAAGAGAGACTGCAGATGAGAGAGAGAGAGAGAGAGAGGAGAGATGGGAGAGAGAGATGGAAGAGAGAGAGAGGTGAGACGAGGGAGAGAGAGAGAGACAGAAAGTTGAGTGAGATGGGGAGAGAAAGATGAGGAGAGGAGAGAGGGAGTGACGACGGAGAGAGAGGAGAGAGAAGGAAGAGAGAGGGAGAGAGAGATGGAGAGAGTGAGGAAGAGACAGACGAGTGATGAGAGAGAGAGAGAGAGGAGGGAGAGAGAGCAGGAGAGAGAGAGAGAGAGAGAGACAGAAGAAGAGAAGAGAGAGGAGAGATGAGAGAGAGGCAAAGAGAGGAGAGGGAGAGAGAGAGAGGAGAGAGAGAGGAGATGAGTAGAGGAGATGAGAGAGAGAGAGAGAGAGATTGAGAGGAGAGAGAGAGAGAAGAGGAGAGAGAGAGAGAGAGAAAGAAACATTTTTCCGAATGTTATAGAACCAACCTTTGTTAGCGTCTTTATCATTTTTTATTTGATCTATACTAAAACTCGCATATTTTAACCGTTTATTTCATTTCAATCACTGAAGGCCACATTCGACCTTAATGCATATATCCATTCTCAACGATTAACATTATTTCCGAATGTTACTAGAACCACACAAAATCTAGCTTAAATTATTTGATGTCGTCTCAAAATTGTAGTCGCCATACATTTCTTTGTTGAATCAAATACTTCGTACTTAATTCTCTTTCCAATGCCTTCACGTTAAGGCCTCCATTTACTACTCATTTTTACTAAGAAATAATAAAAGAGAACTATATGGAGAGATGAGATGAGCACAGAGTGTCAATCATACCTGCCAAAGTGAGAAATCTGCTTAGTTTACGCAAACCCTATGCGTGACGGACCCTTTTTTTTTTAATCGATGGAACTATTTCACTGGGATCAAAAACCTTTATTAATTGATGCGGGAGGCAGTCGCTGTCCATTTATTCATAGAAAGAATGAAAACAATGCTCAAATTCCTCAATAAACCATTTATTTTTGAAAATCGACTTCTCAAATAAATGTTTTATTGTGGAATTTTGCGATTTGTTTAAAACTTTATTCAATCGTTTTGACAGGTATTGGAGAAAATTCATATTATTCCACTTAGGAAAGAAGATAAATTTGTCAAGCCACTTAAAAAGTTTTATTGTCTGCTGGAAGAGAAGAGGGCTGAGAAGAAAGAGCCCAGCAAATAGTGAGTAATGGCACCAATGTTCTCATTTATAAGTTGTGCCCTCAACTGAAAGAATTAAGTTGACAGTTCAACTTTCAAATTAATAGCCACTCAGATCTTCAGAGGTCTCCCACGCTGCATTTTTTTTTATTAGAAAAACAAAATACTAAATATGAATTTGAACTGCTCAGCTTAAAAAAATACAAAATCGAATAATGCTCGTTTTTGTTTTTTCCTTAAGGGAAACCAGCTATCAGGTGTACACACGACGGGATTTTCGATAAATGTCTTCAAATGTCCATCGATCCTACCCAGGATCCCCCCAGGAGATGACGAAAATGAGGTCCGTTCAAAATTATAGTCCATCTATATATATATATATACGATCGTTATCAATCTCGATATTTAATCGATTTATGTAAAAAGAAGATTATGTTCGTTAATGGTTGAAATCGGACCAGTGAGAGGGAGGTTTTGAGGGGGGAAATTCGAATTACGTTACTATACGTCGGATCGAATACTTGTATAGAGCAAATCTTATTGCAAATTAAATTTAATATATATATATACAATTATTCTCTATCTTGAATATTCACCGAGATATTTGCATATTTATTAAGTGTGCGGACGAGATGAGATCGGCCATAGTCGTTATTGTTCCACGGAAACAGCCGAAAGCTAGTTCGGCTGTTTACGTAACTGTTTGGCTCACATGAAATTGGTTCAGTCTCGTTTAAGCTTTTACTTTGTGAGATATATGCAAATAAGTTCTGTTGATACCCCCCCCCCTTTAACCCTTCAGCAAACCCCATCTTCTACACTTGTAACATTGAGGTACATTATACAAATTAAATAATGGAAATGCTCTTCTTATAATCCCAACTCCCCTTTGAACCTACACTCTTTAATATAGCATATAATCATGGAAGAATTAATGCTAATTCACACACCGAGTTTTGCTAAGATCGGTTCAATCGTTAGTGCCCAACAAAATTGTTGGCTCCCGCTTTAGATTTTAGTGTATATCTCGTTTATACGTTTCTATACGACAAAAGTGAATATAACAAAAGTTACTTAAAATAACAAAATAAACAACATTTTGTTATGTTCATATTTGCCGAAAACCCAATAGTGAAACGAAATATCGCTATTTTTAATTTCTGGCTTCCCTCATAACCCCCACTTCTCCTGCCCGTCCCTAGAATTGTTGGTATGGCTTGTTATAATAAAAGCGTTAGTGCTAATACATATACCGAGTTTTATTTACTTCGGTTTGGGTCTTTTTGTCCCAAATGAAAATTGTTTCACTTTCCGCTATAGGTTTCAGCGTATATCTCGTTTATAAATCGGAATACGAAAACAGTGTATATAAACAAAAAGTTACTCTAAACAACGAAATAAACAACTTTTGTTATGTGCATAATTGCCTAAAATTCTATAGGAAACGAAATATTGCTATTTTTTAATTTCAGGCTTCCCCTACAACCTCCACTCCTGTTCGTCTCAGAGAATATTAATATAGCCTAAAGTCTAAGATGGGTTAGTAGTAATATACATACCAAGATTCATAAATTTCGGTTCAGCCGTTTATGCGTGAAAAGGTAACAAACTAACAAACAAACAAACAAACAGACACCACAGAAACAAAATGCAGTTATGGTGTCTATGACATGTGAAACGAAAAGTTATCGTGAAATTTCGCGAAAAAAATCAATGTAAAGACAGAGGTTATAATTTTATATATATATATAAACACACACACACACATCATTTTGAACGGACCTCATCTTTGTCATTCCTAGGTAGGATCGATGGACACTTGAAATGAAATTTCGAAAATCACCTCGTGAGTACGACCTCTACCTTTACCTTAAGAGAAATCTGCTAAAATGGCGTCTGGACAACAGGAACCTTTTATGTTCTATGTCTTACGCAGTGTGAGGTAGTAATGACTATGTACTATGTATGATGCTGATCCTCGCTCAGCACAGAGCATGGCTTGAACTGTTCCGAGAAACAGGTTGTTTGAGTAAAGGCAAATTGGCGGGCCGTCCTCGAGTATGAATACCGCATTGACGTTTGCTGTGCATCTGAATGGGGGGGGGGATATTGAACACCCCCATGGAAGAATAAATTTTGAATTTGAGGGTGAGCTTTGAACAGACCTCATTTTGGCCATTTCCTAGGTTGGATTGATGGAGATTTGAAGAAATTCATGGAGAATGGGTCGAGGGTAGTAGCTGAATAGTTGATTTCCCTTAAGAGGGATATAATAAGATGGTGACTGGAGGTGTGGAGGGTTTGAGGAGCTAGGGCTGGGTCGATGGGTTTCTCCCCTCACTCTCTGTCTAGGACCTATTTCCGATAACAAACCCTCACCATTACCCTCCCTCACAGCAACTAACCCCAGCAACTACCCCCAGCAACTAACCCCATCAACTACCCCCCAGCAACTAACCCCATCAACTACCCCCCAGCAACTAACCCCACCAACTACCCCCCAGCAACTAACCCCATCAACTACCCCCCAGCAACTAACCCCACCAACTACCCCCCAGCAACTAACCCCATCAACTACCCCCCAGCAACTAACCCCATCAACTACCCCCCAGCAACTAACCCCATCAACTACCCCCCAGCAACTAACCCCATCAACTACCCCCCAGCAACTAACCCCACCAACTACCCCCCAGCAACTAACCCCATCAACTACCCCCCAGCAACTAACCCCATCAACTACCCCCCAGCAACTAACCCCATCAACTACCCCCCAGCAACTAACCCCATCAACTACCCCCCCCAGCAACTAACCCCATCAACTACCCCCCAGCAACTAACCCCACCAATTACCCTCCTACAAATTTACAACCTACCGGCAAGCTATATCTTCTACAATATCCACACATACCTAACTCTAATCTAAAAACGTCCACCACGCAGGGGCTGCGTTAACTCAGCAAATTTCCCATGGGATGTAAATCTACATACTGGCAACACAATCGAGAATATTAAATGAATAAATACAAACGCTAATAAGAAATCTTTCAGTTAATTTTAACAAACTCCTGACGAGAAGCGTCTGAAATATAAAAAGTCCGTCACGCAGGGGCTGCGTAAACTAAGCAGATTTCCCAAGTGAAGTTATACAATATAGAAATCTCCATACGAGAGCCGAACAGTTACGGCAAAGGGCCGAACTAGCTTTTGGCGGGAAACTCGTCCGTTATCCGTTACGGGCCAAATTTAATAAAAATGCAAATATCTCGGTTAATATTCAAGATAGAGAATAAATGTATAGAACAATATGTATAGTACATTTAATTTACAATAAGATTGATTCTATACAATTTTTTGATCCGACGTATGGTAACGGAGATATTTCGAATTTTCGAAAATCCCCCTCTAAACCCCCCCCCTCCCATTGTTCCGATTTCAGACATTAACGAACTTGATCTGTATTTTTGCATAAAACGTTTAAATATCGAGTTTGGTAACGATCAAACAAAAATTGCGACCGCTAGAGCGTTAACAATATATATATATATATATATATATATATATATATATATATATATATATATATATATATATATATATAATTTTGAACGGACCTCATTTTCGTCATCTCCTGGGTAGGATCGATGGACATTTGAAGAAAATTTTCGAAAATCGCGTCATGAGTACGACCTCAATAGCTGATTTCCCTTAAAGGAAATCTGCTAACAACCTATCGCCGGAAAGAAAAACAATTACTGAAATATATAAGATATAAATTTTATTGAAAACTATTTACTCTAGTACCGTAATTCATAATGAATCAGAATAATTTTTATCCCAATCAATCAAATTTTAGTAGTCCAAGAACTTAAGACGGGGGGGGGGGGTTCACCAGAATATATTTGCATGTATCTCGTACAAAAAAGGTCTCTTGAAAACAATATTTAGTATTTAAGCTTCGAATAATGTGGTTTATTATATAACAGAGTAAGTATAAGTGTGGGTTTTCTTAAGGCTGAAAACCGAAAAATGCAAATAGCTCGGTTAATATTCAAGATAGAGAATAAATGCATATAACAATATTTATAGCAACGTTTGATATGCAATAAGATTGGTTCTAAAAAATCCCCCCTCCTCTTCCCCAGAGTCCGATTTTAGCTGTTCAGGAACTTGATCTTTGGTTTAGCATGAAATGATTACATATCGAGATTCAGTCTATTCTATATCTTTACACTCGGGAAGAACCCTCTGTAAAGAAGAATTGAATTTTAATCTAGAATTTAGACATTAGTGATATAGTAGCTTAAACTGGAAATAGTGTTGGTTCATTTATTTTCTAGTGGTTGTTAACTTGTTTTTGTGTTAGATTAAAGCATGCATACGGGTAAGAACTCATTTTGGAGGCTTGCACTGTTTTAGCAGATTTCCCATAAGGGAAATCAGCTATTGAAGTCGTACTCATGATGCGAGTTTCGAAAAATTTCTTCAAATGTCCATCGATCCTACCCAGGAGATGACGAAAATGAGGTCCGTTCAAAATTATATATATATTTGTCTGTTAACGCTCTAGCGGTCGCAATTTTTGTTTGATCTTTACCAAACTCGGAATTTAATCGTTTTATGTAAAAAGGAAGATCAAGTTCGTTAATGGCTGAAATCTGACCAGTGGGAGGGGGGGTTTAGAGGGGGGGATTTTTGAAAATTCAAAATATTTCCGTTATTATGCGTCGGATCGAAAAATTGTATAGAATAAATCTTATTGCAAATTAAATTTACTATAAATATTGTTCTATACATTTATTCTGTATCTTGAATATTTACCGAGATATTTGCATTTGTATTCTGCGTGTGGTCACCAGTAGGCTATGTTCGGACTTTCCACCGAGAGCTCTGGCGGCCGTTTCCATAACTATTCGTCCCTCGTGAATAGGTTTAGAGGTTAGGTTAACTGTTTTTTGGGGCTAGAAACTACTTGGTTATTACGCCCTAAATAATGTTTTAGGTTTAGAGGTTTCTTACTACTACAGTTGTTATTAGGCAGATTTCTCTATTGTAAAACTTCACGTGGGAAATCTGCTTAGTTTACGCAGCCCCTGCGTGACGGACTTTTTATAATATCCTTTATGGACTACGAAAGGGTTGGGGGTCCCATTATTAGGTGTGTGTTGTGAATTATTATAGTTTGGAAGAAGTGTTATTAATATTGTCTTGTAGTTAGTACTTATTGGTTCTTTATTGCATTCAAAATCCAAATAAACGAGCATAATGTACAATCTACCGTCATGCAAAATCTTCTACATTATCCGCCGAATACCTAATTCATCCAAAAATACTTACTCCCGTAACGATGCAGATATCCATACTATTCTATATCTTCCCCATATCAAGATCCCTCTGCAAAGAAGAATTAAATTTTAACCGAAATTAGATTTTTAGTAATAAAATAGCTAAAACTGGAAATTGTGTTAGTAGGAAAAGGATTTTCTGAAGAGAGGAAATGCAAATATATAAATAACTCCGTTATTATTGAGTTAGAGAAATTGTATGTAAACGTAAGTTTTGTCTAATCGTTGCCAAACTCGATATTTAAATTGAAATTATTTATTAACGTCCACTTTTAGCAACTAAGGCTAATTGGGACGGGTTATCTACAGGTTACCACCCTGTTCTAGCCAGGGTTGCACTCAGGATTCAATTTAATTAATTCCGTCACTAAATAAATTCCTTTGTCCAGGCGGGAATCGAACTCGCCACTCTAGGTTTATCATGTGAGATTAAAGGTAACGCTTATTGAGAAGGTCCGGAGCGCCCCAGTGTCATGAAATCACAATTAGTCATCAACTAACTCGATATTTAAGCATTTCATGCCAAACTAAATATCAAGTCGTTAACGGCTGAAATCGGACCATCGGCGAGGGGATTTAGAGGGGGTAATTTCGGAAATTGAAATATCTTGGTTATTATAAGTCCGATCGAATAATTATATAGCACAAATCTTGTTGAAAACTTATATTTTATACGAATGTTGTTATATATAATTTTATAGAACCAATCTTATTGTTAATTTAATTACCTATAACTGTTGTTATATACATATTTTCTCAAATGTAATATATACATTTTTCACTATCTTGAATATTAACTGAGATATTTTGACTTTTAGCAGATTTCCCTTAAGGGAAGTCAGCTATTGAGGTCGTACTCATGACGCGAGTTTCGAAAAATGTCTTCAAATGTCCATCGATCCTACCCAGGAGATGACGAAAATGAGGTCCGTTCAAAATTATATATACTCGTATATCTATATACTGTATATATATATATATATATATATATATATATATATATATATATATATATATATATATATATTTGTCTCTTAACGCTCTAGCGGTCGCAATTATTGTTTGATCGTTACGAAACTCGATATTTAACCGTTTTATGTAAAAAGGCAGATCAAGTTCGTTAATGGCTGAAATCGGACTAGAGGGAGGGGGGGTTTAGAGGGGGGATTTTCGAAAATGCAAATTATCTCCTTTATTATGAATAGGATCGACAAATTGTATAGAATCAATCTTATTGGAAATTAAATTTACTATAAATATCGTTATATATATTTATTCTCTTTCTTGAATATTAACCGAGATATTTGCATTTTTATGAAGTCTGTGATCGGGTATAGTTCAGATTAGATCGGCCATTTCCGTCATTTCTCGGCTCAGGTGGAAGCTTCTTCTAACCTTACCTTACCTTCCTTACTTTGTGAGATTTATGCAAATACGTTCTGTTCATCCGCCCCCCCCCCTTCTTTAGCTCTTGGACTACTAAAATTTGAGATATTAAATTATAAATTATTCTTACAAATCAGAAGTCGTTTCAGTTGGGAATTTATTTTTATTAACTGAAAGATTTCTCATTACCGTTTGTATTTAATCACGGTGGTATTGTGTTACCAGTATGCAGATTTCTCTATTGTAAAACTTCACATGGGAAATCTGTTTAGTTTACGCAGCCCCTGCGTGACGGACTTTTTAATTTTCAGCCTTCAGTAAACCCCGACTTCTACTTTTGCCATAGTAGCAATAAGCTGTTATGTCATGAACCCCTTTATCCCCTTTACACCTTTCTAAGCTTAAATACAAAATATCGTTTTCATTGAACTTTAACTGTGAGGTACATGAAAATAAGTTGCGTGATAACGACATCATATAAGATTTTATGTATTTACTTTGAAAATATTTATTTTTTTCTATACCATACTCGATGTTTAACTGTTTCATACAACACCAAATATCATATTAGTTAATGGATGAAATCGGACCAGAAATAGGGGGTTTACAGAGGGGTGAATTTTAAAGTGAACATTTTCTCCGTTACTATCAGTAGGATCGAAAAATGTTATGTTATGTTATATGTTGACGTTCTACAATTGCTCTCTCTATATTTTTTTTCTTAACTCAATTATTAAGCGAGTTATTAGTACTTTTTCGTTCACTAGTATGCCATACCACCACGTGGGAAATCTGCTTAGTAGACAGTCCTTGGGTGACGGACGATTTTGGAGCAAGATGGGTTACTTAACATTTTTTGATCTGACTCATAGTAATTTTATCCTCGTCAAAGGAACCACACTTTCTGATTCGATCAAAGGAATCAAGTGTAGAATAAAATCGAGTTTAGTAACGATCATGTTCCGCCCATTGTAATCTCTCATATCATGTGAAATCGACTGTCTCGTTTCAGATATAATCTCCACTATAGTCTTTCTTCTCCTAAGCCCTAAGTCACCATTTCACTTTGAGCCTATTATGGTTATAATAACCTTACATTCAAACATTTCAACCTTTGTTTCCAGGGTAACCGTCAACGCCCATGTCTCACACACAAATATGTGTATAGGTTTGATAATGGACTTATTGACCTTAAGACTTGAAAAACCGAGAAGAAAGGGCGGTTGGCACTCGTTATTGTTTCCCCGATTTCAATAAACTGGTCGTTGATAGAAGTTACTGTAGCTCCAACGTATTAGCAGATTTCCCTTAGAGGAAATCAGCTATTGAGGTTGTACTCATGACGGAATTTTCGACATTTTTCTTCAAATGTCCATCGATTCTACCTAGTAGATGACGAAAATGATGTCCGTTCAAAAACTGTATATAATATATATGTCTGTTACCTCCTCTAGCGGTCGCAATTTTGTTTTGATCGTTACCAACTCGATATTAGTCGTTTTATGTAAAAAAAGAAAGATCAAGTTCGTTAATGGTGAAATCGGACCAGTGGGAGGGGGGGGGGGGGTGGTTGGTTTAGAGTGAGGATTTTTTAAAATTTGAAATATTTCCGTTACTATACGTCGGATAGAAAAATATTGTTTATAGCAATCAATCTTATTGCCAAATTAAAATTTACTATAAATAATTGTTATACACATTTATTCTCTATCTTGCATATTAACCGAGATATTTGCAATTTTATGAAATCGGGCGGATAACGGATGAGAGTGAGTTTCCCACCAGAAGCTAGGTCGGCAGTTTTCTTAACTCTTCGGCTCTCGTGAAATTTCTCTATTGTAAAACTACACGTGGGAAACCTGCTTAGTTTACGCAGCCCTTGCGTGATGGACTTTTTTTTTGCTTTCTGTTAGCAGATTTCCCTTAAGGGTAATCAGCTATAAGGTCGTAATCGAGTCGAGTTTAGAAAAGTTTCCTCAAATGTTCATCGATCCTACCCAGGAGATGACAAAAATGAGGTCCGTTCAAAATTATATATAACTCCATATTTAATTGTTTTATGTAAAGAGGAAGATCAAGTACGTTAATGGCTGAAATAGGACCAGTAGGAGGGGGAGGGGTTAGAGGTGGGGAATTTTGAAAATTCGCGATATCTCCGTTATCATGAATGGGATACATGTTTTCTCTATATTGAATATTAACCGAGATATTTCCCTATTCTAGTTATCAGCTTTCAGTAAACCCCCACTCCTACTCATGTTATATTAATAAAAACCTGTTATATTATGTAGCACTTTATTTTAAGCCTAAATACCTTCATTGAACTTTTACGTTTTGAGATGAATCCGAATACACAGAGTACACGTGGGAAATCTGCTTAGTAACGCAGCCCCTGCGTGACGGACTTTTTTTGTGAAGGATAGGTTTCCCTACCAGCGTATAGGAAAGGTCCCCACCAAGTTTTCATG
Organism: Riptortus pedestris; assembly: GCA_019009955.1. NCBI lineage: Eukaryota > Metazoa > Arthropoda > Insecta > Hemiptera > Alydidae > Riptortus > Riptortus pedestris. The sequence continues at coordinate 122,619,667 of CM032233.1, forward strand.
CAAATCCCAAGTCTGTCATTATTCTCCAAAGACAGCTTCTACCAACTGAGCCATAAGCTGCTTTGAAGTCAATGAATTGGGAGTGCACATCTTGTTCTACTTCTCAAGTATTTGTTTGAGAGTAAATAATTCATTCGAAGTGCTTCTTCATCTGCTGAACCCTGCCTGATAGACCCCTAGGGTCCTGTCGTAGTGCGGGTTCATTCTATTCAGCATTACGCACGCCAGGATTTTGTGCGTTATTGGAAGCAAAGCGATTCCTGTATAATTTTCACAGTCATTAGTGGAGCCTTTCTTCAGGATTCCACATATAAGGTCTGTGTTCCATTCATCCGGGATGAGTTCCTCCCTTCAGATCTTTAAGATTATCTGATGTATCCGGCTCATCAATTGCTTGCCCCCATCCTTGAGCAATCTCCAGGCAATATATATTTATCTTGTTTTATTAATCCCTTCGAATATTTAAAGATCCAGCATAGTCGATTCATTCCTGACGAGTTGTTTAAAGGATGAATGATGTTACTCGGAGTATAATAGATGACGCTTACAATTATTGTGTTATATGTCGTGTAATCCTTCCCCTTCTAAAATCATGGATTATTATCCTGAGAAATGTTTATTAAAATATTGCTATTGCTTAATAACAAAATAACGTTGAGGGAGGGTGATGGAGCTGGAAGGTGTGTTGTTATTTTAGCTGGTACTACTCAATGGTAAAATGCTACTCAACATTGCTAAAAAGTCTGTGTACTTACATTTACTATTATGCATTTATAGTTTATTCTTCAAAACTATATAAGAGAATTTTTAATAAAGGAGACGATTGGATAGAAGTATTAGGTACTTAAAATAACTACTATTGTAGTGTTTTTGGGGGGGGGGGGCAGAAGTTTTAGTCATGGACGGTTCCTACTCATGATGAATACTAGTCACGATTAACGTATATGAATTAATGAATGAATATTTTTATTGCTTTTAAAAATGTATCTTTTTATCCGGCTCAGCAATTGGTTCGGCCCATGTTTCATGGATTTACTTTTTTTTCGTTTATCTTTTCTTTATGTAAACATAACAGAGAATTATTTATATAAATAATAAAAAAAATAAATAAAACAAAATAACTATATACAATAATTACTATAAAAAAAAATAAAAACATTAATTTAATTTTTATTATATTGTAATTGTTTGTATTTTTTTCCTCTGACGTAATGACTTTTAGTATGAAAACATATATGTAGTTTATTTTTTTCTTGTCCATACACACACAGAGTCAAACAGAATTATCCATGGATTGTGTGTGAATGTGAGAGACTTTTCAGAGAGGTGGGTTTCTTCTCACTGCTAAAACGGGACATTTAGGATGAGAGTGCGTAACGGTCTCTTGGATATCTTCGCAAAGGGGGCTGGCTTTTTGGATTGAGAGGGGGAGGGTGAGTGAGAGAGAGAGAGAGAGAGAGAGAGAGAAAGGGGAGGGAGAGAGAGAGGGGAGAGAGAGAGAGGGAGAGAGAGAGGGGGATATGTAAATTGTCCTACCAACTATCAATCTTTGATTTTTTGTAACTAATAAATATTAACGAATATATGGCTCATCATTCACATATGTTGAATATTGAGATTCAATCGAATCTCATTTACGTTTGTTCTTCAAAACAATAATGCATCAAGACTGCCCATTTTCCAAAGAGCTATAAAGTGAGAAATCCTCTGTAATTTCGGATGGCCTTCTTTATTCAGTTTATATTATCCCATTATGAAAATAGTTTTATTTCATCCCGCTATATGATGGGCATCAATTAAGCTAATTACTCCGAACTCATCTCATATTTGGATAATCTCCCTGCAATACAGAAAAGTATCAAATTATCTCTTTTAATGATAGCATGTTGTAATAGTTTTTTTTTTTATAATAAAATAGATACATGTAACCCCCCCCCCCCACACACACACAGAGTGAGAGAGAGAGAGAGAGAGAGAGAGAGTGGGGGAGAAAGAGACGAGAAGAGGGAAGAGGGGGAGAGAGAGAGAAGGAGAGAGAGAGGGGGAGAAGGAAGAGAGGGAGTGTGAGAGAGAGAGAGAGTTTTTAATTAGTGTAAAAGTAAACAAATTGAATATATATAGTTTAGAAATATTATAGACAATGTTAGCATTTATTTTAAAATAGGTAGGAAATTAAGGACTTAGAATTAGTTTAAGGTTATATTTTGGAATTTCCGCTTCAACAGAGCAGCGGCATTCCAATTGCGGGCGCCCAATAAATTTAACCGAATAGTTGCCTATAACCCTTTTTTTTTTAATGCTCCAAGCTCATCCTCGCTGCCTTAGAAATTGAGAGCACCAAGGGAAGAGATTACCACAGACCTATTTAAAAAATCCCGGAAATCAAAATTCAAAAAAGAAATTGGAAAAGTACCGATTGGTATATGGGCCCCCCGCCTTATAAGCGGAGAGTGTTAGAGTGAGAGTTGTAGAGAGAGAGAGAGAGAGAGAGTGAGGGGGGGGGGAAAGGGGGGAGGAGGAGAGGAGAGGGAAGGAGCATTATAGATGGAGAGGGTGGGGAGTAGAGAGGGGGAGAGATAGGATAGATTAGATAGAGAGAGAGAGAGAGAAGAGAAAGGAGAGGGAGTGGGAGAGGGAGAGAGATGGGGGTGGAAGAGATGAGTTTAAAGTATATTGGAATTCCGCTCATACAGAGAGCGGCATTCCAATCATGCGGGATGCGCCTTCAAAAATTTACCGAATAGTTGCTATAACCACCTCATCAATTGCTTATAATGCACAAAGGCTCTCCTCGCTGCTTAGAAGCACCAAGGAAAGTGTTACCACAGACCTATTTGAATGAAATCCGGAAATCAAAATTTCCCAAAAAAGAAATTGGAAAGTACCGCTTTATATAAGGGCCGCCTTATATGGCGGAGAGAGAGAGTGAGAGAGAGGGAGAGAGAGAGAGTGAGGGGGGGGGGGGGAGTGAGAGAGAGAGAGAGGGGGGTGAGAGAGAAGAGGGAGAGGGGGAGGGAGAGAGAGAGAGAGGGGGAGAAAGAAAGAGAGAGAGAGAGTGAGAGAGAGAGAGAAGGGGGGAGAGAGAGAGAGAGAGAGAGAGAGAGAAGGGAGGAGAGAGAGAGAGGGAGAGAGAGAGAGAGAGAGAGAGAGAGAGAGAGAGAGAGAGAGAGAGAGAGAGAGAGAGGAGAGAGAGAGAGAGAGAGAGAGAGAGAGGAGAGAGAGAGAGAGAGAGATAGAGAGAGAGAGAGAGAGAGAGAGGAGAGAGAGAGAGAGAGAGAGAGAGAGAGAGAGAGAGAGGGAGAGAGAGAGAGAGAGAGAGAGAGAGAGAGAGGAGAGAGAGAGAGAGAGAGAGAGAGAGAGAGAGAAGAGAGAGAGAGAGAGGAGAGAGTGAGAGAGAGAGAGAGGTGAGAGAGAGAGAGAGAGAGAGAGAGAGAGAGAGAGAGAGAGAGAGAGAGAGAGAGAGAGAGAGAGAGAGAGAGAGAGAGAGAGAGAGAGAGAGAGAGGAGAGAGAGAGAGAGAGGAGAGAGAGAGAGAGAGGAGAGAGAGAGAGAGAGAGAGAGAGAGAGAGAGAGAGAGAGAGAGAGAAAGGGGGATGATATTTATATCTGTGCAAATGATATTTATCTATCTATCATGGTGTTTTAAATATTGAAAAGGCTGATTCATTAAAACAATCAGCCTTGGAGGTTTTTCTCTAAGCAATACTATACGTGAGTCCGGAAAATGTTGTAGATCTTTCCTGGTTACTAATTTTCCCAGTAATATGTCCAGCCTAATTTCAAAATATTTAGTTTAGCACTCTGGTAGGGTTTGTACACGGTTAGTGTTTTATTCTGGTGATTCTGTGCCAAATGCACAATTCCATTGCTTCCACTTTATTATATTACTTTTGGGGAGAGTCCTGCTTTCGGGCCCGCAATGGAGTACACTCCAAACGAAAGACTTTTGTCAGACCTTTTTATGGATTCCATGCTTATATGCTTTGTAGGCTGGTTTAGCAAATGATATTTTTCTATCGACTTCAGCCCTACTATTATTCTCTTCAGTGCTGATGCTCCCTATGTAACAAAACGTCTTCACTTTTTCAATTAAAATGGTTCCAATTCTAATATTTATATTGCCTAGCCTTTGTTTCTTTTCTACTGCCGAAACTTATGTTTTATGTGCATTTATTCTGAGTTTAAACTGATCTAGGCGCCTATTCTATTCATATCTACTTCAGACTTTGTCATCAGTGCATTAGGAACTGCAAATCCGGTGCAATGAACTGATTAACACTTAATCTGTATTTCTTAGATTGTCTATTACATTTTCATTATTGTCTCTTCAAGGAGGAAGGTCCCTAAGCGAAACTCAAGGGATTCGTGATCAAGAGTTTTACGTAGTGAGTTATCAACTCAATGGACAAACCCCGTTAACCAAGGATGAGCTGAAATGCGTAGATTGACGGGCCCCATTGTACTCGATGGTGTGTGGGTAGTTCACCTTGTTTCAGCCTGCTTGTGGACGGGACCCAAGAGAGTCATAATAGCTAGTCATCCCGAGGGGCTGTCAGATGTATATGTTACTGTAAAAGCCCGGAGTGTGGTAAATGTCAGGTCTTACCGGTAAATCCTAGTATTTACCAAAAGCACTGGTTAAAGTCCGAAATCTAGATGAAATTCGAGCTTTTAGCGCTTGTCAGTTGGTCAATCCCCGGATTTACCGTCTGCCTTGGTAAATGCCTGAATTAAATAAATGTGAGATTTCGTACTTTTACCAATGCTGTTTGGTAAATGTACGGATTTCCCAAGGCTCATTGGTAAATTTCCAGTGAAGAGGAGTGGGGACAGGGATACTCCCCCCCCCCCTACCTTGGCCAGAACGTGAGGATCAAAATTCGACCGATCTAAAATCGACCCCAAAAGCATGTCCACCAACTCGGAACTTCTTCAGGAAAATTGAATACATTATATTCGTGTAATCAGGTTACAATTTTACACCAAGAATTCCATGTCTCCTGATGAAGAGATAAGCCTTCGCACCGCAGTTCGTCAACAGTCATTGGCTGGTGGCCAGGGTTTCAAAAAATGTAGCTGCTTAAAAAAATGTTCAAATAACAAATGTTTGTGAAAGTTAGCTAATATGAAGTGCAATTCAAAGTGCCACAATTCTCTCCCATGCTGTAACAAATAATAATAAAACTTATTCTAAAATTTTCATTTCAAATAGCCTTTATTTCACCTTTTACCGGCAGACGCTGGGAAATGTTAGGATTTACCAAAATCTGTTGGTAAAAGTCCGAAAGACGCATCCTGATTGAAATAATTCTAGCTTTTACCGAGCCTCTTGGGAAATCCTAAGATTTACTGGCTAAAGTCCGATTTGAAAGATAAAATCGGACATTTACCAACGCTTCTGGTAAATCCTAAGATTTGCAGGTAAATATTAGGATTTACCAAACTCTGGGGTTTTACAGTAACATATATACTCCATAAACTTCGGTCCATAAGCGCTGCGACACTAGCACGTTCTGGTAGCGAACTCATGAACTAATGTTTCCCCTGGCAGAGATTGAACCTGCACCTATTTTTGGCTTCAGCTTTCTGAAGGTAATCTTAGAAGTACCCACGTCTTAAACCCGCATGGCCAAAGGCGCTCCCTTTATTGTATTATTAACTGTTTCATAAGAATGTATTATTATTATTATTTATTAACGTTCACTTTTTGCTTCTATGGCTAATTGAGAAAGGTTATCTACAGGTCACCACCCTTTTATTGTAGGTTGATGCTAAGGATATAATCTAGTGAGTTCCTTAGTAAATAAATTCCTATTGCCCAGGCGGGAATCGAACTCACTAGGAAGTAGAATATATATTATACTATTCTCATAAAACAGTTAATAATATTATTATAATAAGCTTCCTGGCAATATGGGGATCATCTGAGTAAGGTATTTACAGGTAAGTCAAAAAAGTCAGTCACGCAGGGGCTGCGTAAACTAAGCAGATTTCCCATGTGAAGTTTTACAATAGAGAAATCTGCATACTGGTAACACAATTCCCAACTGAAACGGCTTCTGAATTGTAAGAATAATTTATATTTTAATAACTCAAGTTTTAGTAGTCCAACAACTAAAGAAGGGAGGGGGGGGGATGGAAGAACAGAACGTATTTGCATAAATCTCACAAAGTAACGAAGGTAAGGTAAGGCTAGAAACGACAGGTAAGGTTAGAAGAAGCTTCCACCTGAGCCGAGCAATGTCAGAAATGGCCAACCTAATCCGAACTATACCCGACCACAGACTTCATAAAATGCAAATATCTCGGTTACTATTCATGATAGAGAATAATTGTACATAACAATATTTATAGTAAATTTAATTTGCAATAAATTTGATTCTATACAATTTTTCGATCCGATGCATAATAACGGAGATATTTTGAATTTTCGAAAATCCCCCCTCTAAACCCCCCCCCTCCCTCTAGTCCGATTTCAGCCATTAACGAACTCGATCTGACTTTTTACATAAAACGGTTAAATATCGAGTTTCGTAACGATCAAACAAAAATTGCGACCGCTAGAGCGTTAACAGACAAATATATCTATATATATATATATATATATATATATATATATAATTTTGAACGGACCTCATTTTCGTCATCTCCTGGGTAGGATCAATGGACATTTAAAGAAATTTTTCGAAAATCGCGTCATGAGTACGACCTCAATAGCTGATTTCCCTTAAGGGAAATCTGCTAAAACAAAATCCACACACAATGCCTCCCTCCCTAATAAGAAGACTATCTTAACAGGGCTTGAAAGGAAGGACCTGGGAAGTTTAGTGGCTGGAGCACTAAGTAAAAATCCCATTAGTACGTAGGAGCGAGATTTACACCAGGCCCAAATCTGAAAAATGCAAGTATCTCGGTTATTATTCCACCTAGAGGACAAATCTAGGAGACAATAATTGTAAACAATTCAATTCGTAATAAGATTGGTTATATAACACTTTGCCATTGAACTAATAATAGCATTGATATTTCAAGTATAAACCATCTTCTCTAAACCACCTATTCAATTTGGAACATTTCATCAGTTAATAAACTCAATTTTTAGTTTTACAGGAAACACTTTAATGCCCAGATTTTGGTAACGATCAAACATAAGTTAAGACCGCCGGAATAATTATATATACTAATAGATATATTGGGTCGTGGGGGTTTAGGCGTGGGCAAATCTACCACAGCCCTCAGTAAGCTGGAGGTAAAAATGTGTCCAGGTTCGATCCCCTTCAAGTGAGAACATTTGTTAAGAAGGTTAGTTTCGCAGTGCTTATGGATCAGGGGGGCGGTAGTATATACGTCTGATTAACGATTATGATTTTCTTAGAATAAGTCCACAGGCAAGCTAATACTGAGTGAACTGACCACTGCCCCCCCCCCCCGAAATATAATGAGATCCGTCAGTCTACTGGAGACTCATTCCTGGTCCTCCTTTCTTAAGAGGGGCTATACGACGAGTTGAATACTCTCTACGTAAAACACAGATGACGAATCCTTGGAGCCACACTCGGAGTTGGCTAAAGATCTCCAAGGTCTATAACTCGAAAAAAGGGGGTGGGGGGAGAATATATATTTGAAGGGGTCTCATTTTCGTCATCTTCTAAGTAGGGTAGATGGAGATTTGAAGAAATATTTCGAAAATCTCGTCATGAGTACGACCTTAATAGATGATTTGCCTTAAGGGAAACCTGTTGAAAGAGCGTATATTACAGAGTTGAGGAGTAATGAACTTGCCGTGTAAGAGTATTAGAGAGAAAGGTGTACATATATATGGAGAGAAATTTACAAGTGTACGAAACTGATGGAATATGGTTTTGAATCTTGGGGTGGGCGTGAGGAGATGGTATAGCTTATTCCTAAATTGAAATTGGCTAAAAACCATGGCCAGCCAACAACTTTAAATTGCATATGAGAGTAAATGAAAAACATTGCTGTAGAATAAATAAAGGTACTTACCGCAAATATGTAGATGAGACATATGGATAGTACAAGTGGAGCCCTAGTCATATTGTAATTGGCATTGTAACTGGTTCCCAAACCCCAATAGCTACACATTTATAGACTATCCTAGTCCCTCATCCTGATACAGCACGCACTATAGGCCAGCTCTAAACATCAACATCCTTCTTCCGATAAACCAGGTATTTGATACACTGGATATTGCCCTAATTAAATATAGGCATACTTCAACACAAAGAGCCTACGATAAATTAATAGGAGGGAATAGTGTGAGATTTCGGCCAGTAGGTTGCTGTATCAAGAATTGCGCCTCCTATCTCCCCATTAGCTGCTCTAGGACAACCTAGACACTTGCTTCCATTGCTGTTCACTTCTGTCCTACTCTTATCATTGTTATCACAAGACTGCGTGGAAACAAATAAATTATTTTTCCAGATGAATGGCTTGAATGGAATTGATGAGTTTCGCTTTGGATGTCTCCAAAACAGCAGATTAGCCTGTCACCTAGAAGGTAGAATGACACACACATCATCTCCCTGTTTCTCCCTTAGTAAAACCACTTCAGACTTAATATGGACATGATAAGTTAACCCATATACTAGCTTAAACTAGGAATCACATGAGTAGTGGTCCTGAAAATGCAAAAAAAATGAATTAATATTAGTTGTATAGAAATATACATAGATCAATAATTTTAGTGCATTAGTTTATTAACAAGATAGTATCATAAAATGCATTTACTGTTTTATAGTGTAACTCTCACTCTAAACCTACAGATCCTATCCGCTTTGGTGGCTAACTTGATCTGATATCGTAGATGAAACGTTTAAACATTCAAAGTTGTTAACGATCAAATAAAAACTTCGGCCGCTACGTCAGTAACAGATACAACGGGTTAGCGCGATCGTAGCTATGCGCGTATGCCAGTAACCACTTTTCCAGCCGCAGTTTTTTCTTGGCTTAGCCAAAGAAATTTTAAGTGTTTGGAGTAAAATTAATTGTCAAATTTTATCAATAGGTGAAGTGCGGATTTCACTTTCACTGCTTTAACGAGAGTGAAAGTTGGACTCTCCACAAAAGGGAATATAACAGTTTGGAGGCAATGGAAATGTGGATCTGGCGTAGAATAACTAGAACAAGTTGGACTCACAAAAAAATCCAACATGGAAGTTCTAAATGAGTTAAGAGGGAGCAAAAGTCTTATCAAGGTCATGGAATACAGGACCTTGATAAGAAGCTTCACAGCTTCTTGGGCTTATCATAAGGCAAAACGACATCATTACTAGAATATTTGAAGGAAAGATTCTTGGGCATAGGGGAAGAGGAAGGCGTGGAAATTTCTATTTTTAAGACATCAAGCATCTTATGGAGTTCGGTGATTATAGAAATATAAAAAGAGCAGCTTCAGGTAGAACAGAATGGTTGCAACTACAAGGCGTAGCCTTTAGATCATGATGAAGTGTGAGCAGGAGTAGGTGGTTAGAGAAAGGGTAAATTGGAATTTCGGGGAAAATTTCCCTTGTTATGGCTACGATCAAAGATAGTATATACACAATGAATCTTGATAAAGAAGATATATCTTTCAATACTAGTCGTGTTTAGATATCAGTAAAGCCTCACTCCGACTCAAACAAAGCTCTTATGCGGCTAAACCTTTCACCAACAACTTAAAATTAAAGTATGGTCAATAGAAGGTTCCATTGTTTCCGTTAGTATGAGTGTAAGGAGAGGGGGGAGCTACTAGGGTGACAAGTTGCTGTCCTAGCTGTGGGAATTAGGGCCATCCGTGCATTGGGGTGGTTGGAGTGTAGATATTACCTGCCTTATCTCATCCCCTCCCTCCCTCCTTTACGCAGGGGCTGCGTAAACTAAGCAGATTTCCCACGTGAAGTTTTACAATAGAGAAATTTCACAAAAGCCGAGCAGTTAATGAAACGGCCGAACTAGCTTTTGGCGGGAAAGTCACTTCGTCCGTTAGCCGCCCAGATTTAATAAAAATGGAAATATCTCGGTTAATATTCAAGATAGAGAACAATATTTATAGTAAATTTAATTTGCAATAAGATTGATCCTGTACACTTTTTTGATCCGACGTATAGTAACGGAGATATTCTGAATTTTCGAAAATATCCCCTTTAAACCCCCCCCCCCTCCCACTGGTCCAATTTCAGCCGTTAACAAACTTGACCTTTCTTTTTACATAAAACGACTAAATATCGAGTTTGGTAACGATCAAACAAAAATTGCGACCGCTCGAGCGGCAACAGACATACATATATATATATATATATATATATATATATATATATATATATATATATATACACACACTCAACCGCAAAAAAAACCGGACACTTCATTTTTGTCGTATTAAAAGCTAATTTTCAGCAATTTTCTTTATGTGGGTATTCTAGTTATTACAGAGAATTTAGAGTCTAAGTCCATTGAACTAATCCCTTCAGGATTAGTAAACAATTAAATAAAACTCAGATTAGATTTATTTGTCGTGAAGTTGATCTATTCTAAACTGTAAGTAGTTTTTCGCACATTTAAACATTTTTAATTATTAACCAAGCATTTTCTTTAATTAATGTTTTATTTTTATTTCTGTCCAGAATAATGGGTCTTTCAAACTTAGATGGAAGGCCGGAGCTTACGTTACATTGCCGAAACGCTTGGGGTAGCGAAGTCTACCATTCAGTGTAATAAAAATGAAGAATAATGTTTTTTTTAAATGTGTTAATTTATCTTTTTTGTGTTTTTTTGTAAATAATCCATAAAAATTATTCACTTTTGGCAGATTTTGTTTAAATAACCTATAGATTAACCAATTATGCTAACTCAGATCCAAATATGGCATCCGCATCTCTACAAGAACACCTAGCTCTGCTAGAACCCAGGCTGACTCGGTGGAGGATAAATTTCAACAGCTGCAAATCAAGCCATGTAACATACTCTCCGACGCTCCATTTGCACTGCAGTTTCACCCAATAGAGCACTAATCCCTCAAAAATCGCAAATTAGGTATGTAGGACTCACATTACACAAGCGACTAACTTGGAGACCTCATTTCATATAAAAAGATAAGAATTGAATCGACGGTACAGACTCCTTACTTAGACTACTTGACAACAGATCTAAACTATCCTTAAACGATTGATTTACGCAACAGAACTCAGAGCAATATGTACATACGAACTTGAACTCTGGGGTTCTCCTAACCTTTCAAATTCCTCTAAAATCCAAACCCTCCAATCCAGAATACTCCGCAAAATTACAGATTCCCCATTTTACGTATCCAATTTAACTCTCCATAACGACCTTAGCGTTCCTTTTGTCCAAACCCTCGCAAAATCCCGTTTTCAGAAATTCCTCTCTCTCCTTCCCTCACATCCTAATCCTTTAGTCTAATCACCATCATCTACTCATATTCCAGAAAACCCAAGACGACATCTGTAGCGTAAGTGGCCAATAGATCTTCTTGTTTAGTGCAAAGTATAACTGCATGTGGTATAATCCAATGTTCATTCCAATGTGGGTATTGTCAATGGACAACTTCCCACCTCAAGTTAATTGTTATTAGTATCATTTATATCATTTGCATGTAATATTTATATATTGTTGCAAATAAAAGAATATATATTTTTAAAAAAGAAAAGAAAATCACGATATTGGGGGAAAAGCTAAATAGCTATTGGGGGGAGTAGATGGAGGGAGGCACTACCTCCTAGACGCTAGTTATCTCCAACACCAACAGCTCAACAATAATATTTACGAATGCATAGACAAAACAATTAGTCATGCATCTTGCTAGCTATAGGAGGTGGCCCACTATCCAACTACTAGCCCATACCTCCAGTCTCTTTCTTCCAGCTTACATATTAATTACCATAAGGGAAAACAGCTGTTCAGTTTCAATTCTTATATATATATATATATATATATATATATATATATATACTTGTATGTTAACCCTCTAGCTGGCCCAATTATGGCTTGTTATGTTTACTTTCGATATTTTAAAGTTCCAGTTTATTAACATTTGAAGTAGAACCGTAGGGGGAGGGGGCGCAAAATATCTCGTTCCAAGTCGGAAAGAAAAATAGTAAAGAACTAACTCGCAAATTTAGTTTCCCATAAACGTTGTTCTACACATTTTTCCCTATCTTGAATAATTAATCAGATATACTCGTAGACTATGAAAGTCCTTGTCAATGTGACAATCTAAGTCTCCGGGCATTAACCATGTGCTCATGTTTCTGGCCGACGTTTCGCAAGACATACTTGTATCAACCTCAGGGCTTTATCTGTGACTGAAGAGCTCATCATATACAGGTGTATGTAACTGGTCCGGTGCCTTGGGCGAAGCATCTTCTTCCAGGTACCTTCAGGTTCTGTCTCCGGAGCATGTTCCCTTGTGAATATGTATTCTTGGTTTATATATTTCTTTCTAAGTGGAATAATGAGGTTCCACAGTTAATTCAATCTATAACCATCTTCTCTGTTTAAGTTGTTAATTTACTATCTCGATTACTTCTTGTACAATTCTTTCCAGGTATAGCCAGCACCTTGACTTCATCAAATTTGATGAGATGGTTGGTTTACAAAAAATTCTGCTCAGTAAGTGGGGGGAGCGGTTTTATTGAAGGCTGAAAAATTCAAATATTTCGCTTAATATTCGAGACAGACAAAACAAATATGGAATCAATGTTAAGTAAATTGGGTTACACTAAAGATGCACTAAGTAGCATGGTTGTGGGAAAGCTCTCTTGGCAGGAGCAAAGCTGTGAAGTCATCGATATGCTACTCTTCGTAATAAGAACCAGAATTAAGATACACTAAGTATCATGGTTGTGGGCGAGCTGTCTGGGCAGGAGCAAAGCTGTGAAGTCATCGATATGCTACTCTTCGTAATAAGAACCAGAATTAAGATACACTAAGTATCATGGTTGTGGGCGAGCTGTCTGGGCAGGAGCAAAGCCGTGAAGCCATCGATATGCTACTCTTCGTAATAAGAACCAGAATTAAGATACACTAAGTATCATGGTTGTGGGCGAGCTGTCTGGGCAGGAGCAACGCCGTGAAGCCATCGATATGCTAGTCTTCGTAATAAGAACCAGAATTAAGATACAGTAAGTATCTTGGTGGTGGGCGAGCTGTCTGGCCAGGAGCATCGCCGTGAAGCAATCGATATGCTAGTCTTCGTAATAAGAACCAGAATTAAGATACACTAAGTATCATGGTTGTGGGCGAGCTGTCTGGGCAGGAGCCACGCCGTGAAGCCATCGATATGCTACTCTTCGTAATAAGAACCAGAATTAAGATACACTAAGTATCATGGTTGTGGGCGAGCTGTCTGGGCAGGAGCCACGCCGTGAAGCCATCGATATGCTACTCTTCGTAATAAGAACCAGAATTAAGATACACTAAGTATCATGGTTGTGGGCGAGCTGTCTGGGCAGGAGCAAAGCTGTGAAGTCATCGATATGCTACTCTTCGTAATAAGAACCAGAATTAAGATACACTAAGTATCATGGTTGTGGGCGAGCTGTCTGGGCCGGAGCCACGCCGTGACGCCATCGATATGCTACGCTTCGAAATAAGAACCTGAATTAAGATACACTAAGTATCATGGTTGTGGGCGAGCTGTCTGGGCAGGAGCAAAGCTGTGAAGTCATCGATATGCTACTCTTCGTAATAAGAACCAGAATTAAGATACACTAAGTATCATGGTTGTGGGCGAGCTGTCTGGGCAGGAGCAAAGCTGTGAAGTCATCGATATGCTACTCTTCGTAATGAGAACCAGATACACTAAGTATCATGGTTGTGGGGGAATTTTGTTATTAGCAGATTTCCCTTAAGGGAAATTGGCTATTGAGGTTGTACTCATGACGCGATTTTTCGAAACATTCCCTCAAATGTACATCGATCCTACCTAGTAGATGATGAAAATGAGGTCCCATCAAAATTTTATATAGATAGATATATACTTCTATCTATCTATATATTTGCGTTTTACCGTTCTAGCGGTCGCAATTTTTGTCTTATCGTTACCAAACTTGATATATAATCGTTTTATATAAAAAGAAAGATCAAGTTCGTTAACGGCTGAAATCGGACCAGGAGGAGGGGGTTTTAAAGGGAGAGAATTATGAAAATTCGAAATATCTCCTTTACTATACGTCTAATCAAAAAGTGTAGAGAATCAATCTTATTCCAAATGTAATGTTCTAAGTACGTTTTTGCTCTGTCTTGATTATTAACCGAGATATTTCCAATTTTTAGTTTTCAACCTTCAGTAAACTCCCCCTCCTACTCATGTCATATTAACAATAAGCAGCTATATTATGAAGCACTGTATTTGAAGCCTAAATAACAAATATTGTTCTTATTGAACTTTTAGTTTTCAAGATAAATGCAAATATGTGGGCACACGTGGGAAATCCGCTTAGTTTACGCAGTCCCTTCGTGACAGACTTTTGTTTTAAATTAAAAGCAGGTACGGTTGGGAGTAGTTGCTGATTTGATCGTCGGGGCGGGTGGGGGTAACAGCTGATCGGGGAGCGGGAGCGGGAGAGGGGCGCGGGGCGGGGGTTCAGTTGCCTACCTCCATTAGACCGTCCTATGTCCGATCTGCAATGACAGACACATCGCTAGGAGTTGCTAAATCCAATCCCAGCACAGTCTGTGATAGCCCTGTAACTGATCCAGGCTCAACCCTCAAGGTATAATAGATCTTACATTAAAACCCCTAATATCTAGATCATCTCCCCCTAGGCCCATTACTCACTCTGTCCTACCTTCCCTGTCTCTCGTCTTTTCTTTCCATACCGCCAAAAGATTACTATTTTCAAAAGCCTGACCTTTCAAAATAACCAGGGAAAAAATACCATAAATTATGAATGAAAGCCAGTACAGAAATGGAATCATTTTCTCACAAACAACTCTTAGTTAGTAGACAGCTCATGTGAAAAATACTCCAAATAAACCATAAAATCAACAAAATATAATTAAATATTCGTCTGCATATATAGACCTAATTTAATGAGCTCAATTAGTGGCTCAACCAGCCTCACAAGGAGTAACTTCCTCAAAAGTCTTTTGTTTCTAACAGCACTTACTCTAAATTACACTTCTTTTTATTTGAAAGTTGAAATGTAAGCTTAATAAAACTCCATTGTTACCATTTATATGATTTCTATATGGTCAGCTTGTCAGTAACATAGCTCCACTCTAGGAACACACTCACAATTGGTCCCTCACTTAAATAAACAATGAAAAATCCAGTTTTGTCCACACTACTAGTTAACTTTGCAATTTACTATCACCAATTACTATGAAGCACATACAATGATTATATCCAATATGTGATACACTTAGTCCCTGTGAGATTTTGTTTTTTGACTGAAATTTAGTTTACAGTAGCTCTAGGGCTTAAATCCTTCATATTAACTCATTGTAGTTTTTAAGTTTAAAAAGGTATTAGATTCTCTCATAAGGAAAATCACTTAATATATTGTTTTCATTTCAAACCATCAGTTAGGATTAAATATTTCATCTCATGCTTATATTTATAACAGATTTCGTTGTTGTGTAGAGAGCTTTCCTCATATATTACAAATAAAGACATATTATTATATAATTAAATCTTTAATATTTGTTGTGAATACCAAGATTGAGAGGAATATAAAATGTTTTAAACACACACTCTCATAATAAAACAAAAATCGCGTAATAAACCAACTCCTGAATTATAATTAAATACTTTGTTGTCACTCTTGTGTTATTATACAATTTTTGGAGTTATTCATTAATTGATTAGAGTTATTTAAAAGAATATGTATTACGAATAAGGAAATATTTAGAGCGCAATAAATCTTTAATATTTACTGTTGTGCGTGACTAGATAAAGTAAAGTAAATAATTTTTATTTACAAATCTTTCTATGTACGATACCCAAATCTGTGTCATTTTTGTCTAATATTTTATTTCCTCTTAACTCCGTATGTAACATTATTCCAGCTTTCTATTTGGAAAATGCTAGTATTATTATATTCATTATTATTTTTACAAAAATATGCTTTTGTTGAATAAAATTATGCGGTTTTAACACATTTCTCTCAAAGATATTCAGCTATTGATGTTGTACTAATGACATAAATATCGAGAAATTTCTTCAACTCTCTATCAATCCTAACCTTGTATATCACAAAAATGAGGTTCATTCAAATATGTGTGTGTCTGTTAACACCCAAGCAATCACAATTTGTTTAATTATATGGAGTGTGGTATTAAAACATTTGATATAGAACTAAAAATTAATAGATGTGTGTGCAAGCGAGGATGAGAAGTTAGGGCTTTAGAGAGGGCCAGAAATAAAAATCTCACATTTCTCTATATCTACTAGACATACAGAATATTTTTATTGACTTTTTTTTATTTATTTACGTCCACTTTATGCTACAATGGCTAATTGGGACGGGTTATCTACAGGTTACCACCCTTTTCTAGCCAGGGTGGAACTAAGGAATTTATTTAATGAGTCCGTCACCAAATACTACGTTCCTATTGCCCTGAGCGGGAATTAAACTCGCCACTCTAGGTTTACCATGTGAGATTGAGACCAACGCCTTAACTCACACGGCCAACCTGAGCCCCATTTTTTTTTTATTATGAAAGTCTATAAATTTAAAAAAAAAATATTGACATATTTCGACCTTAAGCACTGGAATAGAGACATCGTATATAACTTCCAAATAAAATAATTAGAAGCGGAGTACAGCAAAACATTTTCATTATTTTATTTAATATGAGTCATATAGTGCTGACATTAGATTTTTGTTGTTTTTTTTTAATTAAGTGGATTTATACGATATTTTCCTATCCTGCTGCCTTTAATATTAATTGGTTTCGTAATTTTTTATTTCAAACCCAAAAACCAAAATACGGTTAAGTAAACTTCTCAAAAAGCTCCCAAAAACGCCAGACAGGATTTTCTGTAATCTCTAAAAGCTGTTTTAATTGAGCTAGGAATGTGGGAATGGTCGTTTTACTCTGTTAATCAGGTTATAATAAAATGATTTTTTTCAAAACTCAAAATAAATTTTTTTATTATTTTGAAAAGTGTGTCTCGAGGAATTTTCAAAAAATTCTTAGGTACTTATATTTAGTATATGTCGAAGTTTGAAAACGGGTATATAATGGGTTCATGAGATCTGAATGTTTGGAGCACAATACCTTGTTTGTTTACAGCCTTCAAAAGAAACTTCAGATTTTAACAAAACATTTCCAGAAAGTGCCAAACAAGATTTGTTACTACTCGGATGGATGTGCTGCCTGCGAGAAAAACAAAAAAAAATGCGTAAACTTGTACTATCACAAGGAGGATTTTGATGAAGGAATTTTCCAAATTCGAAATATCTCTGTTACTATACGTCGGATGGAAAAATTGTATATAAACAATCTTATTGCTAATTAAAATTACTTTAAATATTGTATAGTACATATTTTCCATATAATAAGTATTATCCCAGATATTTGTATTTATGACACTTTCCGTTGTAGATATTATTTACTTGTAAATTGACTGAATGATTTTTTATTACCGTTTGTATACATTCCTTTAACATTCACAGTGGTGTTACCAGTATGTAGATTTATCTGTTGTAAACCTTCCCGTGAGAAATCTGCTTAGTTAATGCAGCCCCTGTGTGACGGAAATCGTGTCATGAGTGCTACAACCTCAATAGCAGACTACCCTTGGTTGGAAATTTGTTAAAAACACATTTAGTTTGTTAATATTAAAGTTAGAGAAAAACCCATAGAATAATAATTGTAGGCTGTGATAGCTTTATCAATACGATTGATCATACAGTATTTTACTGCTCAGGAAATTTAATATATATATATATATATATATATATGTATATTGTTGTTTCTCTATATGTTAAATATCCAGTTTGGTAAAAATTGTGACTACCAGGGCATCTTAACTTGATGAACGATGGGGATTTTACGTACTCATACTTATACAATGGACATAACAAACCACTTTCAGTCAACCCTCAAATATTACACTAGCAATAAAACATATTCTAAATTTATTTTTTTTTAAAACGGTACTTTTCAGTCAACGGGAGGCCACTCATTTATAAACAATTATTAAATCATAATAAAAAAAAAATCACTTTATTGTTTAAAATAACGTTTCTAGAATTTATAAATGACAAAATATTATTATAAATTAGCAATAGTCCAGAACTGAACGATGTCGCGTAGTAGCCGCATGAAGTGGTTGTCCCTGGTCGACGTCCACCACATGAACTCTGCAAGGTAGCTCCAAGTGGTGTCTGGTAGAACCCCTTTGCCATTTAGCACAACCCCACATCCTTTCAACGTTTTATTGTATGCACCCGGTTATAGGATCAATGAAATTATATTTATGATTTACATGTAGATGTGAAAATCCCGCTTTTTCCAGTTGTTCATTATTGTAACCTTTCCTGTAATCTGTCATTATTGTAGAATCAGTCTCAACGAATTTAGTAATCTTCAAATTCATCTTCAAATGGCAAAAGTTACCATAATAAAGGAATAAAACTAATGCAAATAAAGGTCTTTAACCTAATTTCTGCATATCTTTTTATGTGTTTTGTATACAAATTTTATTTTTCTTAAAGGTTTTAGTTCGGAAAGAGCTAAATTTAGAGTCTTAAGTAGTGGCTCAGGTCTGGAGTAAGTTGAAGCTATTATATTAAAAAAAATGTTTTAGAATGTTTTATTGCTATTGTAATATTGTAGTGTTGACTAAAAATGGTTTGTATTGTGCAGTGAATAAGTATATATATTAGAAAATTACTCAGGGATTTTTTTTTATACTGAAATTGATCACAATAGATACTTTAACTGGGAGGCTACTGACCAGAGCCGCCTATTCCAGGGTGATGGTTTAAAGAAATTCACAATTGAGGGTATACAACAGTATTCCTCCAAATCTTTGCAGACCATAGAAAAGGAGTGGCCAAAATATTTGAATGTGAAGTAGTGATATATACCTATAGATTGTTTGTTTCTTCTCTCTAGCGATAATATATGTTAACTTCATTATTGACTCTATCTAATCATCAGAAACAGGACCCAAAAAGTGTATTAGGCAAGGGGATAAAAAGTTAATGTAAAAAAATACCAGGAAAATGTTAGTTTGTAAATACTAATAACAGTGTCACCAAAAAATGATTATGATTGCCTAGGTGTTTTGATATTGAGTGTATGATTCATGCTCCTAACTTCTTCATGGTATCTCAGGGGAAGGCTAGCTGTCTTATCCAATGTATTTATACCTGTCTTGTTCGAGGGCTACAGTTGCTCTAACTTAACTTGTTTATAATTATAATATTTCCATTTAAAATTAAGTTGTTTTTCTTTGGTTCCATTTTCTAAATTGAGATTATTGGTTTTCAGTCTGGTGATGGCACTTCTACATTTTCATCATCCGGTCAAAGGAAAATGGTAATGTATAATTGAATTCCTAATTTGGTAAGGCAATAATAATTTCGTAAAAGGTATAATTAATTTCTTTATTTCTATTGGAAAAAATAAAAAGTATTTGTGTACGATTTTGTCAAATGGTATTATTGTATGGAATATGTAAGTTACTTGTATTACAAATTGGCATACACTGAATAAAATGTCAAATTCTCAATATATTCTATTGTAATTATGATTTAGCTGAACATTTTGAATCTATGTTTATGTTTAAGTATTCCAAAAACATTTATATAATTAGAACCCTTTGCCTACAAGAAAGACACTTATAATTTTGCCACTGTATTTATTCACTTGTCACTGTCCATATATCTTTTTATCAAATAGATTTAAACCCATGAAATTCACTTTACTTTTGCAGTTACATTGTGAAACAATTTAGTGTAACTACTTGAATAACGAGTAGGTATCTTTAGTATGTAATGCCTCTATAATAAGACAGAGAATATGTCTATCTCAAAACTCTCAGCAAAGCCATTTGTCCATCTCTTTGCCCTTCATACCTTGTTGAGCAAAGGGTTCTCAAGTAAAATGTAGTCATTAGTCACTTGGGGTTGATTAGTCAAATTTTTGTGGGAATTGGTTGGTTGTTTGTTCTAATATTTAAATGATTTGCAAATAACGAATTGCATGGATAAAATTAATAGCATAATTTACAAACCGAATTGGTTTTGGCCCTGTTCCTCGAATGAGGCAAAAATATTGCTTTCTGTGGGGTTCAGATTCACACATACGTTTTTGCCTGTGCTGTATTACAGTAATGGCACACGGACGACATCAGAGGACTATCTAAAATGCTAATAAACATATCATCATACCTTTGCTTATTGTAAAAATGTGGGAGTGGGGTTTTACACAAAACTCATAACAAAAAAATACAGATAGCTCTCTTGATATTTGTGTATGAATACATATTTGAGGTTGAATGTATAAAACAACATTCATAACCAATCATTTGAACAAAAACCTTTTTCTTGCATGTTTCTTTTTACTTTGTGTAATAGCAGGTATTTACAATTTATACATCCTGTGTGTATATATATTTATAATCTTAATCAAATCTCATTTTTCTCATATATTTAGATCAATGGATAAAAAACATTTTTTGAAAAATCGCATCAATTTTAATTTCCTTCATTCAGGAGGTCTTCGAACATTTGATATTCATAAACTTATAAACAACATAAACTTCTTTGATATTCAATTTAATATCAGGGTACCTGAATGAAATGAAATGAAAGAAAGGTAGAATTCAATACCAAAAGTGACTTTTGTTGAAATTATTTAATGCTAAACCAACTAATTTAACCTATGATATTTTGTCTCTATGGAATGTGAATGATGATAATGCTTTAAAAATTTGATTTTCAAAAAATATCTGGATGGGGATGTGTGGGGCACATAAAAATTCAACTTTCGTCATCCTTATTTCCATAATACTGATATTATTATTGTATTTAAAAATGTCACTGATTTTCAAGGATGTATTAAATTATAGAGGTCATCTAGAAAAATATTTTATGAAGTTATTTTTTTTTTTTTTATATTAGTTATATAACCCAATTATATGATTAAAATCATCAAATCTAGGTAGTAGGGGAAGATAATAAAACAAATGGTTTTTAATAAAGTATTATTACAAATCAATACATTTTATTCTCTAACTCTGCCAGCAAGACTTGATGAGTATAATTGTGTGAAGTGATTTAAGAGTAATAATCTTGTATGACATTGTGTTAACATATCCTAAAGTTTGTGTATTTAACTGTACTTTGTTATTCTAAGTATGTAGAGACCATGACATTATTTATATAAAGTTATCATAAAGAGTACTTGAATATTTAATGATCATTTTTGGAATTTGGAAAATGCCATTACATACTAAAAGGAAATTAAGGGACAAGACAAATTTGTCTCAGATCTTAAATTATTTACTGTGGGTGCTGCAAAATGAAAAAGTAACCACTACATCTCAGCTTTGATTCTGAAACGAATCGAAAAGCTTTCAAAAATTAAGTTAAGTATCTTGTTAAGGGTAAATTGATCATATATATATATAGGGGCTTAGACTTCTACCATAAAGAAGCCAACAAACATTATAATGGTGTAAGTTATAATATTGAAATGACAACAAATTTATTTATAAACTTTCATTTACTGCCTGTGTACCACCATTTATTACTATTCAGTTCCTTGTTCATCTGTAATGACATATTTTTGCTATAACATATAGATACTTGAATTACATTTACAGGAATCAAAGTCAACCAGTGCGCTTAAAAAATCCAGTAGATACCGTAGTAGATCTCTTTCTGCATCATCAACAGATTCTTATAGTTCTGGTAAGTCTATTCATATTTATTTAAAATTTCATGTTTTTACATTTTATCTAATTAAATTTAATTGATAATGAAACCTTGCATGAGGCCAATCTTGTGATACATTAACTAAATCAGTTTTAATTAGATTATAGGAAATTCAGTCGCCATATAATGCATAATGTTGCAGTCCCAAAGAATCTTGGGAGAATTTAATGAATTGATTTTTATGCTACTGGAAATAAGTGTAGTGATTATTGAAGCGTGTAGGGGTTTCCCATAATGGGTTTTCAACTAATTTGGTTCATAATCTTCCAACCTTATTGCCTGACCAGTCTTCTCATCAAGTTATTTTTCTTGGTCAGATTCAGTGACAAGTCAAACATTCATTGTTTGGAGTACAGGCTATCATACCTAGCAGATGTTTTAATACATCTGTGCCTTTAGTCTGCAGTGTATTTATCTTTGCGACCACCTTCTTGCCCGTCAGCCTAATATAACTGCTCCTGTAATCACCAACTCTTCTTGGAGATTACAAATTCCATAATACAATTTTGCTTCCTCCTAACAGAAAAATAAAATGATACAGTTTAGAAGAGATTATTAATAATAACCAGCTTTGAATATTAAATGATGAAACCCCAACTTGTGTAGACTCTTAGGCTGAGATAATTTTCAATTATTGACCTATCGATAGTGAGTGCTACTTTTTTGCCATACTGTCCCTGTCCTTCGCATACTTTTCAAGATCCATATAGTTCAGACCACTATCCATTATCAATATGAAATATCCCAGTTTTTCTCAATTGTATATTTCTTTGTTTGAGCCTTCTACCTCACCCTCCACGGATTACATCAGTCATACGTTACCAGTTTATTCAAGTACAGCTAACCATATCTGTCATATGGTTGCTCATACCATGTTTTTTTTTCTCAATCTAGGTTTCTATCACAAACCCTAAATTCTCTCATCTCTTTACTATTACATTACATTAGCCTTTTTTCTATTAACTCTTATTATGTTCTTCCTTCGTCTGTGTAGAAGAGCCCTGCTACCCTGTATGCCCCACTTGCCGATATATGACTTTTGCTCCCTTTTCCCATATCAATCCCCCCTAGACTATTGTTGTTCAATAGACAACAATATGGGGTATTTCTATACCCACTTGGCATACATATCCCTTGTGGCTGATCTCTATCCCGTTTATTTCTAATCACTCAATGGGACCCTGCCATGAAATCTGCTCCTTAACATATTCTGTTTTTTTTTCTTTTTTTTTTTTTTTTTCCTGTTTCGTATTCTTTCATTTCAACGTGCAACTGAAAGAAGTGTGCTTCATATAAAGAAAAAGGATAAGGTGAGGTGCACGGAAATAAGAAGACAAACGAACTTCAGGGATGTCAACTTATTCATCCAAATGCTGAAATGGAAGTGGGCTGGACACTTAATGCGCTGCAGGGATGAGAGATGGTCACGAAGACTCACAGACTGGACGCCATATAACTGGAAAAGAAGTAAAGGGAGACAGCCAACAAGATGGAGAGATGTATTCAAAAATACTGTCGGCCCCAACTGGGCAAGGTTAGCCCAAGATAAAGAAAAATGGCACTCTCTAATGCCGAACTCCACTTCCCAATAGAGTTGGTCACTCCGGGAAGTTAGACCATACTCCCTTCGAGGAAGGCCTATAAAGAGTAAAACATAATTAGTTTTATAAAATTTTAAAGTTTATAAGTAATATAGTTTATTAGTGTATTTGTATTTTGTACCTTATAGTCATGTATATATTAATTTTGTTAACTATTACTTTCCACATTTCTCTTTATAATAAAGGCTAAATTCATTCATTCATTCATTTATATTTGTCCACTAAATGTCCTATAGTTTCTTCTTTTATTCCTTTTTTTTTTTCAGCATCATATACAGGAAGCAGTTCTGAAGATGATGATGTCTCCCCTAGGCAAAAAGACCCAGTTCCAAATTCTAAAGGATTTACTGATTTTTGTGTCAAAAACATAAAAGAACATGCTTTTGGAAGGCGAGAAATAGAAATTGCTGAACAAGGTATTTCATACAGCTAATAGAGTTATAAATTTAAAACCATAATTACTTAAAAATTGTGTTTGTTTTTTTTTTATTTTATTATAGTTGTTGTTTTTTTTTTTGTATTCAAAACCTTGAAAATCTTTAGCTTACAAATAAGGTTTATATATAGAAACTGAAATCAACCCGATTAACATAAAAAGGCCTAGAATAGGGTTTTTTTGTGAATTCTAGGGGGAAAATACTTTGGATATTAGGTAAGTATTTTGATTTTTTGGTTAGTCAAAAGGAAGCCAAACAATAAAGTATAATCTTCTTTAAATCTTCACTTGAACTCACCAATAAGTCTAAATATTTACATAAAATGTAAGATATTTTTCACCCCTTCTTCTATAACAAAAGAGAAAAAAAAAAACGAAAAAAAAAATATGATTCCTTAAATTCTACAACATCAAACTAAGTACTTTTGCAATCCACCAATAAACTTCTTTCAAAGGTGCAGTGTATTTCTCTTACTGAAATGAAATACAGAAGACTTCTTATGGATTTTACAAAAGACTTTCAAATCCATATTTCTAAACAATCCAATCTGTTTCCAATGTATGAACAGGAGTGGGGTTCTTTTAATATTTCAGTTACAGCAAAATATATAAAACAGGAATTATAAATCATTGTGCAGGATGAATACAAGTCATTTTTTTAGTTATCCCTTTGCACCAAAATACATGTTTACCATGTTACATTTCATTGTTTTGTTTTTTTACCAGTTATTACTGTTTGTCATTGTTAACGATTTCATTGATACACCCAAGTATACTCGGGAGATGGTGGCCGTTCGTTACAGGTGACATCTGAATATACTTGGGAGATGATCCCATTCACTCCTAAGTATACTCTGAGAGGGCTTATTAGGCTAATACAAAACCAAAGATTACTTGGGATGATCCCTATTATACCTAGAGAACTCTTTTGGATTATTGCATAGCTAGAGTATTCTATTATTTCTTACTGATGACGTTTAAATTTAATTTTTGATCTAGGCCTCAAATGACACTGAGGTTGAGCTTTGTTTTCTTACCTGCTATGTCCCATTTCAACCCTTTTTACATAGCACATTCCAGTTCTGTTTTACCAATAATGATGTTCTATTACTTATATTGTTTGTAGTTTTCTGCATTGTCTTGCAATTCATGGTAAAAAGAAATTTTATATATAACAATACATTCATTTTTTTATCAATTGTTATTTTTACAGTTTAAAAAAATGCCAATGTTTAGATATGGCAAAAAGTGTAATGTTTTTATGCTTTAATTCATGAGTAAAAAACAAATCATAATTTCTCATCCTGAAAGACATTTTTTGCGGCTTATAACATTGCCATCAGTACATAGAATTGAAAAGTTATGGAATACTCTGCTATAGTGTTACAAACACAAATGAACATGCAAAGGACCATAGGAAACTTATTAGGAGGTTAAAATAAACTTGTTCAACTGAGTTTACTTAGAATGAAGGAATAAACCCTAAGATGAGTATAGTTGGAAGAATGGTGAGGGGGCTGACAGTGAATTGCTTGGAGTGGTAAGAGGCAGGTAAAGATATTTTTGCCCAATACCCTTTGTGTATATTACAAAGATAAGGCTTAAAAAACAAAACAAATACCACCTCTACCTAGAAGGTAACCACAAAAAAATTTGCATCTTTCTTTGGCTCTTCCTGACAAATTTGCTATTACTAACTTATCTTCTTTTTGCACCATCTTAGAAAATTACTTGACTAATAAGATAAGTTCTATAACATTCTTTAATGCAGTGTTTAAAACAGATATATTTACATTTTACTCCTTCTCTAAACCCCCATTCTTGGTCTGTTTTTAGCCCAAACTTAACCTTTAGTTTAACATGAAACAGTTAATTATTGAGATCGCACAAAATAAAAATTTCAAGCCCAAGAGAGTTAGCAGATATATACATATACATATATATATATATATATATATATATATATATATAAATTCCCACAAGTGCCATTTTCCTTCACTTTTATTCGCCTAGTTAGGTCAGTGGTCATTTGAAGATAAATGGAAAAAATGAGTATAACCTCAATAGCTGATTTTCTGTTAAAGAGAACCTTCTAAAAATAGAAAAGCCTGTTTTGTCAATTTCCTCTCTGACTCATGACAGTCAGGCAAAACTGGAGATATATTAAAGTACTCTATTTGCAAACAGAGGCAATTCATGCAGGCTATTATGGAATGACCCCAATGAGTTGGCCTCAGGTGCAATTCACTTAATTTTTAGTGATTCTTCCTGTCGTCTTTGTCATTAGTTACCCTTTCCTTCCAGACGATACCACTACAAGTTATTGGGGCCCTCTTTCTTATTGCTTTATTATTATCTATTCTGGATTCCTTGAGGAAAAGCTACAAAGCTAAGACATTAGATAAAATAGTAAATAATAATTAAAAAAAAAAAACAGTATAATTTTATATATGCTTTGATTTATTTACAGAGTATGTTGAGATATGTATGTAACATAATAATAAATAATTATCTGTAAAATATCAGTTATATCTGTAAAAAGTACTACTTATTTGTTTTTAACTCCTAAATCCTTTCAAAGGTTGTGAAAATGCAGTGAGTTTGAAATAAAATAGTAATTTGCTCAAAGGAATTATTTGTAAGCAAATATTAATAAGTCACATCCTATTTTCATATGCATTTTAATTGATGTTAGTTAAAAGTTGTAAAGCTTCTGGAAACTAGATTATAGAAGAGTCAAATCAACTTTTACTCATCTACCATGCACTTGAATAAACTTTTGAACCATTAACAGTGAGATTGGGTGTGACATATCACCATCTATCTTCTAGACACCAATGAAAGCTGGGTGTAGTAAATTGGGAGCTGATTTCAGTCAACCTCCTTAGTTCTCAGACCTTATTCGCACTGCTGTGAGTATCTTCACTTTGGAAAAAACATGAAATGTTTTGCTCATCACATGCTTTTTCAAGCAGAAAATGTTGTTTTGTATTAATCTTAAACTACATTTGTTTTGTCTTCTGAAAATCCAAGTGTGCATTTAGTTCCAATTGGGAATGAAGTATTTTTTGCATGACATACTCATTTACTTTTTTGATCTATCTAAGTGCATCCTTTTGTGATGTCTCTTTCTAAACAGTTACTGTTTTAGTTTAACTTTTTTTTTTTATATATATAAACGTAAATATAACATGTATGACAAATAATAATACAATTTATAAATTTAATTTTCATCTCAACAGTCAACAGATCAGAAAATGTAGAATACACACACATAAAAGGAGTGTTCACATAATCGAATTTAATTGTTGGCATGATGAGCTGTGATGGAACTTCGATTTATAATGGTTTGGCTAAGACAATGCTTGATATTTTGACAATACCTTGTGGAATGAGTATGATTATTTTTTGTTGTTACTAAAACTAATGTTACGCCACATATAAATAATGGTATTAAAGAAAAACTATTATTCCAGAACAAAACTTTGGGATCACATTCTTCAAAAAGGCAAATGATGCTACCTTTCTCAATTGTAATAAACATGATCAAGGGCCCTGATTAGTCCTGAGTGTTGAGGCCTTAATATGCTTGGAAAATATTTGATTTATGGGTTCAATTTTCGCATGGCATAAGAATTTATTGGGTCACTTATCAGATAAAATTTTTCATCCACCCTCATTAGATGAGTGTTAACCTATATATAACATGTAACAGATTTATGTTATTAATATAAGGTGAACGTTTATGAAACGTTAATAAACTTCTTCCATAATTTATTGATCATATTAAAATAGTGAACATGAATATTAATAAAAACAATTTATTATTTTTTAAACAAATTAATTAGTATTAAAATAGTCAGCATGAATGTGTACTTATTTTAATCCTAGGTCTCAGGCTTATTTGTCTGTGAATAATATTATATTGACAATTATTATGTTTTAAATATTTATGAAATATACAAATTATAATATATTATCATATTATGTATGTTTGTATGTGCCCTCTCAGCATAATGAGGCGATTCAAGAGCTACTCGATTAATCATATGAATCTACATATATCTACAAAAAGCTGTGTGGAATTGACAGAGGTCCTTCATGAGCTAGTTTAGTTTATTTCAGTTCACTCAGCTCCCTCTATCTTTCAATTGAGTATGAATGAAAATCTCCAAGAAGAAAGATCACTATTTATTGTAGTAGCTATTCAATTTTCTCTCAAATGGGGGATAGATAGAAACTGTAATCTTGAAGACTACTGCACAGTTTAATGGTATTTAATGTGTAATCACCTGTCTTGAACACGCGCCCTTATTACTGTGGTTGTACTTTCATCTGCTTGAGACTGATTTCCCAAGAAATTGTCTAACGGGCAAATGCTGCCTCCTTCAATTGTTTTCCTCCTCTGAAAAAATTATCTATATTTAGGCTGTTTTGTGTAATGTATTTTATTTAATAGAACAGTACAATTACTGAACAATTGTTACTCACAACTTATGTACTTATATATCAATTAATTTGTTTACTTGTCTTGATGCAGAAATGCCTGGGATTATGGCATTGAGGAAGAGAGCTGTAGAAGACAAGCCTCTCCGAAATGCTCGGATTGTAGGCTGTACTCATATCAATGCCCAAACAGCAGTTCTTTTAGAGACTCTAGTTGAATTGGGTGCTCAGGTCAGGTGGTCTGCATGCAACATCTACTCAACGCAGGTAATGTCTCATTTATAGGACTAATTATTTCTTTTTAACCCCTCAACTTTATTATTATATATTTTTTTCAGTTTAGTAGATTTCCCTTAGCTCAGGTTAGCCATATGAGATTAAAGTCAACGCTTTAACTCTAGGCAAACCTAGAGTGGCGAGTTCGATTATCGCATGGGCAATAGGAATTTATTTAGTGACGAAATTCATTAAATAAAATCCTTAGTCCCACCCTGGCTAGAAAAGGGTGGTAACCTGTAGATAACCCGTCCCAATTTGCCTTAGTTGCAAAAAGTGGACGTTAATAAATAATTTAAAGATTTCCCCTATGGGAATTCAGCTATTGAGGTTAACTCATGACATGATTTTTGAAAAATGTGTTTAATTTTCATTGATCCTACCTAGGAGATGACAGAAATGAAATCCATTCAAATTTATATATATACTAGCTAATGTAGCTCGTGTTGCTCAGGATTTGTTAATAATAAAAGTATTTGTTATGTAAGACTTACTATCCACAATATTTTTATAATTCCTGTCTCATGTGTAAGTATATTTTTTTCAAAATATCATAGACCGTATAATTCATAATCATATATAGTATTCTGTACTCCAAACCATATGAAAATAAAAGCTTCTCTCCCCAGACAAAAACAAAACAATGTTACGTTATGTGCTATTTTATGTACATAACAACCATTATTAAAAATACTCTTTAGTATGTCTGAGAAGTAAACTGTTTATTCATAATGGTGCTTAATATATTCAGTAAAAAATAACATATTAACAAAGCAGTTTTAATAAATACCAGAAATAACTGGGCACATCTCCCCAGCACTTTCACTACCCCAACATTCAGCCTTTTAAATTATTTATTAATGAAAATTAAACAAATTTACATTTCTGAGAATCACAAGTAAGCATAAATCAATTTGGAGTATGGAGGGGCAGAAGTGACTATAACTTTATTTGTGAATTCCCAACAAAATAAAAAATTCGAAATATCTCTCTTATTTTGGATCGGATAAAAAAATGTTGTATATTCAATTTTTTTGGAAATGTAATGTGCTACAATTATTGTGTCATACATTTGTTCTCTAACTCGAATATTAGCCAAGATCTTTGTACTTCTTAGTTTTAGCCTTCATTTGTCCTTACTTCAATTAAGTCAACAGTATCAATAAACATTTCATGTTCAGATTAAATTTCTATTCATGTTTAAATAGGCTTCTTATTATTAGAGAATAAGATGTGGAATGATGCCATCAACATAGAATTGGTGGAAATCTTAGTTTACACTGCATCTGCATGAGACTTTTTTTTTATTTGTATTGTACTTAATATTAATAACATGAATATGGTTGAGAAATCATCTGAATTTGAATATAGTATTCAGAAAACTTGTTAGTTCTTTATAATACAGTTATAATTCTACATGACCATTAATCATTTCTTTTAGAGAGATGATTTTATTTATGTATTTGAGAAATTTCTTTAATAATGATTAGAATGTTTTATTATTGAACCCTCTCCAATTAATAATTAATTAAAGTGAGTGAATTTCAATAGGTTGTTGCCTGTTTTCATAGCTGAAATTGTTTCTTTCAGATATTTGGAAAATTGGTATTTTCTGTTTGAATTGCATTCATTCAAATCAGTGGTTTTGCAAATTAATCTCTTTGTTGTTTAAAAATATATAGTTATTTAGGATTAGCTTCATCATGATAAATCAAAATCAATTTTTTTTTTTTTTTATCAATCAGCATTTGTATATTGCAATACTTTCTGTTAATTGTTCTTTCTTTTTTTTATGTAACTAACATGGGATATATTTTTCTTTTCTAGAATGAAGTTGCTGCAGCACTTGCTGAAGCAGGTAAGATACATTAGAAACTAAATATTCTCTTTTTATTTTCATCAGGCAAGAGCATTATGAATCCATAATGTTATTGTTAGCCTCCTGTTCTTTGTACGTGTATATTTTAAGGCTCGTAAGATTCATTCCATATTTTAAGCGTTTCTCAATTGAAATTGTGTTCAACATGAATATTAACTTTGTCATCTTATCTAAAATTTGGTTTATGGTTCACATTAACATTTGCTTTACTTACTGCTATGTCTAAAGTGTCTATTGAAAAGATTTTTTGTGCTGTTCTACAGTTCTAGCAAAATTTTTACAATTAACCAAGAAACTGGATAAAAATTCATGCCAACCATGAGTTAATTAAACCATTAAAAAACTCCCTATTTCTCATTAAAGAAATTAGGTTTTGAGAAATACGATTAGACAAGTAGAAGTGTGTGAAGGGGGGGGGGGGTAGAAAATATAAAATAAATGGAGAATAATGTAAAATTTCCCCAAGAAGATAAGTTTACTATCTGTGAATGCAAATTGTTTACATATTTTAATGTACAAGTATTTATTAATACAAATGGTTGGGGTGGTACCTTATGCATATATCAACCCTAGCCAGTTCCTTAGTGCCAATTCAGCATCTTGAGTATGATGTACTGAAGATGACCTCAAAACTAAGGTCCTAATCTCAGGAAATGAAGTGAATGTCTTTAACAACTTTTGTGTTTGTTCTTGTCTCTTCTTCTCAAAAACAAACTTCCATGCTCTTTCCTGTTATAGTCAAATTTTTGTTGACAGCCAATTTGTATTTAACTCATGCTTGGTGGTACTGCCAAGACTTGAGTTCTCAAAGGTGTTCAGTCCTGCACGATGTTTACAAAAATGTAATGTTGTAAAAAAACGATTCCAAACTAAGTAGCTCTCTTTCTTTCTACAGCTTAAAAAAATTAGTAAGTTTTCATGCCTTGCATTGTAGCTTGCCCCTTATTTGCTATTTTTTTACAGAGCTTAGATTAGTAATTTTGTGTTAGTGTGTGTGCGTGTTTTGCATGAGTGAGTGCATGTGTACAAGAAAACTAAAGTCCGTCATGCAGGGGCTGCGTAAACTAAGCAGATTTCCTACATGAAGTTTTACAATAGAGAAATTTCACGAAAGCCCAGCAGTTAATGAAACGGCCGAACTAGCTTTTGGCGGGAAAGTCACTTCATCCGTTAGCGGCCCAAGATTTAAAAAAAATTCAAATATCTCGGTTAATATTCAAGATAGAGAATAAATGTATATAACAATATTTATAGTAAATTTAATTTGAAATAAGATTAATTCTGTACAATTTCTCGATCCGACGTATAGTAACGGAGATATTTCGAAAATCCTCCCCTCTAAACCCCCCTCCCACTGGTCCGATTTCAGCCGTTAACGAACTTGATCTTTCTTTATACATATCGACATATTCTATATACATAAAACGACTAAATATCGAGATTAGTAACGATCAAACAAAAATTACGACCACTAGAGTGGTAACAGACAAATATATAGATATATATACAGTTTTGAACGGACCTCATTTTTGTCATCTACTAGGTAGAATCAATGGACATTTGAAGAAAAATGTCGAAAATTCCGTCATGAGTACAACCTCAATAGCTGATTTCCCTTAAGGGAAATCTGCTAAAATAAAATGCCCAATTTTGTAAATTTTTTTTAAGTGAATCAGAAAATGGTAACGAGGTTAAAGTTACTGTTGTTACTTATAAATAACACTTATATTTTACAAACGGGTTGAATTCAAATATAGACTTCTTCTTTTGACTGTTATAAATGCAATCTATTTACAACATCTCATTTTTATTATAAATTGCAAATTGAGCCCTTCAGCCTATATATCGGGCTGTTCAGAAAGTTTCTCGATTTCTGTAAGGCTGCACTAGGCCCACTGTAAAGGCTGTGTCCCTATATGAGAAATAGGGGGCTTTCTTCAGTGTTTTAATCCTATCAAAAACAACACTGGCTTAAATCATCCCCTTCAGTACCCTGATAGCCATGGAGAACAAGGTAGAGTTCATTTCGTCACTTGATGCTTTTATATTTGCACAAAGGCAAGAATGCAGCTCAACTGCAAACAAAATATGTACTATATACGGGGACAATGCAGAATACGAGATTGAACCGTACGTCTGGAAATTCAGGCAGGGAGAATTGGGTGTTGAAGATCGTGAATGCTCAGGCAGGCCAGTTGCGGACATCGATCCCCATATTAAGGCACTTATTTCATAAAACCACCAGATTAGCACTCTGAGAATTAGGAGAGTGGCTGGAATTATCAAATTCAACCATCCATGAACAATTGTTTCCTGCAATAGTAGTTACCCAAATATAAAAAATATTTGAAGAAAAAAAAAGGGCATTTGTTTTTTTTTTTGGATTATATATTAATTTATTTATTTTTCTTAAATTGCTAGCTACTATTGTTAACAAAGGCTATATTCTCAATTCAATTCTTGTTCAAAGTTCTATTCGAGTGCTTTCAAAATTTCATAATTCCACTTCTTGGAGTTTTTCAAAGTCCACATAGCTAACAGACAGAAAAAAAGAGTGAAAGCACTGCCTTTAGGAAAAATATCAACCTGAGAATATGTTAGATTGGAGTATGATTTTTCTGAGAATCTTTGATGTAGTTGTGTTTATTTATTGATCATTTTGGTAATAACAGAAAAAAAAGCGATGAAGACTCTGGAATCTGTTTCTTATAACTGAATTATTCACTATAAAAAGTTGTTATATGTTAATATGCTATAAGCTATTTTTATTTATTATCTCTAACACATTCACAGGACTCAATTTTTTGTACATTGTCTATTCTTTTAGATATATTTAATTACATAAATGCAAATTGGTTCGATTTTTGTGTAGTGTCTGGTCTCATCAGTTTTAGAATTCCTCTTCTCTTTTTTTCTTTTTTATGTATATACCACTCTTTTGTCTTGGGCTAAAATATGCATTGTACCTTGTAGCTACCCCTACATAGATTGTACCTTGTAGCTACCCCTACATAGATTGGAATACCCAAAGGAATACCTCTATTGATTACTAATTTAATAAATACTTCTCTCATTAGCTAACTACCCAGACTCTACACCTCAGTAGTTTGAAGAGGAGATAGAGACCTGAATTCGAATCTCAGCAGATACATACATTGTGTTGCCCGCAGAGTGTGTAACACATGAGTCGGTTCTAATTCCTCCGCTCCTTGAGATGGGTAGGTAGCAAGTGTACTGCAGATCGTCTAGTTCTTGAATGTGAGGACTCGTAGATCATAACCAGGCAGTTGGCATGTCACTACTGTTGGCCTGTAGGATGTCTCACAGAGGTGACAGATACATAGAGGTGATAGAGTGACCCCGGTAATGTTGATATGAGTCTGATGAGTACTCTGAAACAACAGGAGAGTGCCAGTAATTTTACAGTTAGTGGATGGTGGCAGCGTCCCAGCTCCTGTAAGTGAGAAAATCTTTGAAATGCAATGAGACCTGTTCACGCAGTGGCGTATTCCCTGAACTGGTGTAGTTAGGTTTAAGGTCCCACACTTGTTCATAGGAGCAGAACAACCAAAGGGGTTTGTGTTGACCCCATAGCAGGCTTCGGCTGCACCACTGCTAAGTCCCTGACATCTGGGGCATGAAATAGGAGCTTTCACATGTTGGATTCTGTGAAGAGTAGAGAGGGACATTCTCAGAACATATGTAGAGCAGTCCTTGTCTACACTCCTCCAGCTCAGCCTTCTTCTTATGGGCGAAGAACTCGAGATCTTTCCACACAAAAAATATCTCCGTCAATGTTTTCAGGTAGGTTGACCTGTGTTAACATCAGAATGGGAAGCCGGTCAGGAGTGTGTGGAGAAGGTCTGGTGGTGCTCTTGTAGGGGAACATCAAGGAACAATATAATGGACATTGATATAGCTCCTGCCTTGGCCCAAATAATGCAATAGTGTTAATATATACCTTCCATTGACAGTTCAGGTAGTAGCTGTGCCTGTACCTGACTAAGTATCTCAGACAAGAGAGCTGGAGGCATAAGTCCACTACTAACCCTCCCAATGGCGACCATATCCTTTGCCTCCACCAGTTTTACAAAGACGTTTTGGGCTTCTAACATGTCAAACAATATTGTCCTTATCACTAGGTTTATCTTATCTATATTTACAACATGTACATGATTAAGTTGAGTTTAATGAGCCAGCTGTGTAATGTCCCATTTCCAAGTCTCTAGCAAAAGAGAGCACAGTCTGTAACGTTTTTGATCCACGTGGTTAGAGTCTTTGTCCGTCGATCAAGAGATCGAGTTACTGACAATTTTCTATGAGAGTGGCTCGTCCTATTGCCTCAGTTAGCGTCTGAGGGGGTGAGAAAATAAATTGCTTTCTACTCTCACCCCTAAGCCCTTAGGCTTGGCTTCCTTTGGGATTTTATACGCTTAATTCCTAGACCCCGACATTGATCCAAAAATTTGTTGTGCTGATTCGCCCTGGCCTTACACTGCAGAGTGTAATGCTCTGGCATAATAATCCGGTCCAAGTGGTGTCCCAAAACGTTCCATTAATGCTTGCTGGCTGTGAATGTATCTATCTATGTCTGGGTGGCTTTGCAGAAATGTGGCAGCTACTCCCACAAGTTTTGATTCAGATACCAAAAGATTGTTGGCCTTAGCAGCTTTCCTTAGACTACAGAAAGATACATCCATCTCCGGGTCTCGATGTCATCCCCACGGCCTTACTAGCTGCTGTAAAGACAAATTTCTTTTCTGTGGAACAGCCGCACTACACTCATTCAGGCATGCTTCTCTGCGTGGGTCATTTCCCATTTGTAGAGACTTTAGAGATTGTCTAAGCTCAGCCAACTAAGTGAGCTAGACCTTCTTATTTCTTAGTCTTTAGAGCTTCTTTGGCGGCTAATGCTTCTGCCAATGTTTCCTCTAGGAACATGATTCCTAAGTACCCGTATTATGCATAGTATTACCTTCCTAACAAGCCCCCACACTATATCCTCCAGCAACAATTGCTCATACTGACCTAATCAATCACTTAGTAGCCATTAATATAATAGGGCCTTATTGTTTTTTAAAAAGTGTTATTTTGGACAAAACGTCTACCCAATGCCTATAGCACAGTTGAACCTAGCGTCAAGTGCCACCTCCTCTCTGCTATAGCCCCCACCGCTATGCTTCCTACTCTCAACTCCCTCCTAGCATCACACTTAGTTTCCCTGTTGGCTAACTGGGAAGAACACACACAACAGCTGATTGGTACACACGTAGTTTATAACAACTCATTTCAATTTTTTTGCCCTAATAAAATATATGCGCTCTCCTGAGCTAATAATACTTCAAATGCTGATACCTCTCTCTCTCTCTCCCTCTCTCTCTCTCCCTCTCTCTCTCTCCCTCTCTCTCTCTCCCTCTCTCTCTCTCTCTCTCCCTCTCTCTCTCTCTCTCTCTCTCTCTCTCTCTCTCCCCTCTCTCTCTCTCTCTCTCTCTCTCCTCTCTCTCTCTCTCTCTCTCTCCCCCTCTCTCTCTCTCTCTCTCTCTCTCTCTCTCTCTCTCTCTCTCTCTCTCTCTCTCTCTCTCTCTCACGCTCTCTCTCTCTCTCTCTCTCTCTCTCTCTCTCTCTCACTCTCTCTCTCTCTCTCTCTCTCTCTCTCTCTCTCTCTCTCTCTCTCTCTCTCTCTCTCTCTCTCTCTCTCTCTCTCTCTCTCTCTCCCTCTCTCTCTCTCCCTTTCTCTCTCCCTCTCTCTCTCTCCCTCTCTCTCTCTCCCTCTCTCTCTCCCTCCCTCCCCCCCCTCTCCTGTGTATATATATATAGTTACGTTTTTATTACAAAACCAGTAAAAAACGTTGATCAAACTAAAACTGACTAGGGTCATCCAGGGTGTCTTATATAGATGGGCTGAAAAACATCAAATGGGAGGCCCAGACCCTTTCCAGAACAGGACTCGAACGAACTCGATCCTCTGTCGGCTTCTTTGATCCACCTCGCACTTCCCAAATACGTGACTATCTCTGTTTAATTTTTCATGTATTTAATTTTCGCAACACTGCCGCCCACTTAAGCCTTTTCGTCCCGAATAGGCTCAATAACACCGTTGCCATACTTGGCTAGTCGTTCTAGATGAACCACTTTCATTTTGGACATCGGATTGTGGTATCTCTGTATCCTGTAGACCACGTCGTTCAATCTCTTGATCACCTTGTAAGGTCCCTCCCAGTGCGTTTGCAATTTAGGGGATAATCCTTTCTTGTGTTGTGGGTTGAACCATTTGTCCTTCAGTAAATCTCTCTGTATTTGCTGTTAGATCATACCTGGCTTTCATCATATCACTTGCCATTCTAATGCGGTTGCGGACAAACTCATGGAGCTCATGCAGGTCTTCTTGTTCCTGGGGAGTGTCTCCATGGTCTTCGTAGGACAGTCCGGGTTTGGCACCAAATTCCAAATCCGCTGGCAGTCTTAGTTCTGACCCAAATAGGATTTTCGCTGGGGTACGTGAGGTGGAATCATGGGCAGCTGACCGGTATGCCAATATAAATTTTTGTATATGCACATCCCAATCCCTTTGGTGTGTACTGGCCACTTTTCTGAGGTATTCCTCCAGTGTCCGATTAAATCTTTCAACCATGCCATCAGACTGTGGATGAAGCGGTGTCGTTCTTGTCTTTTTGATGCCGTATAATTCACACATTTCCTTGAACATGGTCGATTCGAAATTGTGCCCCTGGTCAGAATGGAGCTCTATTGGAACCCCGTATCGGCACACCCAATTATTTACAAAGGCATCCACAACCGTTTTGGACTCCTGGTTCGGAATGGCATACACTTCGGGCCATTTGCTGAAATAGTCCATTATAACAGTTTCCAGCCTCACTGACAGGGCATGGACCAGCAACATCGATGGCTATCCGCTCGAAAGGGGCACCTGCGTTGTACTGCTGAAGCTTGCCATGACTTCTTCTCATTGGACCCTTGGCCGCAATGCGCTGCTCGCAATTGGCTATCCAGTCGGTTACTGATTGCTGACATCCCCCACCCAGTTAAATTGGTGTTTTTTATCTTTTCCAGGGTTGTTGTAATGCCCAGATAGCTGCCACTGGGACCATTATGGAACTGCTTCAATACCTCATTTATCTTGGAAGTGGGTACGACAATTAGGTCGGTTGTGGTTTTGTCATCTGTATAAGCAGCCTCTACCAGTTTTGGCTAATCCACTGGACCCAGTATGATTTCGCAAGTGGGCTTTCAGCTGATGTCTCATTACGGGTCGGTTTTCTGTTGCCCTCCTTAGCCGATATAATCTTCTCCAGAATCGGGTCATATTTCTGAGTCTTCAACCAGTCCTCGCCTGAGCCAATATGGGTAAGTCGCACATCAATCACGCTTTCCTCTTTCTCGGCTTTCATACAATGTTTGCATTCTACGTTGCATGGCCGTCTTGAAAGGGCATCAGCGTTATTGTGTTTCCCCCCTTTTCGATGCTCGATGCTAATATCATAGCTCTGCAGACGTTCAATCCATCGTGCAAGCTGCCCTTCTGGGTTCTTGAACTGCAGCAACCAACGTAGTGCGGAGTGGTCTGTTCTTAAGGTGAAGTGTTGACCATCCAAGTATTTGTGGTAATGCTTGACACACTCCAACACTGCCAGAAGCTCCCGTCGGGTAATACAATAATTTCTTTCGGGCTTGGAGAGTACCCTGCTGTAGTAGCCAATGACTTTTTCTGTTCCATCAACCACCTGAGAAAGCACTCCTCCTATTCCATAGCCGCTCGCGTCCGTGTCAATTATGAATTTCTGGTCAGCGATATATATATATATATATATATATATATATATATATATATATATATATATTTACTAGCTGAGGTACCCGGGAATTCATTTGAGCCGGAATGATGATGGTATTTTTTCGGCAAGACTTTACTTTGCACAATATTTTGACATTTCCCCGTTTCAGTGTTTAGGGCTAGTACCCGTGGTTGGTTTGGAATAGAAAATGAATCACTAATTTTTATTTCAGGCCTCCCTTATAATCCCCACTCCCGTTATAATCTAAACTTTTCTAATATAGCTTATAACCATGTAAGAATTAATGCTAATTTATATATTCCGAGTTTTGTTGGAATCGGTTCAACCGTTGGTGTCCAATAAAATAGTTGACTCCCGCTTTAGCTTTTAATGTTTATCTCGTTTATAATTTGTTATACAACAAAAGTGAATATAATAAAAGTTACTTTAAATAACAAAATAAACAACTTTTGTTATGTTCATATTTGCCGAAAAACCAATAGGGAACGAAATACTGCTACTTTTAATTTCTGGCCCCCCTTACAACCCCCACTCCTACCCGTCCCTAGAAATGTTGGTATGGCTTATTATAATGAAAGCGTTAGTGCTAATACATATACCGAGTTTTATTTATTTCGGTTGGGTCTTTTGTCCCACATAAAATTGTTCACTTCCGCTATAGGTTTTAGCGTATATCTCGTTTATAATACGTTATACGAAAAAAGTGCATATAACAAAAGTTACTCTAAATAACAAAATAAACAACTTTTTTTATGTTCATATTTGCCGAAAACTCAATAGGAAACGAAATATCGCTATTTTTAATTTCTGGCTTCCCTTATAACCCCCACTCCTGTTCATCTCAGAGGATATTAATATAGCCTAAAGTCTAAGTTGGGTTAGTAGTAATATACATACCAAGTTTCATAAAATTCGGTTCAGCCGTTTATGCGTGAAAAGGTAACAAACAAACAGATACCAAAGAAACAAAATGCAGTTATGGTGTCTATGACATGTGAAACGAAAAGTTATCGTGAAATTTCGCGAAAAAAATCAATGTACAGACAGAGGTTACAATTTTATATATATACACATATAGATATATGTCCATTAACCGTTCTTCTGGATCATCTTTAATCAGTTTTAATTTTGGTTCAGTTACCAAATTCAATATTTAAGTTTTTCATGTAAAACTAAAGATCAGGTTTGTTAACCACTAAAACTGGACCAAGAGGTGGCGGGAAATTCAAAATATCTCCATTATTATGAATTAGACTGAGAAATGCTATATAAATAACCTTATTCCTAATTCAGTTTTCGGCAGTTATTGTTCTATAATTTTTTTCTAAACTCTTGTTTGAAACAATGTTTCAAAAATTGTCTCATGAGTATAATCTCAACTACTAATTTCCAGTATCTGAAACCTGCTAGTAAAATAGAGCAAAGAGATCACTTAATATATTTCATATTAACCTTTCTTTCTTATTTTCAGTCATTTCACTATATATAGTTCTCAATTGCATAGTTTCTAAATGATTTAAAATTATATTGAATAATTAATTTATTAATTATATTACGTTAATATAATCAGATTATCAGGTGTTTTAAAATAAAAAGATATTCTAATGTACCAATTAACTGATCTATATTATTGAACTTGTGGCAGCAAGAATCTATAAGACTTTTATTATTGTGTCTCATGAGTGTTATTGCCTTGAAAGTTTTTAATTTTCATTTCGTATAGCCTGTTTAAATGTTTGTGTACTAATGCTTCTTTGATTATTTTTTGGTTTTGTCCATTTTTAGTTTTTTTCAACTGTTTAATCTTTTACGTGGTAGCTTTTTTTCATTACAAGGAATATTACCTGTGTATGATTTTAATCAAACCAGAAGCTTATATTTTACCTTAAGGCAGTAAATCTGGGGATATTTTACCTTTTCATTTTTCTGGACATATTAATGAGTATGTTTCCTTTCACAAAGGCCATGTAAAATTTGCTAAAATTTCCCTTCTGAAGATCACTTACTTTAATGATTAGTAGAATAAACAAAAACGAAGTTAAATTATATTACTTTTTTAATGACCACCTACCAAAGTAAATATTAATCCATTTATAAACACTTTTTGAGATTTAAGTCTTAGTATTTAAATATAGTATTCCCCTACAAACAAACTGATGCTTTTTGTCTATGAACCCTGAAATTCTATTTAAATGACAATATTTATTAACAAAATATTTTGATGAAGTTTCAAAAAGCTGGCTAAAATAATTCTACCCAGTATTTCAAAATAAAAACTTTGATTAAAATTAATGAAAAAAGAAAACTATTCAAGTATTAAAGACATCCTTAGTTTGGAGATTCATTTATTGTTAGTTATTTTTTAGATTATTTATTTCTTTTTTATTTTACTTCTCTTGATTAACCCACTGTAATTTCTAAAATACAGTAACTTTCCTTAGTCGTCACATGTAGTAAATCTTCCTTTACCTTCTCCATTTATGAAAACAAGAGTCTGAATTGAGCATTGCTTATAGGTGTCCAGATATGTTTGTATTAAATTAACAAAAACACGAGCTAATTTATGATTAAAATGGCATTTGGCATAGGAACTCCTAGATATCTTCACTTAAATAATAAGTCAAGTCTATACAACAAATTTTCATTCAATATGAATGCATCCAAACTTTCTTGAAATAAAACAGGCTGAAGTGATTTGAGGAAGAAGTTTTGGCAGAAAACATAGTTACTTAATTTTGTACTTCTACATGTTACATGTCCTAATTTTGGCCTCTTCAGGGGCTCATATTTTATTATTGAGTTGGCCTTCCGACAGTAATATCTGACCTGATAATATTGAGATAGACCTATTACAAACTGGTTATAATCAACGTAATTATTAATGCTTAAGTGTGTGGATACATGTCATATTCAATACAGAAAAGCAATATTTATGATATTCTATGTGGCTTACTGTTAATTTAACAATGTGACAAAAATATTGTGAGCATTTCAACTTTTATTTTATGGCACACCGAGTTATGTTTATTGTTAATTATATGAATATTTGACTTTGTTTTCTGCTTGCTTGTATAGTTTTCTTTATATTTATGGATAAGAGTTTTCCTTGTATCTCTTTCTTGGAACTTGGAACTCCTCAGATCCACAGAAACTTTATAGTTGGTTCATGAGGACATGCATAGGTTTTTCTTGCCTTCTTCGTGTGACTAATTAACGACAAAGGCATCAAGAAGTTCACTATATGTGTATGCAGATTAAAACATCCTGAGTGTATCTCTAATTCTGGGTTTAAGTTGTTGAACTGGATGTTTTCCTAGAAAAGGAAATCATACATTTTGCACAACTGTTACATTTATGTTTTGGTGTACTCAGTGAAAAACGTCTTACTGCAATTGGGTAT
The DNA here is from genome assembly GCA_019009955.1 of Riptortus pedestris. Lineage (NCBI taxonomy): Eukaryota > Metazoa > Arthropoda > Insecta > Hemiptera > Alydidae > Riptortus > Riptortus pedestris. The sequence continues at coordinate 122,661,435 of CM032233.1, forward strand.
CATTGTGTATAGAATATAGTCATAAAAGTTCACTACCGTACCTGTGCTGGCTAGTAATGTCTGCTCTTTAAAACGTCAAATAAAATGAAATGTCTCTACTCCACTGTTGCATGTGTTAAATCTACTCAGTTTACACAGCCTGAACAACCAGTTCAAAATACCACAAACCAATCTACAGAAACAGTATAGTTACACACAAGTATACCCTCACTTTAACTGATGTTTAACTGAACAGATCATAATTTTATTTTTGTCTATTTGGTCATTTAAGATACTTACATTCATGGGTATACAATAATGATGAATTTGTTATAAATGTATGTTTCATGTGTCTATTATTATCAGCTGAATGATATCTATTTTACGTTATCAGTTCCCACTTGGCCACCTTAGTGTGTAGGATTGAATTACACTAAAGTAATCTTTAAATCTTTTTTTAACTGTGATAAGTGACGCCATTATGGATATGAAACGTGTAGATTACCAAAATAAAGTAACTGAAAGTTCTTCTTCATCAGGTGTTCCGTTTGTTTTATTTCAACATTTTAAGATTATTTTTTTTCTGTTATTTGTTATTGATAGTCTGATTTATTGATCATTCTCTACCAATAATTTTATCTGTTGAGAACACTCCCGTGCAGCATGACTGGAAATAGTGACCGCACTCTGATTTTCTTATACACTAAATACATCTTATAATAGCATAATAAGTATAGAATAATGGTTTCTTATTATTGACTAAGATTTACTCTTTCTATTATTCTTGTAAGAAAACTTTTTTTTATGTTAATGAAAATTAAAAAAGGTTAAATGAGAATATATATTGTATTTTAAAATTTTAGATGAAATTCATTCTGAACATATAATGTTTTAAAATATTATTTCTCTGTCATGGAATATAACTTTGTTTTATCTTCACTTTCTTTTTTTTATCTGATCTGTTATTTCCATTACATTTATTAAGTTGGATATGATGTCAAAACAATGAAAGTTTACAATAAAACAAACAAATGCTACTGATTATGCTATTACTTATAGCCATTTCATGTTAATTTTTAGTTTTTAACTGCCAATTTAAAGAATATAACACAAACGAAGCAAAATATATAAATGACAGTATTATGGATTTTGTACAATTGTCTGAAAAATCCAGGTACTGTCAACAGTGCTCCTTTCTAGACTTTGTTTTTACACATATATTTATTTTCATTAAAATAAACAATTTCTGTTTTGTAGGTGGTCATTATAGGAAATTAGTGGACTTGCCGCGAATGTAATTTATGGTAAATGACCGGGAATTATTGCATGTTTGGAGCATGGTTTTTCTAATTTATTTGTTTGCTAGCCCATTTGTAACATTTGGTGATTTTTTTCATTTGTGATAAGTTATTTCAAAGCATTTAAAATCGCATATCCTCTCAAGTTTTAAACATAAGTTCCTCTCCTGCCTAATGGTTCATGCAAATTTTGCTTAATATATTTTTTATTAATGCATTTTTTATATTTATTTTTTACTAACATAATGTTTTGTTAAATACCTTGTATTTTTTATATAGTATTAATAATTTATTGTTTATTTATTAATTGTTCTGTGCATAGGAAATGTGAAGGATAAAAATCAGTGTTTGCATAAAATATTTCATTGGGGATCTTAGTTTGGAATGAGTTAAGGTTCTGTAATAACTAGGAACCAAAGACATTCAACTCCCCATTTAGGCATTACTACGCAACACTTTTATTTTATTATGGTACCTACTATATAGTAGAATCATTGTAGGACACTATCTTAAACCATTGAGTGCGTTCAGGATCCCCATCCTCTGCCACACCCTACTACTCCCTCTACAATGTTTTTTGCAAATCCGGACACATTGTTTCTTTGTGACCAGTGTGGCACAGTCTATATTAGGCTCGCCATATAACTCCACCAGTCGATTATTGCTTCTCACCCTCCCTCTGATGTGATCTCTCACTCCATATATCTTTCTCGGAACTTAACTCCTCCAGACAAGTAGGGCTCTTCATGCCCTTTTTTTCTTGCTGAGTGCCCACATTTCACTGACGCAACTAACTGTTGATCTGATTATTGTTTTATGAATTTTTCCCTTATTCAGGAATAGATGCATGTGGTCTCCTGTGAGTATCTTGGCTTTTATATCTGATTCCATTCTATTGCCGGTAGCTATCTCTCAAGTTCTTAAGCGTGCTAAAACTAGCAGTTTGAAGAATCAAAATCAAATTTGAATTCACCTATTTAATAAGATGAAGAATAGTAATCTTAGTGTTACTGGGTGTAGTAGAACCAGATTTTGGGAAAATAGATGTTTTCACAACTACAAAAAGTCCGTCATGCAGGAGCTGTATAAACTAAGCAGATCACCCACAAGTTTGTATATATGGATATATGACACCTTGATGATCTCGACTCCCCATATACTCTCTATTTCTCCCAAAGTACAAAGACTTTGTAAACATAAATCAAAATGCCAGCTAGATATGAAATTTTAAGTGGCTCAGGTACTTAAAGTAAAAATCACATGAGTAGGAGTGGGTGGAGGACTACCATGACCGACTATTACGAAAATCTGCCACATAGGGGCTGCGTAAACTAAGCAGATTTCCCATGTAGGTATAACACACTTATGATTTCATTTTGCCACATATTTCCTATTTCTAACTAAAATAACAGAGACTTAATTTTAACTTTCAATTCACCCTCTATAAACCTGCCCTATTCCAGGTTCAATTTCAGCCATTAACTATTATGATCTTTAATGTTGAATGAAGCAGTTAAATATAGAGTACAGTGCAGAACAAATAAACATTTTCCTGTTTAAGAACATGAAATCTTAAATTATGACATCATCACACGACATATTTGCAAATACCTCATCCAGTATATATATATATATATATATATATATATATATATATATATATATATATTAAGAGGGGCATCTGCTAAAATGCAAATATCAAAGTTAAAGTTTGGTATTCAGGAGGAATGCAGGGAACAACATGTATAGGAGACTACTTTTGCAATAAGATTGGTTATGTACAATTTTCTGGTGTGATTCATAATAACCAAGTTATTAAATAAAATATAAACCATTCAATTAGAATGTAAAATTTTAAATGATTTCATTCACACTAAAAATATTTGGCATTTACTCTCCAAATAAAGTGGTTTTTATATAACATCTTATTGTTAACATGAATTGATGAGTAGAAGTGGGGTTTATTGAAGGCTGAAAAAAAAAAAGTATATAACTACATTTATAGTAAATTAATAAGATAGGTTCTATACAGTGTTTCCCAACTTCCCGTGCTCCCGCCTTAAACTCGCCAATTGTATTTATAAAAGGCTGAGACTTGGTGTGCAATAATTGTGACGCATGAAGAATCTTCAGTCCATATCCATCCTTGTAACCTTCTCCAGCGACCATAACTTTAGAATTTCAAATGGAATGCCATATTTTTTATGATGGATTCTTGTAGAAAATCAAATTCTAAAAATTTTCAATTTGACGCTTTAACAAAAAATGCTGTGACATAAATGTTGTAGCCAACAAAATTATCTTTGAAACAAGTCTACGGGAAAAGATATGGATTCTGAAATGAAAAAAAAAGTATTTAAAACGAAATAACACAAGAGTATTCTTGAATATATCCAAAAAAAATATGTTCTTCCTCATTTATGTACTTCAAAAGACAGATGAAATCCCTTTGGGTGTTGTGTATTTCTGTTACAGAAATTGAATTTACCGCCAATCTGATTTTATTTTTCATGTCTTATTATTCTGCGACCTGTTCTGGTGGACCCCCCATAGAAAATAATCCATTTCTGCCTGATTGGGAGACCTGGGTGGCTTCTCAATCTCTGTGTTGGGGAAAGATTTCTCTTATTGTTGATCGAGTAGTGATTGAGAATTGGAAGGGACATCCGTCAAGCTGCAACCAAATTTCATTATTTGCTTCAGGGATATGTCTTCTACTTAATTTAGAAACTCTTCATTTAGGAACTGGTTGAAGACAGTACCATTTAATGTTTTATCAAAAGAATTTGGGTCGATGATTCTTTCATATAAAATACTGAACTGTTTTGTTTTTTTTACATGAAACTATGCAGTTGGAAAAATGTATTCCTTTTGAAAATAATTAGTTTAAAATAAATTAATTCTAAGAACGTTTTTTCTTTTGTTGATATTTTTTCACCTGGAGGCATCATATTTTATGATACCAAATGGTGTAGGCTATGGCTAGATGGATGGGTTAGATTTGCAGCCTAAGGTTAGAAAGTTTTACCTCATTCCCACTGAGGCATAATATTTTATTATGCCAAATAGTATGGTCTATGGCTAGATGGATGTACTAGATCTTCAACCTAAGGATAGGAAGTTTTATCTTGTTCCCAGTAGCCATAATATTTTATTATGCCAAATGGTATAGGCTAGAGATTTAATATAATTATTACTTCTGTTATACTCGCATATACTCGCAAGTATCCTGCAAAAAGGTATTACCCCTGGATAAAGCTGAAGCCTTCCCCACGAACTGGGCTTCCTGCCCTGGTACTGGGGATTGGGATTTTCAATGGGGACATTTGGCGATGAAATAAAAATTTGAGAAAAAGTCCCAGCAAATTCCAGCATGCCTCCTAAACACTCAGAAAATTTGGAAAAATGAGTATAAAATTAGATTTAAATTGTAAAAGTTTTGTTTCTAATTGTTATTCTACTAATTTTTCCAATGCCTCTGCACTCATTGAAGAATCTTTGATTGGGTGTTCGCCCTGTTCATCATTCACCATTGGGTTGATTAGCGTGATGAAAGAAGAGGTGGCAACGTATAAAACAAACAACAGAAAAATTCCAACAACCAAACCAATTACAAAAAAAATTAAGGAAGGCGGATTCACCAACAATCAACGGTGGTCTAAATTCAATTATCCACCAAATATAAATAAATATATTTAAACCGAGAGAGCCACCTTTTAAGATTATAAAATGGGGACAACTTATGTCTAACTAAAACTATGTTACGAAGCTTTTTTATCTTTACTGTGGTTTCTAAGTGCAAACCAGACTGGAGATGGACTCTGCTCAGCTGACTGCTGTAAGCATAATGAACACCGACAACCAACTAAGAGAGCTGAGCTTGACTTAATCCCCTATATTTATCCTCAGCCCAAGTGGGCTTTGTGCCAGCCAATCAAAATATCCTCAAAATGAATCTTAATCATAATTTTATTATCGTAATTAATCTCGCGAAATGTTTAGTGCATCAACTTCAAGAGATGTGAGTGTTATAAAAATATAATGAAGTTAACTACAAAAATGCCAGACCACATGGCTACTTAAACTGAAATTGGATAAAACTCTTAAGATACAGGTTAAAAAAAAAAAAAAAAAATCTTCTTTTAATAAATAATTCATGAGTGGTATTCTAACTGAGCTTTATGCTGGCATAACTCAGGTAAAAAATAAAAGGACATATAATGCAATCTCAGATTCTTCTTCTTTGAAAGGCTTTTAGTGGATTTCCATAACTGTTGACTAAAGCCATGTTCCTTTTTAATATTATTTGGACGTAGTATGATTCCTCTCCTTTTGATTTGTAATAAATAGCTCTGCTACTGCTGACCTCTGTTTATATGTTTTCAAGAATTTGAATGTGTTGAGCCACCATGTGCTGATTTTCCTAACAGTCCGATCATTCCACTGGACAAAACAAATCGTAATCTTAAAATATGCCAGGAATCTGAATCTGTAGTATTCCTTGTGTTTGTGGAGCTGAATACTTTCTAATCCCTTCACTCGCCTGTATTTTCGTTTCCAAATTTCCTTTTTTGTCTTAACTGAAATTAATTTCTAAGGATTTCTTCTTGTATTGTAGGTAACAAATATTAACTATTTTTTTCCACTCTATAGTTACTCTTTCTAATTTGTTTTATCTTTTTACTATATTTTTTTACCTTTTAGTGTAGTAGTATTTCTTTTATTTATTTTCTTATTTGAGCATAATCTTTTTATAATATATATTTTTAATGTATTTCAATTGTGCTAAGTCATTCCATTGTTCTTAACTGTTTTAATGCTTAAAACATGTTTCTCTAAACAAACAAGATGTATCATTTCTTAGAACATAATTTCCTACAGGCCATATGTGAAAAAGCACATTCCACAAGATGTGTGCCATACAAGAACTCTGGAGAAGATCAAGGTGTGGTAATATCAGAAAAATCAGAGGTCATTATCGATTAAAATGATCCTCTGACTTCTATTCCGCTATTCTAAAAACTGTCGAATGTACAAGCATGGTATATATCTGCTGAGACATCCACCTTGGCCGCATTCAAATTGAATTATTTCAATTAATCCATTTACATAAAATCTTGTACATGGTCCTATTTTATGCATAATTTAATATACTATATTATTTAAAACATATTTTACTTATGCAATACTTAAATAGACGACTTCTCAAAAAAAAAATAACAAATTGATTTTGGACATTTTTATGGCTTAAAGAAGCATTGTATTAAAAATTTCATCAAAGTAAAATAGTATTAGAATTAAAATTTTCTGTAAGAATCCATCATAAAAAAATTAAACATTCTGTTAGAAATTCGAAAGTTAGATTAACTGTAAAAGTTTACGAAGGAAGCCAGGAAAAGATAGATTAAAATTTATAACAATGCCCCAACATTCATTCCTTTATACCAAAAACTATGGAATCTACAGGAAGTGGATAAATATGTCTGGTAAAACTCTAGCAGTCATAAATTTTGTTTGATCATTACCAAACTCTATATTTAACCATTTTATGTAAAACTAAAGGTCAAGCTCGATATTGACTGAAATCATACCGGAGGGAGTGGGTAAAATAAAAAATTTGAAATATCTTCATTATTACTCAAATAAAATATGATGTATTACCAACTTTGATGGAAACTTTATATTCTAAAATCTTGAATGTTAACTGAGCTATTTATATTTTTGTTATATAAGCACCAGTAAAGTCCCACTCATGTTCATGCAATTTTCACTTTAAGCTACCATGTCACTAAACTTCCCGTCTTAAATCTTCTTATTATACTGTTTGTATGAAGAGAAAAATGGGGAATGGAATATGTACATGACATTGACATGGGGGTAATGACACAATATAACATCTTGGATGTGAGAAATCTGCTTATTTGCTGCACTCCATGAGTGGTTGACTTTTTCTCCCTGGGGGGCAGAGTATATACTTCCTGTCTCAATGATCATATCTTCTTGAAGATCATCAAGAACATGGATTGCTCCCAGTTCCCCATTTACCAAGTTCTTCCATTCTATCTTCTCCCTTAGTCATCTGTACCTTCTTTTAGTTTGAATGTTGAGTCATTATCAAATTACATAAAATCAGATTGAAGACCAATGACCTTTTTTTGGTGATTTATATCCTATAAAATATAATTTAAACATTTTTTTTTTGTAAGATTTATAGGCATGACAAATATATATTCTTGTATAAAATAATACCAAGTATAGTAAATCACTGGTGTCTAAATAAATTTGTTGTACCAATGTGATTGAAACTTCCAAAAGGATTGTTTCAGTTTTCCACTTTATTTGTTTATTTATTATGTTGTTATTCCCACACTTATCTGTCATGTATTTATATAATAATCTTATATAAATTACTGGTTAAAGTCCCCGGCTTCACTTGGGAAGTCATTAGAGGCTGAATAATGATGGTATTTTTTTGGCAAAGTACTATGTACAATATTTTTACATTTCCTGTCTCAGTATTCACTATGGCTATTCCTGAATACCTAGTAATTAAAGCGAACTTATAGATTTTTTTAGAATAAAAAAAAATTAAAAAATGATTTCCTGATCAATCGTTGTGTACTGCTCAAAATACTGTGGACAGTATTAATCCTAATCATGGATAGCATTCATTATTACTGAGGTAGCTTTGCTTAGGAAATATTTAGACTCAATGAGTGTGTATGTTATTTATTGCAAGGCTATAATAAGCCCTATCTATTTACATTTCCTGTCTATGTATTTAAGATTATTAAATTTTACAGCTTTCTGGGAAAATGGAGAATAGATGTACTATTGTTGAGTCTTAAAGACTAAACTTTGAGTGATGCTATTCTATTCAATCCCAATTTATGGGGGGGGGGCTTCCAGGGAGACACCTCCTTGACTGTTTTCATCAACCAATTTTTGAAACTGCCATCCCCACAGTTGATGACCGCTGCACCTGCTGGTATATTAAATCCAGAGAAGAAAACCACCTCCTCCATGATGAGAACTTTCCTCTGGGGGTAGTTTACACGTACAATGGCTACCTTGGGGCATTTGAGTGTCTGACTGTACTGAGGCATGTCTAGCTTCCCTCTTTTCTTCTCCACCTTTTTGGGTGAGGAAATAAAGTTTGAGGACTCTCTTGTTCTTTTTCCTCTCTCCTTCGGCACATCTAGTTCATCTAAATCCTAGTCATGTTAGACCATTGGGCATTTGATAACCCCTCTACGTCTTGGGTTTGAGGCTGAGTTGAAGGTTTTGCCACCTCCTCTTTCTCCTCTATGGGTTCTAGCTCTTTTTCAAGCTGTTCCATCTGCTTGGTGGCAGATAGATATCTCTCTGTGTTGGAGCTATTTGAATCTGAGGATTCAGTTTTGAAATTTTTTTTCCCATGAGTAAGGGGGGGGGGATCAGTCACCATAGACAGAGCCCCTATGCCTGTGGAAGTCTACTTACAATGGGGTGTCACTTGGTGCCCCAAGTGGGTCGTTCACAGCAAACATCTTTATATACCTTGTACCATTCAGTCGTTGGCACGAGCTCCCTCCGCCTTGACTTGGATGTGGAACCTAGGGGAGGTAGCCCTATGTAATGTGTTGTATGAGTGCCAGTGTAATTGTCCTCCAACCTGGAGGTCCAGTTGTAGTTGTCAACGGGGCAACGTGTCCAACTGGGCTATGGGACCGCCACCTCCCTAAGCCGAGTTGCAAATTAACTATTTAATCTTGATGGTGATGTCTTCTGTTAATATAATTCATAACACCGGGCCCAAACATATAAATATTTCTATATAATATTTGAAATATTTCTTGGATTGTGGCAGAGAGTTTACTTTGAAATAAAAATTCACTTAATTTATTTCCCAAAACTGCTCTACATTTTTCACATTTCTAGAACACCTCTTCATGAATTCAACTAATATATTCATTAGTTTATAGTCCATGGTCATAGGAATTCGACATTTGGCTGACCCTGCTTTGACAATACTTATTGCTGATACTTATAAAATTGCCCCTCTGCCACATTCAGAAAGTTGATGATTTTGTTTTACATTAAATATTTTGATATATAATGTATAGATATACTTCCAATAATATTATTTTTGAATTTTGTAACTTTATGTGCATAATTTTCTTCAGGGTTTCCTGTGTTTGCCTGGAGAGGTGAATCAGAAGAGGACTTTTGGTGGTCAATAGACCGTTGCATCAATGCGGAAAACTGGGCACCCAATATGATTTTGGACGACGGAGGAGATGCTACTCACCTTATGCTTAAAAAATATCCTTCATTATTTAAATCAATCAAAGGTACCATTTTTTATAATTTGAATTAAGGAAATGGGTTTTTTTCCTATGGCTAATCAATCAATAATCATAATACATTTATGATAAAATGCAATCATAATACATTGCATTATCTATCAAATTGCGCAACTCTGCCTTATTTTCACCAAGTACATTTTTAACTTCTTGAAATATTATTAAAATGATAATTTTGTTACTTTGAGATATAGTAAGAAGAGTATGAATAAATATAAGTTCATGGGTTGTGGGAGGGGAGGAGGTCATTTATTAATTGTGTTCTTCAAATAAACCAAGATATTGTTTGATACCAGCGAAAAAAAAAAAAAAAAAAAAAAAAAAAAAAAAAAACTATTAGAAATTGGTGTTACATACCTTACATTGCCTACCCCTCCCTCACCCCATCCTGTGGTTTAAAAAATATAATAATGCTACAAATGTGGTATATTTACACAAATAAATTAATAACATAGGCCTTGCCAAGTATTTCTTAACCAACAATCTCTAATTTGATTTCAATTTTAACAAAATACTCACTACAAGGAAAAGCCAAGAAAACTATGTTAGCTGTCAAAAAAGTACTTGCAATTTAAACAACAATGTGGTAGATAGAGCTGACGTTATCAGTAAATGTATTAATGTGGAGATTTTGTTGTTAACCTGTGGTCTGTGGTTACTATTTTGTCGATATTTTGGCCAGCCAGCTATATGTTTTTTCACCCCTTGTTTAGCTATCTCCAGATGGGCTATTAACACTAAATTTCTACCATTTCTGGCATCTCTCTATCTGCACCCTCTTGTGAATCCCCCTGCTCCAACCCTTTTCCTGTGCATTTTCAGTAATTATTACAGTTATCATTACTTGTCTATGTTGTACTTCTTGTGTAGTAATGTTAAAATCAATATTTCTGTATTTAAAAAAAAAAAAAAAAAAAAAAAAAAAAAAAAAAAACAAAAAAAAAAAAAAAAAAAAATCCCAAAACCAGCTCAAAACCTTTGTCATCCTAGAAACTTTTAATTGAAGCAGTAAACTTTATATTTAGCATATTTCTGTATCAAATTGCTGATATTTTTCTTTTCTTGTTTTATTTAATTGTGATGAACATAAACAAAAAATCAGAAACCATAATCATAAATTTAGTACTGTGATATTTCTCATAACAGAATCCTTTGGGACTAGAATTTGTCTGATTATCAGAATATATAATAGATAAATATCAGTGATTTGTGCAAAACTTTAAATTCTTCTGGAATACACTTCTTTGCTTATACTTTCAGAAGATAAAAAAATCTTCTGAAAGTATTTATCCCTCAGTCTTTTTGGAGAGAATTCAATAAACTAACAAATCTTATTTCTTTTTCATTAGCTGTTATTGAATATTTAATGAAATGCTGCATATCCTGCTAATCATAATTCTTATCTAGAAGTGTGCTGCTAGCATACAATAGTATGAGTTGTTAACTTAGGATTTTAAATAATAGAAAAGACATTTTTATTTTAGGTAACCCTAACCTTTATAAACTAATAAAAAGGGGTGAGGGGTTATGATTATGTTTATTTTTAAGTTGTACTGGACTGTAGCCAAAATGTGACAAAAATTTAGGCAAATAAAAGTCTTGTTAATGAGCTTTGATCTTGGTTTATGGTTTATATGATAGTCAACAATTTAGGAGTTTCAAGAACATTAAATTGAATGATGTAAACTTCAATTCCTAGGCTAACTCAATTGTAAATAGGTGGCTGGCCCATCATCATTTTGTCTGTGCCAGCCTCATAAAGCACCACCAGTATCATCTGCTTAAGGAACTCACTGAGATGGTCTTGAGCCAAAATACTAATGACTTCATATTCTTCCAACAAATATTGTGACATAAGCTAGAGTCCTATAAGTTAAGGTTATTGTGCCTCAAAAGTTCTCTCTATTTTAAATTTTACTGCATTTGCTATTGTGTTCCTATATAATTATTTCTCAACAAGAATAACACTACTATTGGGATCATTTATTAGTTGGATAATTCAAGTAAATTAATGGTAAAATATTTCTGTTAGATTTGAATCCCATTATGGAATCTTTAATGTGTTTACCTTAATATTTTTGTGTAGGTATTGTTGAGGAGAGTGTGACAGGTGTTCATAGGTTGTATCAACTATCCAAGACTGGAAAACTGAATGTTCCGGCAATGAATGTCAATGATTCAGTTACCAAAATGAAATTTGACAACCTTTACAGCTGCCGAGAATCCATTTTGGACAGGTTTGTCATTATATTACTATGAGCTATATTTACTCATCTCTGTTCCCAATAATGTTATAAAGTGAAACGCTCAATACTTTTCTATCCTCATTCAGTATAGTAGAATATACTTTAAAACTATTTCCTTGAGTTGTTACAGAGTTCTGCCGATCAGCATAGTAGTCATTATTTTTTAATATTTTGTAATTTTTTTCTAATTAGTGGATGTATATTTTACTTATTAGTTTACTTATTGGAGATTAAATCTATTTATTGTCTTCCATGGTCCTTGTCACTGAAGTTATTAATGTCTTTAAGTATTGCGCATGACTTCTGGCTTCTCTTTTCCTTCATAATAATGATTGACCTTTGAGAGTACCCTGTATATCTCTTACAGTCAAGTTGAGACCAGCAATTTGTAGTGATTTGGCTGTAGAAACACAGAGTGGAAGCTGAAAAAACAAAATTTCTACAACTGTACATCTTGCAAAGAAATTAAGGGAATTTCACCAACAGTCAACACTTATTAAAATTAAATAAATATAAATTTATTCAAAATTAAATGATCAAGAAAATACCTATAAATATATTTAAATCGGAAGAGGCACCTTTAAAATGATAAAATTGAGGACAACTTACGTCTAATTATAACTAAGTTACAAAAGTCAACTTACCTGTGAGAGTCTATATTTGAAGTGCAGACCAAACTTGTGGAGATGCTATCTGTTCGGCTAACTGCTCAAGTTAGTTTGTTCTGTTCTAATTGTATTTTTTCTGTTGCTGTTTTCATTTTTATATTTTGTTTATATTCATTGTTTTTTTATGAGTAATATTGCCTCGCAGCGATCGCTCCACAATAAATAAATAAATAACTGCTCAAGGGATGAACAGAGTTAACCAACAAGGATTTTGCTTCTGATAATGCTGATAACCAAATGTCCCTCGCGCTTGACTTAATCCCTGGTATATACCTTCAGCCCAAGTGGACTTGGCACCGGCTGGTCAAATATGCTCAAAATGAATCTTAAATATAATTTTATTGTCATAACTCATCTCAAAAAATGTTTAGTGCGTCAAATTCAAGATATGTGAGTGTTGTTATAAAAAATACCACATGGGGACTTAACCCACAATTGGATATAACTCTGAAGTTTCAGGTAAAATATTCTACTTTTAACAACACTTATGTGATATTCTAAATGAGCTTTATGCTAGCATTATTCAAAATATACTTGGGCTATTTATAAGTGGAGCACGTAATTGATTTCAGATTCATTATTTGTTTAGTGCAAATATGTACATGGAAACTAAATACAACCAAATATTTTACACTGCTGGACAAACTTAAAGGATTTCTGAATATTTTTTTGTTAATGAATGCAATAAATATTTCTCTGGTAGCAGAGTGGAACTAGTGTAATCCTTTATCAATTATATCTTCAAACTGTAAACCTTTTTTCAATACTCAGGATTGAAAAGATTACTAAAATTGATCATTAAAATTCAGTAAAATTAAAATATTGAAGTGATCCTTTAATTTTCTCTAGCACTATGTACAACATATCCTAAGCCAAAGCTTTTTTATAAAACTTTCAGAAATATTATGAAAATTTAAAACTAGTATTACGTATAAAATGAAATACATTAAAACAATAATATACACTACCTTTTTTTTAGGGGGGGGGCGAGTTTACGTTACAAAACTTTTAAGAAATATGAATTATACTACAAATTATTTATATTTTTATATATCACACTGAAATAATGTTTTGATAGTAAAGTATTGAAATCCTACAGATTAAAAGTTCTTGCATTGTACCTTCTGTACCTTAATTGTAATATTAATTTGTTAATTATTAGAACACTATAAATTTATATAAAATGCATTTTTAATTACTGAGGTTAACATAAAAGTTTTTGTTCTTGATTGGAATTATTTGTTTATCTGTCCAATTCCATGCCAGTCTTTAATCCTTAAATAGTCATGTTAATCAGAAAGAGAACCTTCTAAACAAGAATTGTTCACTCAGATGTTGTATCTCTTTCAAACCAATACCTGTGCTTATTCAGAAAAATTTGAAATTCATGTACTTTTGCAGCATTATTGGAAAGAAAGATTTACTGGAGCGGCTGCTGCTCAAAAAATCTGTGAAGTGGAGTGGTAGGGATTTGTGAATGAAAATACTGCACAACATTGGCTTGGACATTTCAAAAGCAGTGACACTACCCTTCAAGATGAACCACGCTCTACAGAAAGGCCAGTTAATGGTAATCTGCCAACCAGTACCCGTCAACTCTCAACTATTCTTGAACCTTCTTTTGCAACAATATGATGTAATCTCAAATCCCTTGGAGAAATTTCAGGAGTGCTGACTTGTACCCCATGATTTGATGGCCTCCCAAGCCCTCCAACAGGTAGACATGTCAGAAAGTGCGTGTTCATCAGTGCTAAAGACTCTCAATTTTTTAAAAATAAATAGTTACTTGTGTGTGAGAAATGGATTTTTTACCATGACTCTGACAAGTACAAGAAGTGGTTAACACAAGCCTAGTTACCGAATTTGTTTTGTAGGTTTACGGATAAAATTATGTTTTAAATTATAGGTTTACGGATAAAGTTGTGTTTAAATTATAGGTTTACGAGTAAAGTTATGTTGTGTGTTTCAGTGGTGTAGTGCACTTAGAAGTTGTGTTTTAAATTATAGTGTTGCGGGTAAAGTTATGTTGTGTGTTTCAATGGTTCGGTGTACTTCGAAGTGGTTCCCGAAGGTTGTGCTATAAATGTATAATTTTCTTCTCAGCAACTGGAGCGGGTGTATGAAGTTCTTAGTTCACTTACAACAAAGTAATGCTTGCCCTCACACCCTCTGTATATAATTAAAGAATTTGATGGTCTAGAACTTCTACTATACCCTGCATACAGCCCTCCTGACTATTACTTTTTTTACTCAATGGGTCATTTTCTTTGGAGAATACAGTTCAATAATCAGGAGGAAGTCGAAAATAGTGTTGTTGAGTTCTTCGAATCAAAAGATAAAGATTAGTAGCTGCAAAGTGTTCAAGAGTTAGCTGATAGCTGACTCATGACAATCCGACACGACGGCTTACACTCTGAGGATTGAACTGTAAGTTGTTATTTTTCAAATACAATTTTACTGTACTGTACAAATACTGACAAATCTTTTGTGCCATTCTCTGTAAATACAAATACAAGCCCCATTATTAATCTGAAGTTACACTATTTGCAGAAGTGTCAATGGTTAAGCACTGGGTTCCACTAAGTTAGAGGTTCTGCCAAGTGTAGCCGCATGGGATTGCATTGCTAGTTTTATTTAGCTGTGTGGTCACCAAATTTTGAGTGGTTCTTCTTAGCTTCGTGAGACAATTGAGTAACTACTTCAACTAGAAAAGTTGTAATCTTTGCTCATCAATGTCACCACGATATGTTAGGGAAGTTGTCAAGCTGACCACTTACCATCTCAGGAAAGAAGTGTGGCTTGCTTTGGTCCTTCTAGGCTGTTGAGCCAGAGTCCCATCCGTTATAAATGTTAGCAAGCTAGCCTTCGGCCAAAAGAGACAAAATAACTGATCGTGAATTGTTTTTTGGCTAATTACTGCAACAAAAATATTTAAACTTTATTTCATATTTCACCATTTTTTATAGTTTTCATCTTGCTTATTAAAGGACCCTCCAGACTTAAAGTCTGTAGATAAATTCACTTTTAAACTCAGAACATCATCACCCCTAATGATGATAGGCTTCTCTCAAAATATTTATTAGAGTTTGAAGTATATCTTTGTGTTTTGTTTTATTATTATTATTTTGTAAAATTAAGTAGCATTTTGAGAAAATACAATATTTGAACTTGAAGAAAGGGTAACTTTCATCTTTCTATTAAATGTAAACCTTATTACTCTTTTTTAAAATTTCGAAACTAATTAGTTTGATTCATTTGGTATTTTTTTATGAAATAATCAGTTTCTTATTAGTGAAGACTTGTAGAAAATTGTCTTTCATGGAAGAAAATAAAGATTACTAATAACTATTTTTTGGTGCTTCACCATGTCCTAAACAAACCACAAATGTACAAGCGCTTTTAGCCCTCTAATTCAACAAATCCAGCCCTTCCATACCAAAAAAGCTACTGCCCTTGTTTTATGAAACAACTTTTCCATATAAGTGAATTGTTGAAAGGCCGCTTGGCTTCTGAGTATTGACTTTAAATTTCAGATTGAAGACAACATATTTATGAACTTTGTATGTACACACACACACACACACACTGACATACAAATTATATATAAATACTTATATTGTGTTTATACATGTGTCTAATTTTTACTAATGTCAATAGCCTTAAACGATCAACTGATGTGATGTTTGGTGGCAAACAAGTTGTATTGTGTGGATATGGTGAAGTGGGCAAAGGTTGTTGCCAAGCCCTTAAAGGCCTCGGCTGCATAGTATATGTGACTGAGATTGACCCTATTTGTGCCCTACAGGCTTGGTATGTATATTTTAATTAATTGGTTATTCACTAACTAACCTCTTATATGATGTTTCTAATAATTTTAGTAGAAGCTTGTTCTGTATATAACTCTTATTTTACGCCACCAGACAAGTTTTGATCTCAACCATATATGATATAGATAAATTTACTTTTGGAGGGATTGTGTTGCTATATTAGTTTCTAGGTGTCTTGACCAGAATACAAATATTTGCTCTTGAAACTGAGTATTCACACAAAAATTAGCCTAGCAGGGTCTGAGTATAGGATCTTGAACTTAATATCCCCTAAGTTCAAGATCATGTATCCTCACCAAATAATAATGTTTGAATCTTTGATGCTCCTTGTAAAGTCGAACTTCCAAATATAAAAGTCTTTCATGTAGGAGCTATATAAACTAAGCATATTTTGCACATGCTGGTATGACATTAGTGATTTCATATCATCAAATATTCTCTATTTCTAAATTGAAATCCGATAATTTAGTTTAAATATTGAGTTTAGTATAGATTTAATAAACATTTTCATAATTAATAGTGTAAAATATTAAATGATGACTTCATCACGTAATGTGTTGGCATGTATCTCACTGTACGAGTTCAATGGAAATAAGATTTGGTATTTAAGCTTCAGATAAAGTTGTTCATGATATAACAGCTTATTGTTAATGACATGAGTAGGAGTGAGAATTTTTTGAAGACTGAAAATTAAAAAATTGAAATATCTTGGTGAATATTCATGATAGAGAACCTATATATAACAATATTTTAGGCAATTAAATTTGGAATAAGATTGTTCCTTTACAATTTCTTGATCCGGCTTATAATAATAGAGATATTTTGAAATCCCCCCTCCCCCTGTCCGATTTCACCCATTTACAGACTTGATCTTTAGTTTTATATAAAATGTGTATATATCAAGTTTGGTAATCATTAGACAAAAATTACGGCCTCTAGAGTACCACAAGTTACTCCTTACCATTATATTATAAGTGAACCAAAAGTTAGTGTACACATTGACCCCTTATTTTTTTATCATACTTTTATATGGGATACCATATGAAGAAATATCTCTAATATAAAACCAACCAACAAAATACCAAACCCTCACCTAGAAAGGTTTAGAGGTTATCATATTCTGGGCACCTTAGGCTAAGTTTGGTTGTTTGACAATATGTGAGCATGTTTTTTGGTTGGGTGATAGGTATATCTCTTCCATTTTTGTATCAAATTCATTTAAATTATGATTCCATTCCTGAAGGGAGTCTGGTGATCAAATATCAATCGATTGACGTTCAAACTGATTTTAAGTAATTAATTGCCCGATTCCTTGAATTGGCGGAGGTGGGGTGGGAGGAAACTCTACAGTTCTGAGATAACCAGCAACAGTGGGTGCTGAATGAAGAAGAGGAGAGAGAGGTGGTTGAGTTGTTGTTCTAGAATGGAGCTAGCTAGTTCTCGTGTTGGCTGACTGCTCAGAGTTGCTAATTTACTAGCTTCCCTTCAACCACAACTCTACTTTTCTTATATTTTCTGCTGGTCATGAAAAAAGGAGGGACAACCTCTGTGTGGAAATGTGTAATTTTATTTAGAACTTTAAAATCTTCTTGAAGTAGTCTTTAGGAAGTAGACAGATATTGTGTTATCTGCCTTTTGAAATCAACTAAATTTGAAAAAGAGTGGGGTTTTAAACATTTAAAGAATATCAACAAAAAGAATAGATGTAATGGAAACTCTTATAATGAAAATTTACCAAAAATACAAGAAGGGAAGTCAAGATAAGACATAAAAAAAGTCCAAAAAAACAATGACATAGTCAATTAAAATAACTCGAATTTCAATAATACTCATACATTTTAAATAATAAAAAACACCACTGAAATCCCAAACAATATTGTCAGGCAAACCATTTGCCACTTTAAAAACAACATTCAATTCTTTTATCAAAATGAGTTTTATTTCATCTCTAGAAATTAATAAAGGACACCCTTAGGAAATTAAATCATTTTTTTTTTTAAATACTTAGAAACAAAATATGGAAAGGATTTATTGGACTAAACTATCAATGTTGTCTTAAATTTCTCAGGCAACAAAAAATCCCTGTACTCCTTTAATTTCAATCAATATTATATAACACATTTATTCAGAAAGATCAACATCTTGAATAAATATTTTATACATCACATTTATTCAAGATGTTGATCTTCTGCATAATCTAAAATAAAAAATAATTCATTTCTTAGAGATGAGTAGTAAAATATTTTTTAAATAGTGTGTGGACTTGATGGATGGATGTTTAATGACAAATAAGTGGAGTCTTTTAATTCACATATGTTAATATCTATTTGAAAGGAAATTTGTGTTTGAACCTTTCTCACCTTTATATATGGCAAGTAATAATCGATTTAATTTTTTCTTCCTTTTAGCATGGATGGCTTCAGGGTTGTAAAATTAAATGAGGTTATTAGAACAGTTGATGTAGTCATCACAGCCACTGGCAATAAGAATGTTGTGACTAGAGAACATATGGATAAAATGAGAAATGGATGTGTGGTCTGCAATATGGGGCACAGTAACACTGAGATTGATGTAGTAAGTTTTATCATATTAATCTTATCACCTTTTTGTATGCATTTATATGCAAAAATAGGGAATCAGCAAGCTTTTTGCTGGAGTTTATGAAAACAGCCTCAAACATGTTTGATCAAGTTTAAAAGAAAATTATACAGACTCGAATTTATATTGCTGATGTGACTGAGTTGTTTTATTATCTCACACCTGGCATAACCTCACATTTCAAGGGAGAAACGTTTTCAGAGAAAGATGGATTGATCCACACACCCATCAGTCTGGGGTTGATAGACCGTTGTTCAGCAATGTTTAACTCCAAGCAGTTTTATCAGCTGTGAACATGCTGGATTCAAACTGTTGTGATCCTCACCAGAACACCAAATCGGGACATCCACGAATGGTAAAGTCCTGAGAAAATCACGTCTGCAGGAATGTCTTTAATGGGAAGTGATTGTGGGCACCTGGTGTAGTGATTCACTATTGTCATTGAATAGGGTTTCCCAGGAAAGGCGGGAGACTCCAATAATGTCTATATGGATATGCTCAAATCGACCTGCCTACAGAAACACACTGGGCATAAGATGCAGCTTCATGCCCAATTAGAGTTCTGTGTATTCATCGCAGACCAAGAGAACCAATTTTCAATCAGTTGTTTCAAATGCTGGGATGACTGAGCTTGTGTAGTCGATAAAAAACTTCTTGCCTGAAATTTGGTGGGACGCAAGGTCATGCTTGTCTCGCATTAAATCAAGGCTTGTGATCCAGGGATTTGTATCGATCATAGCTAAAACTGGGATTCTTAATGAGATCTGGAAGCACAGAGTCTTTGGCTTGATCCTTAGCCATCTGAGTGAAATTCTCAGTGCAGTCAATTACAGTGACTTGAAAGGGCATCTCCTATGTTATCACTGTCCATCATGTGAATGGTGAATTGACTAAAGAAATTCCTTAACCATATACGCATCTGTATGGCAGTTTCTTCAGGCCTTTTGATGAAATTCTAAAACCAAAGGCTTATGATCGGTCCATACCACAAATTGTCGCCCCTCCAGGTGATGCTGGAAGTGCTTGATGCATCATAGGGGAACACCATTTCTGCATTCCTTCGATCTTGGCGATCTTGATGGCCAATCATAGCTATACTTGGCATTTCTGATTGATATTGGCGTCTTGTCATTTTTTTAGACCCATCCAAATATTTGTTTATGTGCGCCCGAAGTTAGTTACCAGGTACCTTGGGTCTGCACCATCGATAAAAGTAAAACATCCCCAAGAAGCATCTAAGATCCTTGACAGATCCTTGAAAGATAGTGACAGTTGCTTCAACCTTCGCTAGGGACCAGGTGGCAGATAGTATGGGAAGGTTACAGTGGTTATTGTGTCGAGCTAAGCTGTTACAAGGTTATTTGCCAGATTAATACATCTATCTGATAGTGCACCAGCACAGCCTTTAATGATCTGCTTGTTTCTGTTTGCAATATGCTCTACACAGTTCATGTATTAATTTTCAGTTCAAATCCTTTACTGTTTCTTTATTTATCCCCCTATATACCAAATTTAAGCTGACCTTAAGTGTAATCAGCTACTGAAATTTTATTCAATGCTTTTCAAATACTATCTATCTTACATAGTTGATAGTGAAAATTACATATATCCAAATTCTCACGTACACTTGTCTTTTAATGCACAAACAGGCAATAATAATAATTTTTATTTAATTGTTAGCAAACTTGATTTCCAAACATTTCATGTAAAACTAAAGATCAAATTTGTTTATGGCTGAAACTGCACCAGAAGGAGTCGGAGATTAGAGAATAACTACTTGATGTTGGTTGATGAACCCCTTTCCCCTGCTAACCCGTTTCCACATCTTCTGGGAGTTATATTTTTAAATCAAATGTTTTCAACAGCTCTCATGTAATGGGTTTGGCACTGACTATGACTCTTTTATAGAAGTGACAATGTATATTCTCCACACTGAACCCTTCTCTTTAATACAGGCTTGGCACTTGCAGTGAATGTTGTTCTACCACCTCGTTACTTATTAGGGATTGTAGCACTATACTCCTGGGTTTGTTGTTGACAGCTAGAGTATACTTTGGGCAATTCTAACTCTCATCCAGGTGGGAGAAGTTCTGATTTTTATGGACATTACATTCAGTTATGGGGCTCAGGTTGGCCGTGTGCGTTAAGGCGTTGGTCTTAACCTCATATGGTAAGCCTAGAGTGGCGGGTTCGATACCCGCTTTGGGCAGTAGAAATTTATTTAGTGACTGACTCATTAAATAAATTCCTTAGTCCCACCCTGGCTAGAAGAGGGTGGTCCCTGTAGATAACCCGTCCCAATTAGCCAAGATAGCATAAAGTGGATGTTAATAACTAAATAATAATACATTCAGTTATTAACATTTTAAGCTGTTGGAGGCTTAGTAATCTTCATACTCTGCACTTACAACTTTGTTTAACTTGCTTAATGTAATAAAGTGAGCTGATATTTACTTGTTTTATTTTTGTATACAGAACAGTCTAAGAACACCTGATTTAACATGGGAAAAAGTTAGATCCCAAGTGGATCATGTAATCTGGCCTGACGGAAAAAGGATAGTATTATTAGCTGAGGGAAGACTTGTTAATCTTTCTTGCTCAAGCTTACCTTCATTTGTAGTCTCTATAACTGCAGCTACCCAAGTATGTCTATCTATCTATCTATCTATCTATATATATATATATATATATATATATATATATATATATATATATATATATATACCTTTTTATTGATTATATTACTTAGGGCTCGTGCATGCGTGCTCGTGTGTGTAAATACACTTTATTTTTTCATAATACTATTTAAATGTATTTAATTTATTTTTTATATGTTATAGGCTCTTGCCCTCATTGAATTATTTAATGCTCCTACAGGCCGATATAAATCGGATGTTTACTTACTTCCTAAGAAAATGGGTATTTATTATTTATATTTTCTAAATTTGCTATAATAATTAGTAGTAATAGGTTTTAATGAAACCAGCTATTGCCTGCTGCATTTTACCATTTTTAATAATTATTTTCTTAATTAACAACCACATTTTTAGACATCATGGTTTTAGGATCAGTTGTCTCCAATGAAATCTCTTTCAGTTTACCCAATCCCAAGATGACGAAAATAAAGTCTACTTGTCAGATAACTAACTGGTCAGAAAAATTGCATTATAACAAAACTCAAAGGCATGTTTGTTACATAGAACATTTCATATGATTCTGAGCTGATTTTTGACACTGATTTCAATTATGTTATTAGTTTTTGAATTATAAGGAGGAGTATTCTTTGAGAAAAAGATGTACTCACAATACAAAAAGTTTTAATTACAAAAAACCTATAAACTAAAATTTTCTTTTATATGAGTTTCTATTGTATTTGAATGACAAAGTGCTACTCTGAATACTCCAACAGAAATCGGTCATCATACGTGCACCCCAGCTACCCTGGAATTGTTCCTTCTTAGGCCGGATATTTTGGTTGAATCGTTCACCTTGTTCTGCACTCATGTCACTGAGATTTTCTAGAAAATGATCCAAATGGCTGTAATGGAAATGTACTTTAATGCTCGTGCTCAATCCAAGTCGCAGAAAGTGAGATAACATCTCTTCAACTCGTGCAGCATAATCATCATCCTTTCTGTTACCTAAGAAATTTTGAATAACCCACACAAACGAATCCCATGCTTTCTTCTCAATTTCTGTCATTCAATTGCTGAAATTAGGATCATTCACCAATTTGCGAATTTGTGCTTTGAGCCTTTCTGAACACAGATTCGGAAACTTCCTTTCAATATACTTGAAGCATTCACCCTCTTTTTTTAGTGCTTTAACATATTGTTTTATGAGACCAAGTTTAATATGCAGAGTGGCAATATGATACGAACTTGTAGCAAAAGAGGTACATGTATAACATTAAGGCTACCTGGAACTAGTGTTTCCCTAGAAGGCTATTCTTTTCTTATCCAATGTTCTGATTTAGCTCTGCTATCCCATAAACATATGAAGCAAGGATATTTAGTATAGCTGCCTTGTTGTCCTAAAAGAAAATTAAGCATCTTGAGATCGACACAAATTACCCATTTATGTTCATTATACATATTCTTGTTCAAGAGTAATGCTACATTGGAGTATTTCTCCTCAAGTTTGGTTGAATGTGCAACCGGTAAGGAGCCTAGTTTGTTTCCGTTATGCAGTAGTACTCACTTCAAACTATGTTTTGATGAGTCGATAAATAAACACCATTCATTTGCATCATATCTCTGTAAGCCCATGGCAGACATCAAACCATAAATATCAGTGCAATACTCAAAACCATCATCATCTTCAGTGAAAAAAGCAAGTAAGTTTTTTTCTCGAGTGAGGTAGTAGGAAACTTTAGGTTCTTCAGTTACGAGATATCTCTCTTTCAACCTTGAAGCTAGTAATTCTGAAGAACATTTTGACAATTCAAGGTCTCTAATTAAATCATTAAGCTCGCTTTGATTGAATGGTCTCTGTCTGAAAAGATTTCCTGGATTGAACTCCTCATTGCTAATGCAGCTTAGTTCATTTAATTTGTCTGAACTTTCTTTAGATGTAGATGGTAGTGATAAAACTGGGTCTTTTGAACACCTAACAGGCCTATATTCACAACACAAAAATAGCAGTTATCATGGTGATTTAAAGGTTTCTGCCAGACCATTGGAGATTGGAACTTAAAGAGGGTCTCTTCTTAGTGGCCCATAAGCATAATTCCTCAACACAGACTTTGCATACAACACTGGGCACACAGTACCTGTTACGTGTTTCCAATGGAAAACAAAAACACTCCAGATATGCTTGTTTCACAAGGTCTGATGCACTCAAACAGAATTTTTGAAAAACATATTCACCACAAGATTTAACAAAAACAATTTGGATCGTTAATGCACACCATTCTTCACGAAAACATGTTAGAAATTACAAAGATTTATCTAAAACATGACCGCTATAGATGCAGTTAAAGTAGAAAGACTTATACGACATTAATCCCTGTATCTAAACAATTAGGGTGGCTAGAATCAAACTGAGAGTAGTTTTGAAGTAGCAATATCGGATTAATTAACAACCATTGGAATATTCCATTCAACAGATACAATGGTAAGTTTTGTTGTGTTGTGTAATAAAACTTTACAAATAGAAAAATGAGAGAAGAATATTTGCCTTCCAGATCAAGCATCTCTCCTGACATGGGTACAAAACCTAACTATTGTATAAAATTCGTGTGGCTTGATGTTAGACAAACTGATCACTTACGACACTTGCCCATGTTTATTTTTCTGACCAATTTGCTGCACTCTCCCTACATCTTAATCAACACTCACTATATATCTAACTTTTAAAAGTTATTACTCAACTAATGTACTCATAAAAAATGTGAATTTTTTTACATGTATGTTATTTTTTTTTAAAAAAATCAGTAGGCAGTGGTTGCATAAATTCAGTAGATTTGAAATGTTAAATTTTACAATAGGCAATCTTGATTTATATTATATATAATGAGCATGAGAAATATATTTTAGTGTCAGTACACATTCAAAATAGAATTATGGCATCACTGGGATGACACACATTAGGCTTTCTCTTGTCATCTTCATTGGAGGTTTCTTCCTTATTAATAGCCAAATCTTAAAGCACCTGCTATTTAAGTTTTTCAGTATATCATGATACATTAATTATTGTGAAAATTAGATTTGCATGATTGGGGTCTTACCCATGACTGCACACTTAAAATATTTGATTAACAGCAGAATTTATAGCTTGTTCAAGAAGATGATATTTTTTGATACATTTCATAATCACATTTACGATTTTATATTTTCCCCTTCGAATAGTCTTCTCTCACTCCACCTGGTCGTAATGTGGCCTTTAACAAACTTAGATATTATTTCCATGTGAAAAACTTAAATATCAAATATACAAATTAATTGGTTTTATATATATATGGTGTTGTTGTTGTTTTTTGGAGTTTTGGTCACTGTTGGTGAAAAAACTTTAGTTTATTCCAATATTTCGAGAAGTACAACAGTTATGTACAATAGTTTTTAAGTATCTTTAGTCTTACCCTGAAGAAGAGAAAATAAGTATTCTCGAAACATTGGAATAAACTAAGATTTTTTCACCAACACTGACCAAAACTCCAAAAAACAACAACACCATATATATATTTATATATATATATATATATATATATATATATATAAAATCTAACCCATGCCTAGCGAGATAGTATTTTCCTGAAGCCTATTGCTTTTAAGATAGATACTAAAACTACCAACTGTTTTTGATTGAAAGAGTACTTCTTGTAGCTGTTATTTTATCCTAAAAATCTTTTAGGAGTCAGTAGTTAACTAATATTTTGTAGAATCTATTATACCTACATATAATTTGAAGAGCCTCATTTTTTATTTTTTTTTTCGTCCATTGCATATCACCGACGGGCATTTGAAAATAAACACTGCTAAAACAAATCCATATTTTGTGAAAACTCAACATTTATTAATCCACTAATTCTTCTACATAGCAGTAAGGTATATTTCTTACTACAATATAAATTTTCTTTTACAGATGAATATGTGGCTAGTCTCCATCTCCCAACTTTTGATGCCCATCTCACTGAGCTGACAGATGAGCAAGCAAAATACATGGGTTTAAATAAAGCTGGGCCTTTTAAACCCAATTATTACAGGTAAAATTTATCACTTTCTAATTAAGGTTACGAATGCCAAAATGTTTCATTGTTAAGTCAAAAACAAATAAATCAAGCTTAATCTCACATGGTAAACCTAGAGTGACGAGTTCGATTCTCGCCTGGGCAAAGGAAATAATTTAGTGATGGAATTCATTAAATAACATCCTAAGTCCCGCCCTGGCTAGAAAAGGGTGGTAACCTGTAGATAACCCGTCCCAGTTAGCCTAAGTTGCAAAAAGTGGACGATAATAAATAACAATAAATATGTTGAAAAAAATGAAGCCCAGCAGGCAGTCAGAAATCATGTTTTATGGTCATTGGGTGAGAAAAGGCGCAGATACACAGACTAAGATAAATATGGCTGGGTTGGATGAGCTGGCTGAGAGATGACATGGAAAGGTTGGGGTCAGGTATTGGCGGGCTCTAGTTTCAAACAGCTCTGGTAGCTTAAATTGGTCATAGTGGGCCAGGTCCTTCAAGAGCTACAGCCCTAGTAATGTATTACATAAATAATTATTACGAAATAAATAAGAAACAATTTTTTTTGTAATAGATTAACATTGGGTGGACTTGGGAGTCTCATTAGAAAACAATGTCTTGTCTCTTTTTATAATTATACTTAGATTTTTAAATTATTAGAAATGAATTATGTACTTTCATCCCCTATCACTCCCCCCCCCCCTTCCCTCTCATTCTCATTTTATAGCTCATTTCCAAATGGGCAAATAATTAAAACTGAGCAGTTTCATATAACATTTCAAGTTTCATATAGTAAATTTAAATGAAAACTGTGCATACATTCAATAAATTGGCTTTATTTTTATTAGAAAAAGATTGGAGACTGTACCAAAGTCACTTTATCACCTCCTCTGTTGGCTTATGCTATCTGAATTAAGAATAAAAAATTGAAGGAATACTAAAGCCATACAGAAATAGACCACTTAAATAAAAATCATTTGTGGCAAATAATTTTAATAAAAAAGGCTGCCACAAAAGGCCTGCATCGACTAAGCAGATTACCCATGTCCTGGACTGACGCATAGGTGATCTCATGCACCATCTGTATTTCTACCTCAATAAAAAATATTTGTAAACAGGAATTGAATTATAAGCTGGACATGAAGTGGTTAGTGACTGACTTACTCCAATTGAAAATTGGGTGACTAGAAATGGGAGTGGGGTTACTGTGAACTAAAAAAGTACGAGTAGCTCAGTTAATAAAAACTTTCCAGAGGGTAATGAGAGCAGTCCCCTCTCCTGTATACTCTTATGGACATTATTTTAATTTTGACAATGACCAAATTTTAAAAATGGAAAATAGACGTATTAGAAAAAGTAGAGAAAACTAAAATTCAATTTCTAAATCTGCAATTTTTAATATTATATATAAATGATATTTCTTCTAAATAATTTAAAAATAATCATTTCATAATTTCTTACATATTTTTTTTTTCATGTTCTAATTTTTCTGGATATCAATTTAAATACATGACAACAGCTGACTCATTCATTTATGACCTAAATCACCTGTTCGACCACAACCTTTTAATCTTGTCAGTCTTCTTGTGCCCCCTACTTGTGGGGGGTTCGTTTTCTTTTTCTTAGACACTCTAAAAATTGTCATCTCTTTCTTTAATGTAAAGGAGATAGTAAGTGGATCTATATTAGTAATAAATTTCCAGAATAGAAAATAAAACATTGAGATTAGAACTTTGAAAAAACTATCTCATAGATATGGAATAGGATAGGATAGGATATGGGCTATCTCGTAGAATGATTACCAATGAAGAAAAAATATATAAAGCAGTATATCAACTTATATGTATACACATGAGGTGTAAAGAATCGGTATTTTTATGGAGGTAAGAGCAAGACATCTTGATTGTGCATTGCGTATCCCAATTGTCATAGCGGTACTCCCCTCCTTCTCTCCTCAACTGATTGATAAAACCCTTTACTGCTGAAAGATTAGAGCTAACCTGGGCTTGAGACAGGTTATAACGACTGTTTCTTCATAATAACAACACGCACTAATTAAGAAATAAATCTAGCTGTTTTCTAAATAAATCTAGACTCTCTCGAGAGTCCGTCGACGGTCAGCTGACTGTTCGTGTGGTGCTCGGGCATTTCGGCAAATTACGATATATATTAGTGTGATATTCCGACGTTATATGAATGTTTTAGTTCGGGAAAGTGCAAATCTGCATAGTGCCGAGAAAATTTGAGCCCTTACCCGAAGTTTTGAAGCGTAAAGAAATAATTCTCGATATCAACGGGTGTTAGCCGCCATGGATGCCGACAAGTTGGATGAAATTCTCAAAAAACTTGGGGCAAGTCAAAGAAGAGATTGAAGGATTGAAAGAAAGTGTCAAAAAACTTGAAAATGCGAAGAACGCTGAACGTAGATATAACCTCATACTCGTTAATTTGAAATCTTCAAATAACTCCGAAAAAAGGAAAGAAATAGAAGAAATCATTAAGTTTCTTTTTAGCGAAGTAAGAACTTCGTTCTAAAAGAAGAGGAGCTTGCTGGAAGATAAAAATTACGAACATATTGTTATAAAAGATGATTATACCAAAGAAATTAGGAAAATTAGAGCTGAGCTTTTTCCGTTTTTCATTGAAAAGAAAAAGAAAGGACAGCAAGTAACTATTAGACATGACAAACTTCTAGTGGATGGGAAACTGTTTTCTTTGGAGGAACTGCGAGAGAAAGTAGAGCTGTAAAAAGACAGAGAAGTGAGGAGGAGGAAACACCTAAAAGGGGGTTTAGAAAGAGAGCGGAAAGTTTTGAGAAACTAAAAATGAGACCTAGTAGCCTTGACAGATATTTTGGAAAAAACCAAAAAGGTCGGAAAGAAGGCAGTTCAAACTCAAAAGACAAAGGTGAAATTTTAACTACACAAACAGCTGGAAATATTCCAGACTCTCAGGTGGGAGTGAGTCCTCAGAGAGCTAACAACAAGAAACAAAAGAAGGAAAAGAAACAAACCATATAGCAAATAAAGAAAGGAAAACTGGCAAGAATTGGCACTCTAAATGCAAGAACACTACGGGATCAGGCGAAATTAGAAGAATTAGAAGAGACCCTTTACAAGATAGAATGGGATATAATAGGTCTAGAAGAAATAAGGCACAATTTCGAATTTATTGAGGAGGCATCAAGAGGTAACTTGTTAGCTCATAGCGCCGTTGTCAATGGAAACTATGGAACAGGATTCATTGTTAATAAAAGATTAAGAAAGAATATGGGAGAGTTTCAAAGCATATCTCCTAGAATAGGCAAGTTAAGTATCAAACTCAGGGGAATCCTTCACACTTTCATTCAGGTTCATGCCCCAACCTCTGCAAGCACGGAGGATGAGATAACTGATTTTTATGAGGAACTGGAAACCGTTCTAGCAGGAAATAAAAACAGAAGATTCTGCACCGTGTTAGGTGATTTCAATGCGAAGGTCGGCAGGAGAAAAGTGGAACATGGTGAAGCCGTTGGAAAATATGGGAAAGGGCCTAGAAATTCACGAGGAGAGCTATTATTGGAGTTCGCCCTTAGGAATCAATTGAAGTTGCTTAATAGCTTCCATAAACTGTCTTGAGAAAAAAAGTGGACTTGGAGGAGCCCTAATTATGAAACTCACGAAATAGACTATATTCTTAACCCCAATAAAAAGTCAGTGAAGGGTCTTGGCCCTGTCAGGAATTTTAATTTTGATTCTGACCACAGACTGGTTGCCAGCTACATGATTATCCCGAAAAGACGTTTTTTTATTCGAAATCGTGCTAGTAGATCTAAAGGTATATCGCCAAAGTTCGAAGAAAATCTCAGGAATTTGTTTGCCAAAATTGACTTAAAGGAAGGAAATGAGGTTGAAAGGATATACTCAAAAATTCTGGAAAACATATAATAACCACCAAATTTACCCAATATATGATAACCAATAAATTTACCCAAAAGAAGTTGCAAACTGTCAGATGAGACCAAGGAAATTATTGAACATAGAGAACAGTTAAATAGAATCATAAACAAAACCATCCAGCAGAAAATCCAACATGTGGAACTCAGAAAACTGGCCCGGAAAAAGATCAAGCATGATATTAAGATATACGAAGAGAAAATTATAAATGAATGCTTGGATACAAATGGTTCAACTAAAGAAATATTTAGAAAAATAGGAAATATAAATAAATCATATATAAGCAGCATTAAGTCTTCATCTGGAAGAGAAGTTACCAAGAGAGAAGAAATAGTAGAAGCAGTGACACAATATTATGAAAAACTTTACTGTGACAAAGAGGCTGAAAACAACACAGTGGCAGAACCTGACAGAGAAATAGAGGGAGAAAGCAAAAGTAATAGGAAAATGGAAGACCTCAGCATTATGAAAGAAGAAGTTGGAAAAGCCATAAGGAAACTGAAACGGAAAAAAGCTGCAGGACCTGATGGCATTCCTAATGAACTAATCCTGATGGGGAAATATGTATTGATTGAACCCCTGACCCTTCTATTTAATAAAATATTGGAAAAAGGTCAAATTCCTCAAGACTGGAAAGAAAGTAAATTGATTATTTTATTTAAAAAGGGCAGCAGAAAGAACATTGGAAACTATCGCCCTATCTCCCTCACACAGTGTCTATATAAACAATTCTGTAATATACTGAGAGAGAGGATAATAAAATCCATCTATGCAGATCACAATGAAGAACAAGCAGGTTTTCGGCCAAAGTATAGCACCATGAACCATTTACAGAGCCTCAACCAAATAATTGAAAAATGTTCCGAATACCAAAAGAATGCTTATTTTTGTTTTGTGGATTACGAAAAGGCCTTCGACTGAATCAAAAGAGAATATATCTGGCAAGCTCTCACAGAAAGTGGAGTTGACTCCCTCTATATAGGCATAATAAAAGAAATGTACCACGACTCAGTGGGATTCGTGTCTTTAGATAAAAGAGGCTGTACTTTCAAAATTGGCAGGGGTGTAAGACAAGGATGCCCTCTATCTCCAATCCTATTCAACTGCGTCCTGGACAAAATTTTCAGTGAATTGAACTGGACAGAGTTAGGCCTAGTGATCAACGGTAACCTCCTCAACAACCTCCGCTTCGCAGATGACTTATGCCTGATTGCGGATAATATAGCAGACCTACTAAAAATGCTCATAGGTTAGTACAAAATATGGCCTGAGAGTTAACCACCAAAAAACCTGTATTATGACAAACGCAGAAAAACCAGCAGTTGTAATTGAAGGGAAGGAATTTGAGTTTGTTAAGGATACATCTACCTCGGACAGTGTGTCTTTTAAAGGAAGAATGGAAAACGAGCTTCAGAGAAGAATCAAAATAGGATGGTCTATGTACTGGTCACTCAAGAAGATCTTCAAAAGCTCGCTCAGTGACAAGTTGAAAAGCAAGGTGCTGAACATGTGTGTTTATCCTTCCATACTCTACGGAGCCCAGACCTGGGCGCTTACAGCCAGAGCAGATTCCAAGCTGAACTCGACACAGATGGCTATGCTCAGGAGTATACTAGGAGTTAAAAAGAGGGACAGGAAGAGGAATGTGGATATTTTAAAAAGAGTGCCGGTGAAGAACCTCAGAGTTGAAGCACACTGATTGAAGTGGGGCTGGGCAGGTCATCTGGCTAGAATGAATGAATGACAAGCGATGGGCGAAGGTCTGCACAGAATGGATCCCAAGGGACATGGTCAGGAATAGAGGAAGACAGTGCCTGAGATGGAGGGACGAGCTTACTGCAGTCGTTGGCAACAATTGGTGGAGAGTGGCGAGAGATCGAGAATGGTGGAAGAGGACGATCGGAAAACTTTGACAATTAGGATGGACTCCTTATTATACCTCCTAAGGGAGAGGCTTTTATCCTGGAAAAGGATGTCAATAAAGCTTATTATTATGCATACACATGTATGCTTATCATTTATCAGCTTGTACTGATCAGATTATGGGCTGCAGAGATATGGCTCTACAGCAATTCTGTTTTTAAATGGAATTTTCTCGCCTTCTCCTGATGCCATCATTGGTGCATAGCCGAATGCAAAACACTAAGTTATAGTGTGCATACTCATACTGAAGTTCAATGGTGCCTATAATTAATTATTCAGCCTATATAGACTACGGTTTACAAAGGAGTGGCACTCTGGCTTTGAGTGGAATTCTCTCAGCATTTCCAGATGCCTTTATTGTTTGATAGTCGCATGCAAAGGGCAACCAACCTCTGCATGTCCTTGTAACACTCTTAGTAACCGTAGAAATCAACTTACAGAAACAGCGTACTCAGTATTAGCAAATGCTTAAAAATGAAACAGACTAATTTTTATTTTATCTTTATCCTTTTTTTTTTTTCTTTTTTTTGTAGTAAATATTTTATTATTTTGCCTCCTTTATATTTGAATAATTATAGATGTTATAGGGAAATTTAAACAGATTTATGGCATTAACTTTGTTTTTTGTTGTTTCAGGTATTAAGTTGTGAGAGTTTTTCATTTTAGTTGCTGATTATCAAGCCATCAAACTGTGAAAACCAGAAAGTTTATTTTTATTTCCTGATAGTTAATTTAAAAAACAATGTTCCTTTTAAATTAAACATTAATTTTGATTTTCAGATAGTTAATTTCAAACATTTTTTAAGTTAAAATTAAGTTGTTTGTAATACATTATTAAAGATAAATATATCTGTTATCTTAAATATGTTCATATTTTTAAATTGTTTTTGTGTTTAATTTTTAAAAAGTACTTGTTATAAATGGAGTCATTTATATTACTTTATTTCTTAACCTGTATTTCCTTATGAGTTCATTAATTACTGAAATATACTATAAACAGATCTCATTGTTTTGAACTATAAAATATAGTATTAATAAAAGGCTTATGATGTTGCCAGCATAGGCTAGGTGTACGTGTGTGTGCACACAAGTGTGCATATGTGCGTGTGTGTATTAACCAGTACACACTGGCTATACAAAAGACTGAAAGATGGAAGAGCATCATTCTAAAAGCTGATCAATCCCTACTCTCTACAAATGCCTTTGTGCAGTTGCCATCCCTTCCATCTGAATATTGACTTCAAGCTGAATGGGAGTGACTAATTTGGAAACCTAAAATGTTTATGAATAAGTACAAATGCAGTGATGTGGCAGATATTCAGTTTAGTACTTGTTAGCTAAATGCTCTTATAGTGGCAACCTCTAGTCATTATAAGGGCTGAGGAATAAATAAACGTTGTGATGGACTGAGCATGTAATTATTGTTTCCCAAGAATTTGATTCCTTTATTCCTAGCAAACTTGGCTATTAACTATACTGCAATGATTTTTATATTACACCATTTCACTTTTACATATTGGCTTTGTATTTTCAATTTTTGTGGCAGAATATAGAGGGGTGGCGTACTGGTGAGATTTAAAACTTTGGATAGGCATGAATGAAATATTTGTGTAATTTTCTACATCTCATTGAGTTGTGGATTTTATATAAGAGATCGTTAGATCATTTGAATTGCGCAAAAGGTGCAGGATTGAAAAATGGATGTGTTGCTGAGCCCCTCAGTTTCTCTCCATATGGATTCAGCAATAGTTTTTATGTTAGTTTATTTTCTGTTAGTTCATTTTCTTTTTAGAATGTGGTTTTGTTTTCTCTAAGGTTTCTATTATTTGAGTTTTGTATTATTTTTCCATGAGAGTAAATTGTCCATTTGTAGTATGTGACCAGGGATGTAGGTATATTATTGGGGAAAAAATTAATTTTAAATGTTAATACACCAGTTTTTTTTTTTAATTTAAACTCTATTATTTTATTTCTATTCAACAGGGGAAATTAACTTATACTCTCTGTATTATCCTATTTAAAAGCCACATTATTTTATTCCCTATTTAAAAATGAAATACCGAAAGACTTATACCGTGTGGTGTCTTCCTTATTCAGAAACTTCTCTTACTATCACCACCATACTCAAAGGTAGTTTTCTTCATTGATTTTGTTTGAATAAGCTTGTGTTTAGAATCTTAAATTTATTTCTCTTTATAATAATTGTGTGTATCCTTTCAAATCATTAGGAAATTTCAGAATTCTTTTGTTTAGCTTTTATATTCCAGTGTCTTGTATTTTTTTTATCATTCATGTTCATTCATTAATTGAAAATAGCTTGTATTTGAATTATTTTTTCTGAACACCTGTACATGCTGACCTCCTTCTTAAGAAAATTATTTATTTAATAATAGAATCTATCCTTTTATCGTACTTATAAACTTTATTTGTCCATTAAACAAATAAATTGATTTATGGCCAGGAATGGAATTATGATTCTTTGAGCCACCCCCCCCCCCCTTCTCCTTATTCAATGTACAGCTCTTTGTGTAAACCTGTCCCATCTACATGTTAGAAGGACTGATGCATTAAACAGGTATAATAATGTAATTTCTGATATCTCCTAATAAATGTAGATGAATCTGTAATGGAATAATAGGATTTATTAAATGAAGCTATATTAATAGAGCTAATATTTATAAAATTATTGATTTTTTTAAAAAAGAAATAGAAACACTTTCTAAAAGAAATAAATGAAATGAAAATAAATATGCCACTTGTGAAACCCACCATGACCTTGAATGGAAGACATTATTACGTACATCGACCCAAGACTATATCGGAAAGGATAACTCGCCTTCATAAAATACTATGCCATGACAAAAACAAACTTCTCCAAACTAAATTTACTATATGAAAACTGGAGCTTTTATCCAACTACCCAGTAAAACTTTCAGGCTTTAAAATTGTGCTGTCACATCAAAAGCTCTGCCCAGGTATTATACTCTATGATCAGCCGATAATTTGACAAATGAAATGAATTTCACAATATTATGTAGTTCACGCTTAGTTTGCTTTTTAACCCTTTCCTTGAAAGGGTTTAACTATAAATTCAGGAGAATAATATTGGCAGGCAAGGATTTATCCGAGGTTTTGGAATTCTTTGGTCAAGGGAAATTCAGGAAAAAGTCAAGAATAGGTTGGCATTTGGAAATCACACAGAGGTGAGTCCTGCAGAGGAAAACAGTGTGTGGGGGGGGATTCTCACCTACAGGATTCTGGCCATAATAACTAAAGAGGCTAAACATAGTGATGTATTACAAAGACATTGCCCTCAAAGTATTTACAACCTAGAGGGACGACCTACTCAACAGTGCCAAGGGAAGAAGGAAGGATCCAGAAGGGAAACATATAATGGACATCTGACTCAAAATTATCTTAATGGTAATTCTGAGCTATTATCCGGTTAACTTCAATTCCCTCCATACTGTAATATTACATTAGTGTAGTGCTGAATATTAATATTCAGTCCTAATTATGTGTCGGAAAACGAAAATATATTAATAAACTTAATTTAGTAGTCGTCTGGCTCACTGTCGGTATCTGGCTCATGAAGGACGCGAGATAAATTTTGTAACACTAAAATTTCCAAAATACGCCATCGGTGGTTAAAACCGAGGGTGGGGGGTTTTCTTGTTCTAACTTTAGTATAAAACAAGAGTACATCACATTTTTAGGGCGATTGGTCAGATCTACAATGGCGAGGACGAGCAACCTCGCGTCTTTCATGAGCCAGATACCGATAGTGCCAATCTGACCAATCGCCCTAAAAATGTGATGTACTCTTGTTTTATACTAAAGTTAGAACAAGAAAACCCCCACACTTGGTTTTAACCACCGATGGCGTATTTTGGAAATTTTAGTGTTACAAAATTTATCTCGCGTCGTTCATGAGCGAGATACCGATAGTGAGCCAGACGACTACTAAATTAAGTTTATTAATATATTTTCGTTTTCCGACACATAATTAGGACTGAATATTAATATTCAGCACTACACTAATGTAATATTACAGTATGGAGAGAATTGAAGTTAACCGGATAATAACTCAGAATTACCATCTTAATAATTCCAACATTGCACATATATAAAATTAATGTATGTAGCATTAAGGATATCGCAGGGAAGTGTTATGGCTTCCCTTGTTGGAGAGAGTATATATTATTATGAGGAGATTATAATATTACTAGGGATCCTGCCTTAAAGGACGAGCTAGATGAAGAGTAGGGATAATGGTGAGATAGGGAATTAATACATTGGCATTGTTCATCATTTAGCAATATTAATAGGTATTAAAATTGGAAAAATTTAAAAAGGGGTTATTTAAATTAAGTCATCAAACCTAGAAGGAGGTAATAAGATATATGAAAGATCTCTGTTTTTATGGGTTGGATCGAAAACTGTCATATAAAAAGCCTGTAAACTCCCAATCCTTCTAATATCATTTTCTCTTTGAGCACCTGAGCCACTAAACATCTTATTTCCACCTTAAATTTCAAATCCACTTTACATAGGTTTCATATTATAAGAAAAGTGGTGAATAGACAGTGTCAGATCTGTAATGAGTCAGGTATGACAAATCTGCTTAATTTATGTAGCTTCTGCATAAAAGTTTTTCCAATACGTTAGTGTGATAGCTCTGTCTGATAGCTTGATTGCGAGGGATATATAAATATAAGTGGCTGACATAGGTACAAACTACTGCCTTCTTTCAAAAACACACTCAGTAAATTCATCTTTACTTAGTAATGAAATGATTCAAATGACTACAACTCTTAGTCGATATTTAAATGTCAGTTGATAAAAATAATCACGGGATGGTGTAAAGTAGAAAAAGGCAGACAGGTAAATGTTTTGGAAGAATGGAAGATTTTTTGTATAGTTCAATATGCCTTTATGAAGGTTGCGTCAAGACGCACTGATTTAAAACATAAAATTTTCTAGGATATGAAATAAACGAACATTGGTAATATTATTTATATTCAATATAACATCGGTTAGCTTCGAAACGTTTATTTTAACGCTTCACAAGGATTCTTTTTTATCCCTTGTTCAAAAAAGCATTTTGGTATTGAATCACAATTTGAAATGTATTTTAGTACTTGAAATTTCTGAAACCTTCAGAGCAAGCTCTTCAGTGGAAGAACCTACAAGTAATGCTACAACTTCTTCTAAGGCTCTCTGTCATGTCCTTTATGCTTTTCCACTGAACCCATACTGCCCTGGGTAATAAAGGTGTCAGAAATTGAAATATACTGTCTCGTTAAATGCCCAACAAACCGAAAAATAATCTAAAAAAAAAATAACGAGTAACTACAATTCAGTCTATCATGATTTCCATTCATTCAGCAACAGCATGTTAGGTTGTAGTTTCTGGTGATTTCAGATCATGTGGCACACACTCAGCCACCCCCCCCCACCCACCTCCCAATGACAAAATGTAATCAAGTAACAGAAGTATAGGTGACATTTAAGTGTTTTAAATGTTTGCTGACTTATTTGATATAGATTGGTTTCTACTGAAGCCTAATGGCTACATATCTATAGAGTGATTCCATAAATCCGTTCGGTTTCTGGAGGATGAAATGAAATATTT
Organism: Riptortus pedestris; assembly: GCA_019009955.1. Lineage (NCBI taxonomy): Eukaryota > Metazoa > Arthropoda > Insecta > Hemiptera > Alydidae > Riptortus > Riptortus pedestris. The sequence goes on from CM032233.1 coordinate 122,698,574, forward strand.
AAATTGTTGTTAAAATGTTTATTAAACAAAGAATCAATTTTATTCAATAATGTATACACCATTTTTATTGAAGACGTCTTGCCATCTTTCCAGAAACTTAAGCTCAGTAAACACCACTTCTACACATTTGAGTTTTACGTAGAAATAGAAAATGTATGGTGAGTTCTCATACCAGCACTTCCAAAATCTGTTTAGCCTAAGATCTCTTGCGAGACGGAATTTCATTTTAATTTTCATCCTCCAGTAAACTCCCACTGTTAGTCATCGCACTTTAACAGTAAACTAATATGATCATTAAACGTCGTATTTCGAGTTTCAAAAGCAAACATTGTTTTCAACAGATCTTTACTAGATACATGCAAATAGATTCCGCAATGACGTCATCAATAAAAATTATACTTTTTGACTGGTGAATCTTTATTTGATCTATACCATACTCGACATCATTTCGTTCAACACAAAACACCATATTCGTTAATGGTTAAAATCGGACTAGGAATAGGGGGAATTAAAAAATCCACAATATCTCCGTTATTTATTTATTCCGTTGGACTGATAATATTTCTTTACAAAAACAATTTTCAACTAGTGACGCTCTAAAATAGTTATTCTATACATTTTTTCGTAACTCAAATATTTAGCAAGTCATTCAAGCTTTCTTGTTTTCAGCTTTCCCAAACCCCCACTACTATTCATTGAATTTGGGCTTAGAAATTCAAGGACTAAGAGAATATACGAAGAGATGACATTATTAGAGTGTCATTCCAGTAAGTGGGAAATCTGCTTAGTTTATGCAGTCCTTGCCGGACAGACTTCTTTGTCTTCAGACTAGATTCATTCCCGAAATCTGAATTGCCAGTTTGGTTCACGTATACAAACCTTTCATTCACTAAAAATCATATTAATGTTCTTCAAAAGGATTCTATCCACGTTTTGATTCACACAAGTATATAACTCGTAATATATTCATAATCAAACATATAACATGCAAAAGAAAGAACTACCTTTATTTAAAATAGTACATAGTCTGTTAAATACTCGAATGATTCAATCAAAATATATAAATTCAATATTTCGTCAATTCCAAGGCTCTAGGTACAATTAACAACAAAAAAGCCGTATAGACTTGGGCCCATTTTGGAGATATTTCAGTTTTGTGTTTTTTTTTTTAAATTTGGTCTATTTACTCCTTAATCCAAAACTCAGTACACTCAGAGGATAGTTATTTATTATACAAGTGACGAAAGTAGATCATTTTACAACTCGAGTGAAACGTTTACCCACGAGAGTTGTAAATTCTACTTTCGTCACGAGTGTAATATTAAATTTTTTCTGTAATCGTGTAATACATGATCAGATCTAACCAGAATATGAACAAAATTAGGATTTTGTGAAGATTATGGTATGTTGTTGGTAGGTTATAAGCATGGTTGTGAAAGGTTATAAGCATAGTTATAAAACAACTAGTGATGATTGTGAAGTAGTGTAGTTATAAACAAGTGCAGGTTATAAACAAGGAAGGTAATTATTATTATATTTAAATTTTAAAATATATTGATTATTTCCACCAATAATTCATTCACATTTCAATTTATTTTGTTAAAATAAATTCTTACAATGTTAAGAAACATTTAAATCATTTAATTTCCAACTTCAAATTATTTTTTAATTTATACTTATTACTAATTAAGAAGGCAATTCACTTTCTTCACTTGTGAAGAAAGCGATTACTTTCTTCACTTGTGAAGAAAGCGATTACTTTCTTCACTCTATTACAAAATGTTTCACTTTCTTCACTCATTTCAGTTTAGTAATGTTACGATTATTCAACGATTACAGAAAAATGTAATTTTCTCATCGATTAAAGCATTAAATTTCCTTAATTCAAGTAAAAAACAACTAATTGACATGTGTTTTTATAACATGTGACATTTGATTTTTTGTTAGTTTTAAACGTATTTCTATCATTTGTTTCAATGTTTATGAAATGCAGCTATCATTTACTCTATTAGCAGATTCCCCTTAACTCTTGACGTAATTTTCAAAAACTTTCCCCAAATGCCCATCGTCCATTTCCAGGATATTTACATATATCGTTATTACTGTTTGATCATTACCAAACTCCATATTTAAACGTTTTATGCAAAAATAAAGATTAAGTTCGTTTTAGCTGAACCGGACGAGTGGGGGAGTTTTACTTAGAAATCTAAAATATACGGTGAGATGTGACATTGCTGTTGTGTTATACCAGGAGGTGGGAAATCTGCTTAGTTTACTGAGCCCCTGCGTTGGGCACTTTATTTGTAGTTGGGGGCTAAATAGTAGGGCTCTGGTATAAGCTGTATGTTGCTAGGCGGGATTCCTACCTCACTGCTGCCTCTTGGCGCTCACAGCTTTGATTAAGTTTGAATACCCTAGACTGCCGATTGTCTTTTACAGAAGGTTACTTATTTGTCGATCTGCCCCTTTTCCCATACAATCATGTGTAACTATTATTACTGTATGTTCCTTAAAGCAAGATGCTGCAAGTTAATTCTTGCCATTCTTATTTGTCAGATGTGGTTTACTGTGGTAGGTTCTAAAGTTTTGCCGAACTTTGTCATCATTTTAACAGATGATCAAGACAGTGAAATGTTCGGCATGGTAAAGTATCTTCTCTTGCCTCAATACAATTATAGCAGACTTTTTAATTTTATTATTGAACAAACATTATCAAACAAAAATCTTAATGCTTATAAAATCTTATAGTGAGCCTAGCCACATCATCCTGTGTACTCTTGATACATTCTGTGCTAAAGTTATGCATTAGATGCAGAAGTTTTCATTCTATCTGTCTTTTCTTCATAAGAAGAAAAAACCAAACATAATGAGCAATTTGTAACAGCATAGTACATTCACAATTGTCCTTGATAAAGACAAATAATTTCCATTCAAATTAGCAGATGCTTTTATTTAATGTGGCCATCTATACTAAGGAAAGTACCCCTATCTGAGATTTTAATACAATATTTCATCATCAAGAGGTTTCCTTTTAGTTATACCAATTGGGTTCTGTGGGAAGCTATTCTTTTCATATTATGGTTTCCACTGAAATCCACTGTTTTGTAAGATGACATCTAATAGATACTCTCTTTTGTGAAGCGTCTTACTACTGCTTTCATAAATTATATTATTTACAAAAACGACCTTTGATTATAGAAACTATATATTTAAGATTGTAATCATTTAATATACAAGCTCTATATATATATATATATATATATATATATATTTTTTTTTTTTTTTTTCAGTTTCCGATGGAAAAAACTCGGAGGCTATTGGGAGAACACGGAGCTACGTATCGGAATGCAGTTAGTATCTTGTGATTTGACAAACTTTGAAACTTTGCTATGTTTGAATTTTATTTGAGAAGGATAAATGTCTTCATAAATTTCACTCACATAAATGTTTAGTTATTTTTATTTTGTTTTATTTCAACATGGACTTATTATTACAGTATACAACTACCCCAGTTTGTTGTCCTAGCCGCTCATCAATCTTAAGTGGGTTGTACCTTCATAATCATGAAGTAATTAATAATTCCGTTAGTGGTGGCTGCAGTAGCCTTGATTGGCAACAAACACATGAACCAGTTACTTTTGCCTCCAAATTACAAAAACTTGGCTATACAACGTTTTATGCAGGAAAGTATCTAAATCAGGTAAGTGCTTATCGTATTACTCTTTGAGTTCTATTATACTTTTCTTCCTTCACACTATTTGAAATTTCATTATTTTTATTATACATGATGGGGGGGGGAGGGGTTGTGGGTTAAGTGTTCAAACTGAGAATATGAATTAAGGATCTCAAATAAATCTGCTAATATATATCCTTTAACACTTTGTTTGGGAGATATTCATGCCTAAATACTTTGACTGTCATAAGATTTGCATTACTAATGAAATGTAAACATTAACATTTATATCAATGTTATTTAAAGTGATTATCTCAAGCATTAAATGAGTCTTGGCATCTTCCTTCCACAGCAGCAGGGGCTGTACAGTACTGGATATGCCTTATTGTTTCCTAAGTTTCAATTACCATTCTTCATAACAAACACAAAAAGTGTAAATAAGGAATAATTTTGCTGCTGAAGAAACATTTTCATCCTCTCATAATGCCTGAGGTAACCAGTTTAAACAAAATTAATGTGAATATTAATGTTTACATTTTGTAAATGAAGTAGTTGGTACATATATTAAAATATTTATTTAAGCCCAAAAGGAAAATCTAGATACCAATATATATCTCTTAAGTATGAACATACTTTTAGAGGAAACTTTTCTCTTGGTTTGAGATTTCTATTTCATATTAGCAGATTTCCCTTAAGGGTAATCAGCTATTGAGGTTGTACTCATGACGCGAGTTTTGAAAAATTTCCTCAAATGTCCATCGATCCTACCCAGGAGATAACGAAAATGAGGTCCATTCATAATTCTTCCTTATATATTTTATATATATATATATATATATATATATATATATATATACACATATATATTTTTATTATTTGTCTGTTAACGCTCTAGCGGTCACAATTTTTGTTTGATCATTATCAAACTTCACATTTAATCGTTTTATGTAAAAAGGAAGATCAAGTTCGTTAATGGCTGAAATAGGTCCAGTGGGAGGGGGAATTATGAAAATTCGAAATATCTCCGTTACTATAAATCGGATCAAAAAATTGTATAGAACCAATCTTATTGCAAATTAAATGATCTATAAATATTGTTCTATACATTCTGTATCATGAATATTAATCGAGATATTTGGATTTTATAGTTTTAAACTAACAATACTCGGTTATGTAATAAACCACATTATTTGAACCTTAAATACCAAATATTGTTTTCAAGATACCTTTATTATATGAGATAGATGTAAATATGTTCTGGTGAACCCGCCTCCCCCCCCCCTAGTATTTTTTTGAACTACTTAAATTTGATTGATTGAGATAAAAATTATTCTGATTCATTATAAATTACAGTACTAGATATAGTACATACTTTTCAATCAAATTAATAAGTTATGTTCTGATATATTTCAGTAATTGTTTTTCTTTCTGGCGAGAGTTGGGTTGGCTGTGTGTTTACAATTCAGAATGCTTCCATCCTGAAGGGGAATGATTTCTTATTATTGTTTGTATTTATCCACTTAATATTCAAGGTGGTGTTGTGTTAGCAGTATGTAGATTTATCTATTATTAAACTTCACGAGGGAAATCTGTTTAGTTTACACAGCCCCTGCACGACAGCTTTTTTTTTTTCATTTAGAACACGAACCTAAAACACCCTGTATACTTATAATGTGTGTTTGTTTGTGCACCCGCGTGTGTGCAGGTATACATGTGTGTGAAATAGGTAAGAGAGTGTGAGTTTGTTTGCTTGTATTCCAACAGTGAGAAACAATATTATTTATAAGAAAATTAATGTGTTACACCAATCATAGCCCACCAAACTAAACATCTTTGGCAGAATGGTGATTCCATACTTATCCAGGTGGCTATTCACAATCTAACTATTGCTCACTACTATTATAGCTACCACTATTATAGCTTTCTTTAATTCACTAGTATCAAACCTTCTCTACGGTTTCCCTTCATTAATTTTATATTTAAATAGTTATGTGGTGAAATAAATAAGCTGTGGTGGTTTACTGATATTACTCAAGTTTCTTTTATTTTAAAATTGATGTTGAAAGGAATTTGTAAATATTGTATCTGATTTTTTTTTTTTTAATTTTCAGTATGGATCTAGAAGAGTTGGTGGAATTAAACACATTCCGCCAGGCTGGAATCAGTGGATTGGCCTGGCTGGTAATTCAAAATACTTTAATTACACAGTTTCGTTAAATGGGCGAAAAGTGTATTTTAAGGATATATACCTTACTCGGTTGTTGGTAAGCTTCTTTATATTAGGCCAATATTATTTTTCAAAAATATATAGTGTCTTAAACACTTTGAGTACAGACTCTGTTTTAAGTAGCTTCCAGGTAACAAAGTTCCCTTCAATTATCTGCTAATTATCGGATATTAAAAAATTAGAATTTGGTTAGAAACCCTTTCTTTTTATTTTAAAATTTTTATATTTTTAATTTTTCAAAAAGTTATAATTTAAAACTTTTTAATGTAATTTTAGCAGCTCGACAAATCTATTTATACTACCAATATTTATATTGCAAAGTATAGTCATAGTCATTCCTTCAAAAATTGAATAAATTGGGTTGAAATGCTGGTAAAGCCAGCTTTACCAGCATTTCAACCCAATTTATTTAATTTGATGTCATTCCTGGGACCGAGAGCCACTATACTTACTACAATCCTAAAACTTATGTTACCATCACCTTGTACTAATACTATATTAGGTTTTTCATAACTTATGAAAATGACTTTTGGTTGATGAATTTTCCCTGTACACCTATTAATAATGTTTGATAGTCTCTGAAAGTCAGAAGTTATTATTCTATTCTGCCTTAAACATTATGGAATTTGAAAAACAGCCAGGAGGTTTTTTTTAATATCCATAGGACAAAAATCTTGGAGGCATGGGCCTATCACAAACGGATTAGATAGAAAGACAAATGTAGCTTCTCTTGGTCAACATACTGCTTTTATCTGCCATATTTGTGGCAATTTTGTGCCCCAGTTTTCAACATCTTCTTTCATGTAGCTACTAAGTTACCTTATGTTGTGTGCTCCAAGGGAATGAACAGATGTTTGATAACTGTGATCAACTGTTTAAACTCATACCATCCAGTTATTTTCTTGCTGTCATATGATATATAGAAGTTTTTTGATGTCCTATTTCAGCCATTGATGAGTAACTTGATCTTTAGTCTATTTTGAAAATATAAAGTTTCGATAAAATAAAAATTGGGAGTGTTAACAGATAGATATTTGTCTTTACAGCCTCAGTTACCAATTTCCCTTTGGGGAAATCTTTAAAATACTTGAATATAAATGGCTCTGTTAGTTGCGAAAAATGTATAGAATAACAACTATCATTAATATGTTTTTAACAAGATAGGTCACATATAATTTTGGATGCAGTCAGTGCAGAGATATTTAAATTTCCATTTTGCCTTCTCTCTTTACTGCTCATGGTCCTATTTCAGCCATTTAGTAATACGATTTTAAGTCAAATATGAAGTTTGGATAAATTAAAAGTTTGGAGTGTTGACAGATATATATTTATCTTTTTGAACTTCATTTTCATCATCTACTTGGTAGGATTTATGGCCATTTGATTAAATGTTTTAAAACAATGTGATTGGAACTTACGTTGCTGCTTCCCTGAGGGGAAATTTTTTAGAAGCTATTTTTTATTAGATTCAGTGAAAATTCACCTTTTTTTTACTGTATGTTTTATTATAAAGATTTTTCTTTCAGCAATATCTTGCCAAAAGGTTCATAAATTACCACCACAAGGAAACAAACCCGTTTCTAATGATCATCGCACCCCCAGCTCCACATACCCCATTCACTGCTGAACCGGAGTATGAAGATATATATAAGGATGCAAAAATTCCAAGGACTATACAATTTAACAACGGGCAAAATGAGGTAAACAGATTTCACTTCTTGGAAGATAATGAAAATGAAAGGGACTATCATATATAGAATAATATCCTCTTTTTATTTTGAAATTTAGATCATTAATCATAAATTGTATTATTTAACATCTAAGTTTATTTTTCCATCTTGTGACAATTACTTGATAATCCTAACCTATGATGCAAATTAAACCAACTTGGATGTGAAATTGTTTATAATAAATGTATGTTATAAGATTAGTTTTGTTATTATTAAAAATGAAGTTTTCTACCAGATAACTCTGGTCTTTGGAACATTTCTAATTTAATTTGAATTTCTATTTAGTTTAAATCAAATAATTTGGCTTTTAATTACATATACAACTACCATTATCCAATCTCAACATAGGTGCCGAATGTTTCAAAATGTTGCTAAGCTATGTGGGAGATATTTAATTTTACATTTTGCCTTTTCTCTTTACTACTCATGGTCCTATTTCAGCCATCGAGTAACTTGGTTTTTAGTCAATTATGAAAATATAAAGTTTCGATAAAATAATAATTGGGAGTGTTAACAGATTTATATTTATCTTTTCAAACCTCATTTTCATCATTTAACAGGTATGATCAATTTGAATATTTGTAGACATTTTTAAAAAAAAATCATGTCATAAGTACAACCTCCATAACCAATTTCACTTTGGAGAAATCGGCTAAAATACTTGAGTACAAATGTATTTGTTAGTTGCGAAAAATGTGATACAACATATTAAGAGGTAGACGTACAGACATGAATTAATTTATTTAATATACAATATCATTGGTTATAAAAGAAATATTATTAATAAATTGTTTTTAGAATAAAGTCTCTGAACTAATGAGTACAATTATAATCAAGTGTCAAAATTTTATAAAAGCCTGTTGTGAGATGTTTAGTGACATAACAGCTTTATGTGTAAATCCCACTAGTAGGAACTGGGGTTTACTAAAGGCTGAAAAAGTAAATGTATTAACAACTGTGTGTAATATTGAAGTTGCAAAAAATAACAAGGGTTATATGAAATACTTTTATCAAAAATATTAGTCAGATAAAATTTTTCAATTCAATAAATAACAACTTCACCCATTTCTAAACCCATTCCTCCTGGTCCAATTTCAGTCACTAATTAACTTAACTTTTAGTTTAGAGTGATCTGAGATATCCAGAGTGGAAAGTGAAAAAGGAAAATTTCTACAACCAAAAATGTATGGAATCCATTATATCAAAATCAATATTTACACAATTTACAAAATATAAATAAAATCCTTTACAATACAAATAAATGGAAAAAAAAAAAAAAAAAAAAAAAAAAAAAAAAAAAAAAAACCATGTGACAAGAAAGAGCTAATAGAGGGTGGAAAGAATTAAAGCATTCACAACTGATCTTTAAAAAAAAAAATTACAATGGGAACTGAGCCCTGGTGAGTGAAAAAAATAAGTAAATAGTGAAAATCTCTTATGAATGCATGAACCAAAAAAAGAGCCCCTATACTTCTTTTCACTAAAAATGGATTCTCATACTTAAAAGACATGATTATTTCTCCTAAAATTGTACTCTTTTTCTTCAAACCGAAGTTGTAGGATTCTTGAAAAAATTCATCCAAAAAATGAAATAAATTTATATCATACCACACCTTACACTTCTAACTCCTTTTTGAAGCCTTCTATCAAAGTAAATTTATTTTTCTGTTTTCTTTCATTTGTTTATTTATTACATTATCTGGAAAACTGTTAGACTGAAAAATTGTCCTTAATTTGTTTTTTTTATTTTTACAAGATACTTTGGGCTGGTTTTCAGTAAGAGCTTGGTTGAAAATTACACTTTCTTCAAAATTTATAGTGAAGAGGCTCTTCCAAATGACCGTTTTTTTTTTTTGTTTTTTTTTTAAATTTCAATTTACAATCTGAGTATTTTGCTCCTTAGAAACTAAAAACAAACACATACATTCATACACACACTTACTTATACATGCATATACCTCTGTTATATTATTCATCTTACAAAGGACTTTGACTAGCCTAAAACGTAATGGTATCTGCTGACCAAAAGATCAAAATGTCCTTTTAAGTAATGATTTTTAAATTATGCTAACAAAACAATCATGTATTTGGTCATACTTCATTTAAACAAGAGACATTCTCATTAGTAGTGTGGAGACTCTTATGGTGTAGTATGAATCAGCTTGTCATTCAAAAACGTGTACAGACACACACACTTTTTCCTTGCACCAGAGACGAGTAGTTGCTAGTTTTTGGGTATATTTACAATCTTTTAAACTTTAAATTCCCATGAAATATTTAAATAAATTTATTTTTTTATCCAACAGTGATCATTAATCCATATATTTTTTTGCAGCTGAGACACTGGCTAGTCCGAATGGGGCCATCACGGTTGTCTGAGTATACAATTAAGAATTTGGATAGCTATTTTGGAAAACGTTGGGAAACACTCCTGTCAGTCGACGATTTGGTCCAGACTGTTGTGGGGTCTCTGACTAAAAATGATCTTATTGAAGACACATACATTGTATATACATCAGACAATGGGTTTCACCTTGGGCAATTTGCAATGCCTTTTGACAAAAGGATGCCTTATGAATTTGACATTAAAGTTCCTTTAATCGTCCGAGGACCTGGTATTCCTAAGAATATTTCTGTATACGCCCCAGCATTACTGATTGATATAGCACCAACTATATTAAAACTAGTTGGATTAAAAACAGACCATTTAGACGGAAAGTCTCTGATTCAAGTTTTGACAGATCATGCAAGGGCATTCTTGATAGAATACTATGGGGAAAAAAGTTTGTTTCCACGTACCGGTCTCTGCTGGCCACATGATGTAAATGTCCTTGTAAGTAATGATTTTTAAATTGTAATGAGTTTTTAAATTATGCTAGCAAAACAATCATGTATTTGACCATACTTCATTTAAACAAGAGACACTCTCATTAGTAATGTGGAGACTCATATGGTGTAATATGAATCATCTGTTCATTCAAAAATTTAAAATCTATTTCCAAATGAACTAGTAAGATATATCTGTGTTTTTATACAAACATACTTATACATGCATATATAAATGTATATACCTATATTATATTATTCATCTTACAAAGGACTTTGACCATCCTAAATCCTAGCTACTGATGAACTGGCTTCTAGTGATCTACCCCCTTGTCCCCTTTCCCTCTCTTAGTAATGAGGTCAGTAGTATATAGTAATCATAGTAATATAGTAATCAGTCTTCTGGAAACTGTGTGTGGGCTGTAGTTATTAAAAATGCCCAACTGAGTAAATAAAATTATTTTAAAAAATGTGGTAACCCTTGGTGAGCTCAGATAAGTGATGGAAGAAAATGGACTATTTAAATACATATATAATAAAATATTTTGTAATAAATCAGTCTTGGGTAGTCGCACTACTTACCAGGGTCTCAAACCAAGAATATCCACCGAGCGATTATTGATGCCACTCAAAGAACTCTGGACCAGGCAGTAATATTCACAAACAAAATGTGCTCTGGTTCTGGTGTAGCTCCACCATTGATCAGGGATCTTATTGTCAGTTCACCTTGATTGAAGTAGGTTGTTGACATTAATGAATTTATTACATTGACAGCAAATACAGTACCACAAGCAAATGGTCGAGAAAGGTATTACTGTGTATCTGGATCATCATCATCTTTATCTAAAAATTGGACATTGAAATCGTTCTCTAAATCTTTTTTTATAAGCACATTGGCCACACAACTGGTCCTATCCTTTGCAGCACTATATATAGGACCACTAACTGAAGCTAATGTCTCACTGGCTGGTACATTACCCAATTAATCTCGATTCAAGGCTCCTTTTATATCTTCAAATCTAATTGCTTTAATATTTAACCCTTTCATTGAGCAAAGGCACTATAGTGGTTTTGCACAATGAAAGGGTTAATGAGGCAAATGTTGCATCCTTATATGCTAAAGTAAGATCATCATTGTTTGAAGCTTTGCTGATAAAATTACACACATATCAGAGCGAGAGGTCAATGTCTTAGAACTGGCATCAAATACTAGCTGTTGTATCTTCATAGTATCCACATGTGTCCATGGGGCCAAAACCTTTGCACTGTATTCCAATTTGCCCCATTAAATAAGACGATTATCGTCATTTGTGACCGAAGGGGTTGAGAAGGCTCTTCTTTATTTATTTCTGACTGAGGTTGTAAACGACGACCACCATGTCTGTGACTGGCAACCACAACTGGATCCAGTCACCACCCATCAGATTCTGGTCTAATTGATTGCTGGCAAGGACTTCCTCCACCAACTCTTTGGTACCAGTATGGTCTATACCGTGAGCCTAGACTGGTCGCATGCTCTGGGGCGTACTGGCCATATAGCCCATCATGAAGACGGAGGATGCCATTGGCATACCCTGAAGGGGATGGTTCTGGTGCCACACCCAACTCCTCCTGTAGCACATAAAAACTTGGCCTTGACCACCTTGAAAAGTTTACAAGGAGTCTGCATATAAAACTGAATACATGTAAAAATATCATGCTCTTTGGATAAACAAATACGACTACCCTTGACAGACAACATCAGCAGCTAATGAGGAATATGAGTTGTTGAATGAAGATATATTTTTATTAAGACCCTTTGCCGTACCATCTTTTTAAGTACAGGTGTTTTTGGAGGAGCAGATGAGCCAAGTGAGGCATTTTTCAGTGCCTTAACATGACGTTGCTGAAAATCTGTAACGTCCCATATAGAGACATAGACAGAATTAAGTATTGGCTACTGATATTTCAAATAAATCCCAAGGGAATTTAGACAAGATAAAATGAATATGAATTCTATCATGTACTTGGATTTCAGGTTTATTTCTTATAAAGTTTTCGAGAGAGATAAAGTTGACGTGATGTTGATCGAATCAACATTATCTACTGAGTAGAGCAAATCAAGGATTGCATTAGCATGAATAGTAACAGTCTGTCTGACATTCGAAAATCTTTCTGTCAAAAGTTTCAGAGCTGATAAATCATACTCCATGAATGGTGAATGCTTCACAACATTCAAGGCAGGTCCTTCTAAATGACTGAGGAGGAAATCATATTTATGGGAGACACTTAAATAAAAAGAGGAATCCATAGGAGTCGCGAATCTAGCTAAAAAGAGTTGAACTTCAGTGTAACCACCTGAAAACTTATTTATCATAATTTTAGGTAAAATAATAGAAGAATAATTTAAATTTGCTGTGGCTAGATAATCAATTGCATTAGAAGAAGCAATGGGGTTAATGGGAGCTGTATTCTTAGCAACGCAAAGAATAAAGAAACTTTTTATTCATTACATTTCTTTGGTCTGACAAGAAACACCTATTTTTTTTTGTCGAAAAGTACTGGGAATTTTTATACCTTAAAATTTAATTTTAATGAAGCAGTTAAGAATTGAATGTGTGATTTTCATGAACAATGGTGTAAGTCAATGATATTGATTTGCTGACTACAAATGTTTAAAAATAATTAATCAAAAATTAATAGTAAGATGTCTGAAAAGCCTATTAAACACATTCAATTATCACTTTGCAATATATTGTTTGGTTTTTATTTTAGGGCTGTTCGAAAGGATTAGAGTGCAAGTGCCAGGATTCTCGGAACAACACTTACACATGCCTCAAAGTAATGGACTCAACCACTCACATTATTTTCTGCAAGTTTGTTGATGACGAAGTAGGTTTACATTAAAAACTGTGTTAATATCTATGAGATTAGATTAGATTCATAGCTGTCTTTTTAATGTAATTTAGTTCTGGAGAAATTTTAATTGAAGGTTTATTTTGATGAAGAATTGTTAAACACAATTTAATTTTAGATTACTGAAGTGAGCAATAGTTGGTTTGTCACATTGACTTCACTATATAAGACTTTCGTTCACTATATATGAATTTCGAAACATTTCCTCAAATGTCCATCGACCCTACCCGGAGATTATGACAATGAAGTCTTTGCAAATATGTATGTATGTGTATATATATATATATATATATATATATATATATATATATAAATAAAATTGTAACCTGTTTCTGTACATTGATTTTTTTCGCGACATTTCACGATAACTTTTCGTTTCACATCTCATAGACACCATAACTGCATTTTGTTTCTTTCGTGTCTGTTTGTTTGTTTGTTACCTTTTCATGCGTAAACGGCTGAACCGAATTTTATGAAACTTGGTATGTATATTACTACTAACCCAACTTAGACTTTAGGCTATATTAATATCCTCTGAGACGAACAGGAGTGGGGGTTGTAAGGGAGGCCTGAATTTAAAAGTAGCGGTATTTCGTTTTCTATTCGTTTTTCGGCAAATATGAACATAACAAAAGCTGTTTATTTTGTTATTTAGAGTAACTTTTGTTATATACACTTTTTTCGTATACCGAATTATAAATGAGATATACACTAAAACCTATAGCGAAAGTGAACAATTTTATTTGGGACAAAAGACCCAACCGAAATAAATAATACTCGGTATGCATATTAGCACTAACGCTTTCATTATAACAAGCCATACCAAAATTTCTAGGGATGGGCAGGATTGGGGGTTGTAAGGGAGGCCTGAATTTAAAAATAGCTGTATTTCGTTTTCTATTCGTTTTTCGGCAAATATGAACATAACAAAAGTTTTTTATTTTGTTATTTAGAGTAACTTTTGTCATGTTCATTTATGTCTTTTAACAAAGTATAAACGAGATATACCCTGATAACTAAAACGGTAGCCGACAATTGTATTTGACACCAACGATTGAACGGAACTTAACAAAACTCGGTATGTCAATTAGCATTAATTCTTCCATGATTATAAGCTATATTAAAATATTTATGTTAGAATGGGAGTGGGGTTATAAGGGAGGCCTGAAATAAAAATTCGCGATATTTCATTGTCTATTTGTTTTTCTACAAACATGCACATAACAAAAGTTGTTTACTTTGTTATTTAGATTACTTTTGTATTATACATTTCTCCAGGAACAATGTGTGGAGCAAGTAATTTGCGTATAAATATTGATATGCTCAACAATTCATTCCAATTTGAACTATGAGGTACCTCACCTGGAAAAATTATTTCAAATCTATGTTAATATTTTGTCCTTAATAACTGAAATCTATGCATAATGCACAGGAGACGGGAAATATGACAATTTGGGGGACAGTGAAGACTTACATAAAAAAATAATTTTCTTGTCATACCTCTCGGTGGAGACCGTCGTCACTGGCTGATGGTTGAGTACCGCTGGCACTGTGCTATCGATGCGATGGCATCATCTTCAAGCCTGTTGATAGTTGTACTGAGTTGGTTGTCCGTCAGTCAGTGGGTTTTATGTTCTGTTCACCGTATTAGTTGTTTACGTTGAGTCCAGATCTGTTTACTTACCACTAAGATCTGTCAAACAGGGATGTTGATGTTCAGGTAAATTGTTTTCGTGTGGTGGGTTGTTTTAAATAATTTTATTATTAACTGTTGGTATTTGTTAATAATGAAATTAATTTTTATTAACCCTAAACACTGGGACTGGTAAATGTCATAATATTGTGCAAAGTAAAGCCTTGTCAAAAAAATACCCAAAATCACCATTCAGCCTCAAATCAGTTCTCGGGCGAAGCCGGGTATCTGAGCTAGTATATATATATATATATATATATATAGACACACACACTCATAAAACTCCATCCACCTTTCCATGATATGTTCGTCATGCCAGATATTTTCTCCATTTCTGTATTTGATTCTCTTCAGATTGGTCAGTCGATCCTTCCTCATTCATTTGAGAACGTTATAGATGACGTTCTGATTTTCATTTGCATTTTTCTCAAGGTTCTGTCAAAAGTTTTCCCAAGCTTTCCTTTGATCACTTTAAATTCGGTTTCGTTCCTCCAATCCTTTGTGAATAACAGGAATCCATAAGCTCAAATGATTCTTCCAAGCAGCCTTCTTTTCTTGAATAACATTTTTTATGTCCTCTGCGCACCAAGCTGTTCTTTTGGGACCAGTTCCAATGCTCTTCTTGCCACATACCCATTTCAAGGCATCTTAGTGGACCTCCTTTAATCCTGACCAGCTCCTATCTATCACTATCCCACGGTCCTCCTTCAAGGAGTATAATCTGATGACACTTTTTTGGTAATCTTGTTTTCCGTGAGTTTACATCTCACAAGGATTTGTTCAGGAGGAGATACTAATCGCTTCCAATCTCAAACCTTCATTTTAGTCTGGTATCCTGTAGTTGCTGATCTTCAATTCAAACTAGAATATAATCTATTACAGATGTTTCATTCCTTCCTGGTTGTTTTAAGATTCAACACTGATATATTCCAATTTATTTCTATGGAAACTAATTTCAATTTAGTTTGATACTTTTTTTCTCTGAAAGAAGTTTCACATCACTCATTATAGTTCAGCTATTCCTGTTACGTTTTCATTCATTTATTCTTTTTTTTTAAATATGAACTTTTTTTAAAAATCAGGTGTGGGTGTGATACCAGCTTAATTTAAAGCAGCTTTAAAGTATATCTGAAAGTGTTTTCCTTCATGATAAATCATCGAGTAAAGCTTAATGGATGTATGCTGTCTATTGATTTTAACAGAATGACACATGGAAGTGTTGGCTCTAGTTTTAAGTTTATTTACTGGTCATTTCATTCTTCATTATTCTATGTTGCACTCTTTATTAATCCATTCCTTTTGTTTTCAGGATTTTGAAGAAGCTTATGATTTAAAACAGGACCCTTACCAAATGACCAATATCGCATATGCTTTAAAAAGAAAATGTAAATCTAGACTATTAGCTATCATGAGAAAACTCAGTCATTGCAGAGGACTTGACTGTCAATATTTTGACTTCAAGGCATTTGATCTTATGCCTAATTGTTTTATACAGTAAAATTTATTAATTTAACATGGCTTTAAAAAAAAAAAAAATGTTTTTTTCCTCCTTTCAACTGTCTTACTGCTAGTACCTTTTCAAAAAACACACCACAATACTTCTCAAAACTATAGTAGATAAATAACCAATTTTCAGATATTGTAAATGATTTCATTAAAGTGGATTTAATTGGTAAAAATTACTATACTCTATTATACATACCTGCTGAACGACAATGGGAGGAAAATAGTATGTTTATTATACAATTACTTTTATTATGTTTCCACCATGGTTTTATTGAAGATTGTAACTTCCGAAAACATTTATTTAGGTTTAATTTTTATTTGGTGAATGTCAAAGTCTTCTTTAACAGAATATAAAGGAGAATATGGAAGAGTTGTTAATTAAACTCGGTTGTTGGCATTGTGCCCATGTCTAATTATACTCAAAATGTTCCTAATTTCTAGTTAATTGTTTGTTGCTTGTTTGTTTAATGTTTTATTTATTTATTACTATTTATTTATTTTTATGTTATAATACCAACTAGAGAAGGGTCATTATCGTTACATAACTAAAATACATAATATACTACACTTATCATCAATGGATGATGATATTTAAATACAATATATACAACCAAAATAAGCTTGTACTGTTCAGGTTTATCTAGGAAAACTCTGTCAAGGCAAGAAGTATTACATTGGATTTCTTTCTTTGCTGGAGCATTTCAGATTCTAAAAATTAAATATAAATGTAGTGCACTCTGTATATATTTGAATCTCCAAGATATCCTTAACTAATAGTGACTTCTTCCGTAAGTTGGGTTTTCAGTACAAAAAGATAATTTTATTTATAGTTATATTTTTATATATGTGAATATATATATATATATATATATATATATATATATATATATATATAGTTTTTAGTATTATACTAAAGTGATTGTTATATTACTTTGACTATTTTCAAAGATGATTGCTTGATCCGTGACGTGAAAGTTTAGGTAATTGACAACTCAAATATATTTTTATAGTTAAACGAGAGTTGAAGATTATTTAAAATGTTAAATTACAAGCAGTAATTATTAAATAAAGATTATTTTTTTTAAGAATATTAGTCTCTATTTAAATGCATTTTGTAATGTGATATGTACAAAAATATTAAATAAAGAATTTTGTTTCAGTTGTTTTCATATTATGTTTTTTTTTAAATTTTTATTTAAGCAATCCTGCACATATCTTAAATCTATGCCATGCTAAATTAAAAATAACAGAGACTGTTACTAACAAATAAACAAATCTTTAGTTATGCCAGTGTAGTGTCAATGTTCTATATTTTTAATGTTTTTCCTTGCAAGACCATAAATAGTGTGAACCCAACTTCTGTTTTTAATATTGGGCTACTACTGCATTCAAAAGTTTGCCTTTCATTAAATTATAAGTTGATTGAGCAGAAGTGTAAAGCCTGTTTCCATTCTTGCTGGAATCCTCCAAGGCAAGTTAAATACAGCAACACTTAGATCCAGCTCTAAGCTGATAGGCATCTCTCCTGTTATATCTTGAAAAGCACCTGAGGATGCAGTCTAATATAATCTTGTCAACATGAGGAGTGCTTTTCTCTATCCTTGTGCTACCTTGGCTACATCATACTTGGTCTGTTTGGTCAACCGTATGCTAAACTGCATAAAACACTTGACAGATACTTAGGCTGCATAAAGAAATAATCTCCATCAAGCATTCAAACCATGATTTCCTTACAATTCTCTCTCCATCCTCTCTGTCAGTCAGTCATGAAACAGGCCTCTCAATTTCTCACCCCTCCCTCAGCCCATCACCTCGTAGACCTACCAAACTCACACCACTCCCTAAGACCAACAAACTCTCACCTCCCCCTTGACCCGTCACCCCTTAGACCCACCAATCTCTCACCTCCCTCTGGCCTGTCACCCGATACGCCCTACAATTTCCTTCGCCTCCCTCGGCCCAACACCACTTAGACCCACCAAACTCCCAGCCCGTCACCCCTTAGACCCACAAATCTTCCATCCCTCCCTCCACCCGGCATCCCTTAGATCCACCAATCTCTCATCTCCCCTTGGGCTCTCACCTCATACGCCCACCAATCTCTCACCCCTCCCTCCGCACGTCACCCCTTAGACCCACCAATCTCTCATCTCCCCCTGGCCTGTCACCCGATACGCCCAACACTCTCCCACGCCTCCCTCGGCGCAACACCACTTAGACCCACCAAACTCCCAGCCCGTCACCCCTTAGACCTAAAAATCTCTCACATGCCACTAGGTCCGACATCCCATAGGCCCACCAATCTCCCCCACATTTCTCAGCCCGTCTCCCCTTATACACACCCATCTCCCATCCCTCCCTCTGCTCGTCATTCCTTAGACCTACCCATCTCTCACCCCCCTGTCAGCCCACAGACTCACACATCACGCACATCCCCCCTGGGCTGTCACCCCATAGGCCCACCAATCTCCCACCCCTCCCTTGGCTCGTCACCCCTTAGACCTACCAATCTCTCAGCCCGTCACCCCTTAAATCCACCACAATCTCTCACCTCTCCTTGGGCTTTCTCATTTAATCTTTGGTACACGACAGAAGTGTAAATAACAAAAGTTACTTTGAATCAAAAAATAAACTATGTTTGTTCTGTGTATCATTGTCGAAAAACCTGTTGGAAACGAAATATCCGGGTTTTTCATTTCAGGCTTCCCTTATAACCCCTACTCCTGCTCATTTCTAACAATGATGGTACAGCTTACAATCATGGAAGAATTAATACTAATTTACATATAGGGTGTTGTTCGGTTCAATCGTTAGTGTCCAATGAAATTGTTGGCTCCCGCTTTAGTTTTAGCAGATTTCCCTTAGGGGAGCTATTGAAGTCGAACTCATGACGCGAGTTTCGAAAAATTTCTTCAAATGTCCATCGATCCTACCCAGGAGATGACGAAAATGAGGTCCGTTCAAAATTATATATATATATATATATATTGTTGCGAAAATTAAATAGATGAATAATCCTTCAGAGAGAGAGAGTCGCGTATTTGGAAAGTGTGACGTAGATGCAAAGCAGCCGAAAGAATGTTCTAGGTCCGACCAGTACCTTCCAGCCAGACCTCGAATAGTCTAGACGATTCCCCTTTCATGTATGCCGCCTCCCTATATAAAGAAGGGCTAGCCGTGAGCAGTCAGTTTTATTCTCACCTGTCTTGATGTTCACATCGGTGCTACAGTGCGGTAAAGTGTTTTTATAAGAAGAACAGTGTTGTGCCGTGACTGTAAGTAACAGTTTAGTGCCGTATTTAAGACAGTGCAGTACCGCGAAGTAAAGGACAGTGCAGTGCCGCGAAGTAGAAGACAGTGCAGTGCCGCGAAGCAAAGGACAGTGCAGTGCCGTCTTGTTGTGAATTTCAGTGAATTATTGGACTGTGACTCATTGAAGAACAGTAACGCTATCAGTGTATACTGTGAGTAGTAATTAAGAATAATCACCAAGTTTATTGTGCATTGTGAAATAAATTTTGCAGTGATAAAAACTGTGAAACTTGCGAGTATTTAATTTTGCAATCCAAAAGAACTCTTATTAAAAACGTGTATTACTGGTTTTGGTAATAAAAACGTAACAACTGGTGTCAGAAGTGGGATTGCAAAATTAAAATCAACAAAAATGAAGTTTGAGGAACTAAAAGTGGAACAGCTGAAGAAGGAGCTGGCTAAACTGGATCTGCCAACAACAGGAAATAAGGCTGAATTACAAAGGCGGTTGACAGATGAATTCCAAAGACGAGGAATCGATATAAGTACACACGTGTTTGACGATAAAGAAGACATTGCTGTAAGTACTCCTATGTCAAGCAGCAATTTAGATTTAAATTCAATTTTGGCCGCCATGATGGAAAAAATCACAGATAACAACCAGAAACTCTTAGAAGCTTCTAGAGCTAATGACGAGAGATTAGAAGAAGCTTCTAGATGCAACAGTGAGAAAATATTAGCGGAGGTCAGACAAGAGTTCCAGGAAGCTTCTAGAGCTAATTGCGAGAAACTTGAGGAACTTCAGGAAGCCTCCAGAACGACAAACCTCAAACTCCACGAAATATCAGAGGTATTGGGCAAACGAGTGGAAGCCATTGAGCAGAGAGTAAGCGGGTTTGATGAAAAACTGAATAATGTTGAAGAGAAAGTGTCCAACCTAGGAAAGAAGGTAGACGATGAAATACATGAGCTACAATTTCAAATGGATAATCTACATGTTCGAGAGGGTCCGGTGAGGCTCATTTCAGAAAATTCCAGCAAGATAAAGACCCCAACTTTTGACGGTAATGTACCATTTAATGTTTTTAAATTCCAATTTGAGACGGTGGCCAGTAGAAACGGATGGAATAATGAAGAGAAAGCGGTAGAATTGATTTTGGCACTGAAGGGAACCGCTGCAGAAATCCTGGAGAGTTTACCATCAGCTTGTAGGAATAATTATGAGGACATTATGTTGGCATTACAGCACAAGTTTGGCGGTGAGCATAAGCGAGAACTTTACAGGATGGAACTAAGGGGCAGAGTGCAGAAACCGAACGAGACGCTACAAGATTTTGCCATGGAAATCGAACGTCTAGTGCAGCTGACTTACCCAGGAGAAAATCATCCATTCTTGGATCAGTTCTAGATTGAAGCATTTGTGAATGGTTTACGAGATCCAGACGTTAAATTCACGGTGTGTGCTATGCAAAAATCATCCTTTCCTGAAACCATCTCTTATGCGCTAGCCCAGGAGACCGCTAAAGTAATTTCAAAACCACAAGTCTTCAAGGTGCGACGTCTTGAGGCTGATATTCAAAATGACGCCCAAATGTCAAGGAGTGACATAGAAGAATTAGTCAAGCGACTAAGGGAGGAGCAAAGGAACAGATCACGCTCAAAGTGCTTCAACTGTGTGCAAGGCCGGCCATTTTCAACGTAACTGTAAAGCTCCAAAGAAAAGGTCAAGATCTGTTTCGCTACCAAGGGAGAACAAACGGACGAATAACCCCAAATCTCAGGAGACACCGTTAAACTAAAACGAGCTAGCACTGAGGGGCAAGAGGGACAACCGTTGACCCCACAATCTCCATTTCCATAATAAAACAACAGAATAGCAACCTTACAGCTCGTGGACTTATTAACGGAAGGAAGCAGATCCTCACCATAGACACAGGGGCGTCGCAGTCAATAGTTAGGCCCGATTTGGTAAAAGGATCAGTGGAACCATTAAACGACGTTCGACTGCGCACTGCTACTGGGGAATCAGCCACCGTCTATGGAAGAGCCAAGGTTCGACTGACTATCGCCAACACTAGCGCCGATCATGTATTTGTTGTCGCCGACATCGTGAACGAAGTGATCATCGGTGCAGACTTCATGATAGCTCATGGTATCAATCTGCACATGGGTCAGCAAGTTATGATCTGGCGCAACGTCGAGATACCCTTGGATGTTGCATATGAGAGCAAGACCACAGTAAGGAGGCTATTTACCGTCGGACGCCAGAAATTACCACACCAGTCGGAAACCTTAGTATGGGCGCGTGTGGAAGAAGATTGTGAGGATAACCGGTTGTGGGTAGTAGAACCTAAAGAACTTAAAGATGACATTATAACAGCTAAAGCCCTCGTGAAAACCTGCGACGATGGACGAGTTCCGGTGAGAGTACTTAACCTATCCAACAATAAGAAGATCATTAACAAAAATTTTGAAATAGGTCAATGTGAGCCAGCAGAAGCAATAATTAACTGTGCCAAAAATTCAGGATGCCCGAAAATGACAGCCAAGGAGCGCGAACTACTTGCAGAAGAAGAGGAGAAGTGGATGAAAGGACTGACATCGCCTGAAAGAAACAAAGCAAAGGAGTTGCTAAGAACACATGCCTCAGTCTTCGCCCTAAGCAATAAAAGCCCAGGTAGAACAGCTGTAGTGAAACATGAAATAAATACCGGTGAAGCGAGACCTATAAAACAGGCACCCAGGAGTCTCCCCCCTAGCGAAGCGGAACGAAGTTAAGGAACTTGTCAACGAAATGGAGCGGAATGGAGTCATTGAACCATCTTTGAGTCCGTGGAGCTCGCCAATAGTTCTACTAAAGAAGAAAGACGGCAGCACCAGATTCTGCGTCGACTACAGAAAACTCAATGACGTCACCAAGAAAGACAGTTATCCGCTGCCAAGAATTGACGACACCTTAGACACGTTGGCTGGAACGAAATGGTTTTCTACCTTGGACTTGCAAAGCGGCTACTGGCAAGTAGAGATAGCCGATAAAGACAAAGAGAACACCGCCTTTAGCGCAAGCAATGGTTTATGGCAGTTCAAGGTGATGCCATTTGGGCTCTGCAACGCCCCAGCTACTTTTGAGCGTTTAATGGAACGTGTGCTAAAGGGTCTCAATTGGAAGACATGCTTGGTGTATCTAGATGACATAATCGTTATGGGGAAGACTTTTGAAGAACATTTTAAAAACCTGGATGAAGTATTTAGTCGCATAACAGCAGCTGGACTGAAGTTAAGCATAAAGAAATGTGCTCTGTTTCAGAAAGAGGTCAAATACTTGGGACATCGGGTAACAGCAGAGGGCATCTCCACTGACGAGGACAAAATACGGGCAGTAAAGGACTGGCCTCGACCACGAAATCTTCACGAGCTGCGTAGCTTCCTGGGGCTTTGCACATACTACAGGAGATTCGTGCCAAACTTCGTTCAGGTAGCTGCCAGCTTGCACGAGCTAACCAAAAAGTCGCGATCATACCACTGGAGTGAGGCAACGGAAGATGCGTTCCAGAGGCTCAAGGAACTCTTATGCACAGCACCTGTCCTTGCCTATCCAATCGCTGGACAGAAGTTCATAATTGATACGGACGCCAGTGGCTATGGAATAGGAGGAGTACTTTCTCAAGTAGTTGATGGGGCAGAAAGAGTCATTGGCTACTACAGCAGGGTACTCTCCAAGCCCGAAAGAAATTACTGTGTTACCCGACGGGAGCTTCTGGCAGTGTTGGAGTGCGTCAAGCATTACCACAAATACTTGTATGGTCAACACTTCACCTTAAGAACAGACCACTCCGCACTACGTTGGCTGCTGCACTTCAAGAACCCAGAAGGTCAGCTGGCACGATGGATTGAACGTCTGCAGAGCTATGACTTCAGCATCGAGCATCGAAAAGGTGGGAAACACAATAACGCTGATGCCCTTTCAAGACGGCCTTGTAATATAGAATGCAAACATTGTACTAAAGCCGAGAAAGGGGAATGCGTGATTGATGTGCGACTTACCCGTATTGGCTCAGACGAGGACTGGTCGAAGGCTCAGAAAGATGACCCGATTCTGGCGAAGATTATATCGGCTAAGGAATGCAACAGAAAACCAATCCGAAATGAGACATCAGCTGAAAGCCCACTTGCGAAATCATACTGGGTACAGTGGAATAGCCTAAAACTGGTAGAGGGCTGCTTATATCGATCTTGGGAGAGTACAGATGGCAAAACCACAACCGACCTAATTGTCGTGCCCACTTCCAAGATAAATGAGGTGTTGAAGCAGTTCCATAATGGTCCCAGCGGCGGCCATCTGGGCATTACAAAAACCCTGGAAAAGATAAAGCAACGATTTTACTGGGGTGGGATGTCGGCCTTATTCAAGGAAATGTGTGAATTGTATGGCATCAAAAAGACAAGAACGACACCGCTTCATCCACAATCTGATGGCATGGTCGAAAGATTTAATCGGAAACTGGAGGAATATCTCAGAAAAGTGGTTAGCACACACCAAAGGGATTGGGATGTGCACATACCAAAATTACTACTGGCTTACCGGTCGGCCGTCCATGATTCCACCTCACGTACTCCGGCGAAAATCTTATTTGGAGCAGAATTAAGACTGCCAGCGGATTTGGAATTTGGGGCCAAACCCGGACCGTCCTGCGAAGACAATACAAATACTCCCCAAGCATAGGAAGACCTGCATGAGCTCCAAGAGTTTGTACGCAACCGTATTAAAATGACAGGTGATAAGATGAAAGCCAGGTATGATCGGGCAGCAAATACGGAGGGATTCACTGAAGGGCAAATGGTTCTACTATTCAACCCACAACGACAGAAAGGACTATCCCCTAAATTGCAAACGCACTAGGAGGGACCTTACAAGGTGATCAAGAGATTGAACGACGTTGTCTACCGGATACAGAGATACCACAACCCGAGGTCTAAAATGAAAGTGGTACACCTAGAGCGACTAGCCAAGTATGGCAACGGCGATATTGAGCCTATTCGGAACGAAAAGGCTTAAGTGGGCGGCAGTGTTGCGAAAATTAAATAGATGAATAATCCTTCAGAGAGGGAGAGTCGCGTATTTGGAAAGTGTGACGTAGATCAAAGCTGCCAAAGAATGTTCTAGGTCCGACCAGTAGCTTCCAGCCAGACCTCGAATAGTCTAGACAATTCCCCTTTGATGTATGCCGCCTCCCTATATAAAGAAGAGCTAGCCGTGAGCAGTCAGTTTTATTCTCACCTGTCTTGATGTTCACATCAGTGCTACAGTGCGACTTAGTACAGTGCGGTAAAGTGTTTTTATAAGAAGAACAGTGTTGTGCCGTGACTGTAAGTAACAGTTTAGTGCTGTATTTAAGACAGTGCAGTGCCGCGAAGTAAAGGACAGTGCAGTGCCGAGAAGTAGAAGACAGTGCAGTGCCGCGAAGCAAAGGACAGTACAGTGCCGTCTTCTTGTGAATTTCAGTGACCGTGAGTGAATTATTGGACTGTGACTCATTGAAGAACAGTGACGCTATCAGTCTATACTGTGAGTAGTAATTAAGAATAATTACCAAGTTTATTGTGCATTATCCAAATAAATTGTGCAGTGATAAAAACTGTGAAACTTGCGAGTATTTAATTTTGCAATCCAAAAGAACTCTTATTAAAAACGTTTATTACTAGTTTTGGTAATAAAAACGTAACAATATATATATATAATATATATATATATATTTATATATATATATATATATATATATAGATAAAATTGTAACCTCTGTCTGTACATTGATTTTTTTTCGTGAATTTTCAATATAACTTTTCGTTTCACATCTCATAGACACCATACCTGCATTTTGTTTCTTTCGTGTCTGTTTGTTTGTTACCTTTTCACGCATAAACGGCTGAATCGAATTTTATGAAACTTGGTATGTATATTACTACTAACCCAACATAGACTTTAGGCTATATTAATATCCTCTGAGACGAACTGAGTGGGGGTTATAAGGGAGGCCTGAAATTAAATATAGCGGTATTTCGTTTTCTATTCGTTTTTCGTCAAATATGAACATAACAAAAGTTGTTTATTTTGTTATTTAGAGTAATTTTTGTTATATACACTTTTTTCGTATACCGAATTATAAACGATATATACGCTAAAACCTATAGTGGAAGTGAACAATTTTATTTGGGACAAAAGACCCAGCCGAAATAAATTAAACTCGGTATGTGCATTAGCACTAACGCTTTCATTATAACAAGCCATACCAACATTTCTAGGGGCGGGCAGGAGTGGGGGTTGTAAGGGAGGCCTGAATTTTAAAATCGTGGTATTTCGTTTTCTATTCGTTTTTCGGCAAATATGAACATAACAAAAGTTGTTTGTATTGTTATTTAGAGTAACTTTTGTCATATTCATTTTTGTCTTTTAACAAAGTATAAACGAGATATACTCTGATAACTAAAACGGTAGCCGACAATTGTATTTGACACCAACAATTGAACGGAACTTAACAAAACTCGGTATGTCAATTAGCATTAATTCTTCCATGATTATAAGCTATATTAAAATGTTTAGGTTAGAACGGGAGGGAGGGGGGGTTATATGGGAGGCCTGAAATAAAAATTCGCGATATTTCATTGTCTATTTGTTTTTCGACAAACATGCACATAACAAAAGTTGTTTACTTTGTTTTTTAGATTAACTTTTGTTTTATACATTTCTCCAGGAACAATGTGTGGGGCAAGTAATTTGCGTAGAAATATTGATATGCTCAACAATTCATTCCAATTTGAACTATAAGGTACCTCACCTGGAAAAACTAATTCAAATCCATGTTAATATTTTGTCCTTAATAACTGAAATCTATGCATAATGTACAAGAGACGGGAAATATGACAATTTGTAAGACAGTAACAAATGCCAACAACGGGTAAACCCTTAACACTGGGACGGGTAAATGTCAAAATATTGTGCAAATTAAAGCCTTGCCAAAAAAATACCATCACCATTCAGCCTCAAATGATTTCCCGGGCGAAGCTGGGTATCTGAGCTCGTGTATATATATATATATATATATATATATATATATATATATATATATATATATATATATATATACTAGCCAAGGTACCCGGCTTCGCTCGGGAAATCATTTGAGGCTGAATGGTGATGGTATTTTTTTGGCAAGGCTTTAATTTGCACAATATTTTGACATTTACTCGTCCCAGTGTTCGTCGTGTCTAGAAGATGAATTTCCCACAATCGCTGATATGGCGTTAAATGTACTTCTGCCATTCAACACCACATATTTATGTGAAGTTACTTTCTCAGCTTTAACACATATTAAATCCCAATATCGTTCAGCGTTAAAAAATGTTGAAGAGGTCTTACGTCTAGCCGTATCAAACATTCCTCCAAGATTTGATTAGTTGTGCAATAAAAAACAGGCACATCCATTTCATTAAATTTTTAACTTATACTTTAATTTAATACTTACCACGCAACTACTTGAATATATTCGAGAGAATTAAGAAGGTCAGAATCCACTTTTATTTTTGAAACTAATAAAATTTGAGATTTTTGTGTTTCAAAACGAATTCTAAAGTTATATATTTTCATATGTATATGTATATTGTTACCTAATAAATAAATCATCAAAAAATATTAATTTATTTTTCTTTTATATTTTTATGGGGTCGTCAATAAACTCGCAATCATAAATGGGGTCGTAAATTACAATAGTTTAAGAAGCCCTTGTCTATACCGTACTTTACATTTAGCCGTTTTATTCAACATTAAGATCATTGTCGTTAACGGATGAAATCTGACGAGTAATGGGGCAGGGGGGGGATTCGAAAATTGATATCTCCGTTATTACAGAACAATTACTGCCCTATACAGTTTTTGGTATCTCAAATATTAAACGAGTTGTGCTTCCTTGTTTTCAGCCTCCACTAAACACTCACTTTTACTCATTGGAGTTTTACTTAGAAATCTAAAATATATGGTGAGATGTGACATTGCTGGTGTGTTATACCAGGAGGTGGGAAATCTGCTTAGTTTACTGGGCCCCTGCGTTGGGCACTTTATTTGTAGTTGGGGCTAAATAGTAGGGCTCTGGTATAAGCTGTTTGTTGCTAGGCGGGATTCCTACCTCACTGCTGCCTCTTGGCGCTCACAGCTTTGATTAAGTTTGAATACCCTGGACTGCCGATTGTTTACAGAAGGTTACTTATTTGTCGGTCTGCCCCTTTTCCCAAATAATCATGTGTAATTACTATTACTGTATGTTCCTTAAAGCAAGATGCTGTAAGTTAATTCTTGCCATTCTTATTTGTCAGATGTGGTTTACTGTGGTAGGTTCTAAAGTTTTGCCAAACTTTATCATCATTTTAACAGATGATCAAGACAGTGAAATGTTCGGCATGGTAAAGTATCTTCTCTTGCCTCAATACAATTATAGCAGACTTTTAATTTTATTATTGAACAAACATTATCAAACAAAAATCTTAATGCTTATAAAATCTTATAGTGAGCCTAGCCACATCATCCTGTGTACTCTCGATACATTCTGTGCTAAAGTTATGTATTAGATGCAGAAGTTTTCATTCTATCTGTCTTTTCTTCATAAGAAGAAAAAAACCAAACATAATGAGCAATTTGTAACAGCATAGTACATTCACAATTTATCCAATTGTCCTTGATAAAGACAATTAATTTCCATTCAAATTAGCAGTTGCTTTTATTTAATGTGGCCATCTATACTAAGGAAAGTACCCCTATCTGAGATTTTAATAGTTTTGCCAATGTATCCACTAATTGTGTTTGGAAGATATTTTTCACATTGAAAAATAATATTTCCATTTATCTTGTTATTTAACTTTTATATGTTGGTTCAGGCATTGCTGGCTTAAAACAATGTCGTTTATATACAATGTTTTCTAACTTTTTTCAAAAGGTGTTTTTCCCCCCCATTTAACAACATATGTTCTGTAAAACTAAAAAACAAACTTGTTTCTTTAAGTAACCATCTCAAATTACCAAATAATTTTTCCATTTTTTGCTCAAAAATAACAATTAAAGTTCTTTTGAGCTGCTTTAAAATAAAAATTGATAATTATTTTTGATCCCTGGTTCTAATATAGATAACAATCACATTTTTAAAACTTATTTTAACCATTAACAATTTCAGACTTTCTTCTTACTTTTTTTCTTAATTTCATACTTTCCGTTCCACTTACATGACCTATTTCATATATTCATTACAAGAAAATTGGAGAGAGTTTTAAGAGAATTTAAAAGGAAAATACATTGAGTGTTTTAGATCATAGGAAATAATGTACAACCAGCTAGAAAATGACACTACTCCCATAACTAAGTCTTAATTAGGTTACAATCAATTCATATTTCAAATACTGGCAGGGAATTTTGGCTCGTTTTATTTCAAATTTCAACGGGCGTTTTTTCAATATTCAATGATATAATCCAATTGAATTTGCTATTCATCATAGATGATTTGGAGATTGGAGAAATTCATTAATACACAATTAACTGGCCTTTAGTTAGCTTCCCTTTTAGTTGTGCCAATTGGGTTATTCTTTTCATATTATTGTTCCCACTTAAGTCCACAATGTTTTTATAATCCATGTATTTTTGTAAAATGACATCTAATAGACAGTCTCTTTTGTGCAGTCTCTCTTGTGCTTTCATAAAGTAAGACACCAAATGAATGACTCAGCAATCATTTTTAGCAGATTTCCCTTCAGGGAAATCAGCTATTGAGGTTGTGCTCATGACGCGGTTTTCAACAAATTTCCTCAAATGTCAATCAACCCTACCTAGGTGATGACAAAAATAAGGTCTGTTCAATATATATACACGCACACGCACTCACTTGTCTGTTACTGCTCTAGCAGTCACAATTTTTGTCTTACTGTTACCAAACTCGAGAAATAAGCGCTTTATGTATTGTTATGGGGAGGGGAGGAGGGGGGGGGTTTAGAGGTGGAAATTGTGAAAATTTGAAATATTTCCTTTAATATATTCGGATTGTAAAATTGTATATGACAAATCTTATTGCAAATGTAATGTCCTATAACTGTTTTTATGTACATTTTATGTTTATTTGTTCTACACCATACTAGATAATTTTAATAGTTTCATTCAGCACTAAAGATGGGGGAATTCATAATATCTCTATTATTATGAGTCAGATTGAAAAAATGATATAGAACCGAACTTGTTAAACTATTGATGCTCTACAACTGTTATTCTATATTGTACATTTTCTGTTAACTCAAATATGAAGGGAACTATTAACACTTTCTTGTTTTAAGCCTTCTGTAAACACCCATTACTACTCTCTGTTCATAATTATATATAATGTCTCTTAATGCTCTGGCAGTTGCAACTCTTGTGGAATTATTACCAAACTCTATATTTAAATATTTTATACAAACCAAAAGATCAAGTTCGTTAATGACTGAAGTTAGCCCAGGGAAATAGGGGAATTTTAAAATATCTCTGTTAATGGCATGGATCTAAAAATATTATACAGTCAATCATGTTGGGAATTTAATTTCCTATAAATGTTGTTCTATAGATTTTTTTCTGTGTCTTGTATGCTAACGGAGGAATTTGCAATTTTTAGTATTCAGTCTACCGTAAATCCCCAATTCTACTCAAATTTAAACAATAATATGATCTATCATGCAACGTTTAGTTCCAAGCTTAAATATAAAGGAGTGTTTTTGTTGTAGTTTTACTATGTGAGATCTACTCAAAAATGTCTCGTGTGACGCCATCATTTAAGATTTTCTTTTCTAGACAACATGATTTTTATTTCATCAATACCACTATACTTTATATTTAAGTTGTACCATGCAAAAATAAATATTATATTTAATAATTGTTGAAATCGGACCATGGTGAGGGAAGTGGGGAGGAAAAGGGAAATTCGTAATATCTCAGTTATTATGAATCAGATCTTTCTTTCTTCTTTATCTTGAACATTAACCGAGATATTGGTATTTTTTATAATTCAGTCTGAGTAAACCCCCCCTCCTATTCATGGGATTTTTACTTTTAGTTACTGGTTCACTCTACATCTCATTTCCGTAATAACATAATCTTCTTGTTACTCAAAAAATAGAGAATAGATGGTGAGTTGAGGTCATCAGTGTGTCATATACCAGCTCGTGGGGAATCTGCTTAGCCCTTTCGTGACAGACTTTTGATTTGCAAGTCATTTGTATCCAATGCTTCTCTATCAAATTCAAGTCTAATGTCATTATCAATAGTAATAGTAGTATTTTTAGCAGATTTCCCTTAAGGGGAATCAGCTATTAAGGTCGTACTCATTACATAATTTTTGAAATTTTATATATATATATATATATATATATATATATATATATATAGATCTATCTATCTATCTATTTATTAATTTTTCTGTTACCGCTCTAACAGTCGCAATTTTTGTTTAAATTCTAAATATCTCTGTTGGTATTAGTCGGAACGAAAAAGTGTATAGGATAAATCTTATTGGAAATTAAATTTACTATCAGTATTGTTATATACATTTAGTCTTTATCTGGAATATTTACCGAAATATTTACATTTTTCAGTTTTCAGCCTTCAGTAAACCCCCACTGCTACTAGTGTTGCATGAACAATATTCTGTTATATAATAAACCACATTATTAATTATTCGAAGCTTAAATAGCAAATATTTGTTTCCAGGGACCTTTATTATATGAGATACACAAATATGTTCTTGTGACCATTTATAGTTTATAGGATTTTATAGTTTTTCGCTTTTAGTAAGCCCCCCACTCCTACTAGTATCATATTAATAATAAGCTGTTATATCATGAACCACTTCATAACAAGGTTAAATATCAAATATTGTTTGTAATAAACCTTTATTATACGAGATACAAACAAATACGGTCTGTTGACCCCCCCTTCTTTTTTTCTTGGTTTACTAAAATTTGATTGATTGCGATAATATTTATGATTCATTATAAATTACAGTACTAGATATAGTACATAGTTTTCAATAAAATTAGTATGTAATATTCTGATGTTTCAGTTATTGTTTTTCTTTCTGGTGAGCCATTGGGAGACCTTTTTGTTTATATTTGAGACGCTTCCTGCTGAGACGGGAAATATTTCTTATTACCATTTGTATTTATTCACTTAATATTCACGGTGGTTTTGTGTTAGCAGTACGAGGTATGGCTATTAAATAACGAGACTGATGCTGTAAAACATTTTATTTTTATTTCATACATTTATTATCACCTTCAATATACACCCCTCCTAGTTGTGGAAGGACAAGTCATGGGTTCTCCACCAAGACAATGCGCCGACTCATTCCGCATTGTCTGTTAAGAGGTTTCTAGCCAAATTCAGCATCCCAGTGTTAGACCATCCGCCTTATTCGCCGGATCTTGCACCGTGCGACTTCTATCTGTTTCCTAAGGTGAAATCTGCATTAAAAGGAACAAGATTTGAGTCTGTTGAAGCTGTGAAAGAGAAAGCGGCACGCGTCCTGAAGGAGCTGACAGAAAAAGACTTCCAGCACTGTTTCGAACAATGGAAGGTTCGCATGGAGCGTTGTAGGGATAAAGGAATGGTGTATATTGAAGGTGATAATAAGTAAAAATGTATGAAATAAAAATAAAATGTTTTACAGCGTCAGTCTCGTTATTTAATAGCCACACCTCGTATGTAGTTTTATCTAAACTTCCCTTTCTTAGTTTTTTATTAAACTTCCCGAGGGAAATCTGCTTAGTTTATGCATCCCCTGCATGATGGGCTTTTGTTAACTAGGTAATAAAACCTCTTCAATTTTTCATGTGGTTCCATGTTCCTTGTTTGTTTTCATATTATGTTTATATTTCCATTTCTTTACTAATAAAACTTTATTTTTATGTGCATTTTTCTTGAGCATCTATACATCTAGAGTGTGTCTAGTGCATTATGTTAAATTTTTTTTTTCAGACCTTTGCCACTGCTGAACTGATTTTATGTTAATCTGTGCTATCGATAATATTAGCTGTATTATTGATGTAAATTATTTTTATTTAGAATATTTCGTTTCTCATTACATTATTTAGGAAAAGGACCATTGATTATAGAAACTATATATTAAAATTGTAATAATTTAATGTACAAGCATTATTTTTTTTCAGTTTCCGATGGAAAAAACTCGGAGGCTATTGGGAGAACACGGAGCTACGTATCGGAATGCAGTTAGTATCTTTTGATTTGACAAACTTTGAAACTTTGCTATGTTTGAATTTTATTTGAGAAGGATAAATGTCTTCATGAATTTCACTCACATAAAAGTTTAGTTATTTTTATTTTGTTTTATTTCAACATGGACTTATTATTACAGTATACAACAACCCCAGTTTGTTGTCCTAGCCGTTCATCAATCTTAAGTGGGTTGTACCTTCATAATCATGAAGTAATGAATAATTCCATTAGTGGTGGCTGCAGTAGCCTTGATTGGCAACAAACACATGAACCAGTTACTTTTGCCTCCAAATTACAAAAACTTGGCTATACAACGTTTTATGCAGGAAAGTATCTAAATCAGGTAAGTGCTTATCGTATTACTCTTTGAGTTCTATTATACTTTTCTTCCTTCACACTATTTGAAATTTCATTATTTTTATTATACATGAGTGGGGGGAGGGGTTGTGGGTTATGTGTTCAAACTGAAAATATGAATTAAAAATCTCGAACCAAGAAAAAAGTTTCCTCTAAAAGTGTGTTCATACTTAAGAGACATTTGTATCTAAAGATTTAGGTTTGTGTACTTGAGTGAAGTAAATGAGAGCGTGTGAGTTTTTTTGTGTGTATTCCAAACAATAAGAATCTGTTGTAATAAATAGTGTTGTTAATATTTAAAAGAAAATTAATGTGTTGCACCAATCATAGCCCACCAAACTAAAAAGTGTGTCACACAGTTGCTGCGTTAACTAAGCCGATTTCCCAAGTGCGTTACGTATTTTCATTTATCTCAAAACGTAAAAGTCCAATGAGAACATTATTTAGTATTTGGGCATCAAATAAAGTGCTTCATAACATAATAGCATATTGTTAATATGAGATGAGTAGGAGTGAGGGTTTACTAAAGACGAAAAACCCAAAAAATTGAAATATCTCGGTAAATCTAGATCTAGATAGGGAAAATTTATACATAATAACATTTATAGAACATTAAATTTGCAATAAGATTGGTTCTATACAATTTTTTGATTGAACACAAATTAACGGAGATGTTAGGAATTTTTGAAATTCTTCCCCCTTAAATCCTCTCCCCCCCTGCTCCAATTTCAGCCGTTAACAAATTTGATCTTCCTTTTTATATCAAGTGGTGATTCCATACTAATCCAGGTGGCTGTTCACAATTTAACCATTGCCCACTACTTCTACTATTATTTTTCCAAATATAGCTTAAGTGGGACTGTTTCTCATATCAATACTAATAAATATATAGTTCTTTAAGGGGGCAGACATTTATACATCTTGCATATTTGTACCCTCTGAGCACAAATACATTGCAAGTTTAGCCAATATACTACCAGTTTTGGGTGTATCACTATAATTGTTAGAGTGTAATAAGCATTATTAGAGTTTTTTAGTTCTTAAGCCCTTATCGATTGCTTCCAGTTGGCCATCAGCCTGTCAACTACCCCACTGTTAATCATGGGGACAAAGAATTTTGCTAGAATGTCGTGTGTAAGATCTAAACTGTGAAGAAGATACTAGATACTTTTTAAAACTCAAAAGTTGGACACGAGTTATTTAGTTGGCATATTTTGACTGTGGTAAAGAAAAAGTGTAACTATTATATTACCAATTTCTAGGAAGATTCTATTGCCAAATTCTCAAGAAAAAGAAATTCTAGACAATATTCTGTATTTTCACAATTAGCTTAAATGTTTTTTTTTTTTATTTATTTTTTATTTTATTTTTTATTATCTTTGATGGTTTAGATGAGAGGAGGGGTTTTACTGCTACTGAGCATAGTTTTTATAAGAATATTTAATAATTATCCACCCTCAGTGAGTACCAAGAAGCTGAGGTGGGAGTATAATGGTATAAAAGAAACTAAAAAATAAATTTATATATAAGTTCACATGTAGCTCTTTATTCTGTCAAATGAATGCTCCAGAATAAGATTCTCTTCGTGTTATTCATTTGATTTATGTATGTCTAGTCAGTAAGCACTGCTCTCCTAAGGAAACATAAGTTATATGTGAAACATGTGCAGTAAGCGAATAAAAGTGTTTTTATGATGGACATGTGTCCATCCCTTGAACAATACTCGTAAATATCATGTTATGTCATTTGAGAAACTTTACAGATGATAGCTTTCTTTAATTCACTAGTATCAAACCTTCTCTACTGTTTCCCTTCATTAATTTTATACTTAAATAGTTATCTGGTGAAATAAATAAGTTGTGGTGGTTTACTTCTATTAATCAAGTTTATTTTATTTTAAAATTGATGTTGAAAGGAATTTGTAAATATTGTATCTATTTTTTTTTTTTTAATTTTCAGTATGGATCTAGAAGAGTTGGTGGAATTAAACACATTCCGCCAGGCTGGAATCAGTGGATTGGCCTGGCTGGTAATTCAAAATACTTTAATTACACAGTTTCGTTTAATGGCCGAAAATTGTATTTTAAGGATATATACCTTACTCGATTGTTGGTAAGCTTCTTTATATTAGGCCAATATTATTTTTCATGAATATACAGTGTCTTAAACACTTTGAGTACAGACTCCTTTAGCTTCCAGGTAACAAAGTTCCCTTCAATTATCTGCTCATTGTCGGATATTAAAAAATTGGAATTTGGTTAGACACAAAACTTTCTTTTTATTTTAAAAGTTTTATATTTTTAATTTTTCAAAAAGTTATAATTTAAAACTTTTTAATGTAATTTTAGCAGCTCGACAAATCTATTTATACTACTAATATTTATATTGCAAAGTATAGTCATAGTCATTCCTTCAAAAATTGAATAAATTGGGTTGAAATGCTGGTAAAGCTGGTTATTTAATTTGATGTCATTCCTGGGGCCGAGAGCCACACTATACTTACTACAATCCTAAAACTGATGTTACCATCACCTTGTACTAATACTATATTAGGTTTTTCATAACTTATGAAAATGACTTTTGGTTGATGAATTTTCCCTGTACACCTATTAATAATGTTTGATAGTCACTGAAAGTCGGAAGTTATTATTCTATTCTGCCTTAAACATTATGGAATTTGAAAAACAGCCAGGAGGTGTTTTTTTATATCCATGGGAAAAAAGTCTTGGAGGCATGGGCCTATCACAAACGGATTAGATAGAAAGACAAATGTAGCTTCTCTTGGCTCATCATACTGCTTTTATCTGCCATATTTGTGGCAATTTTGCGGCCAAGTTTTCAACATCTTCTTTCATGTAGCTACTAAGTTGCCTTATGTTGTGTGCTCCAAGGGAATGAACAGATGTTTGATAACTGTGTTCTTTAAACTCATACCATCCAGTTATTTTCTTGCTGTCATATGATATATAGAAGTTTTTTGATGTCCCATTTCAGCCATTGATGAGTAACTTGATCTTTAGTCTATTTTGAAAATATAATGTTTCGATAAAATAAAAATTGGGAGTGTTAACAGATAGATATTTGTCTTTACACCCTCAGTAACCGATTTCCCTTTGGGGAAATCTTTAAAATACTTGAATATAAATGGCTCTGTTAGTTGCGAAAAATGTATAGAATAACAACTGTCATAAATATGTTTTTAACAAGATCGGTCACATATAATTTTGGATGCAGTCAGTGCAGAGATATTTAAATTTCCATTTTGCCTTCTCTCTTTACTACTCATGGTCCTATTTCAGCCATTTAGTAATACGATTTTAAGTCAAATATGAAGTTTGGATAAATTAAAAATTTGGAGTGTTGACAGATATATATTTATCTTTTTGAACTTCATTTTCATCATCTACTTGGTAGGATTTATGGCCATTTGATTAAATGTTTGAAAACAATGTGATTGGAACTTACGTTGCTGCTTCCCTGAGGGGAAATTTTTTAGAAGCTATTTTTTATTAGATTCAGTGAAAATTCACCTTTTTTTTACTGTATGTTTTATTATAAAGATTTTTCTTTCAGCAATATCTTGCCAAAAGGTTCATAAATTATCACCACAAGGAAACAAACCCGTTTCTAATGATCATCGCACCCCCAGCTCCACATGCCCCATTCACTGCTGAACCAGAGTATGAAGATATATATAAGGATGCAAAAATTCCAAGGACTATACAATTTAACAACGGGCAAAATGAGGTAAACAGATTTCACTTCTAGGAAGATAATGAAAATGAAAGGGACTATCATATAAAGAATAATATCCTCTTTTTATTTTGAAATTTAGATCATTAATCATAAATTGTATTATTTAACATGTAAGTTTATTTTTCCATCTTGTGACAATTACTTGATAATCCTAACCTATGATGCAAATTAAACCAACTTGGATGTGAAATTGTTTATAATAAATGTATGTTAGAAGATCAGTTTTGTTATTATTAAAAATGAAGTTTTCTACCAGATATGCCTGGTATACACCATTTGGAACATTTCTAATTTAATTTGAATGCTTCATTTGATTTAAATGAAATAATTTGACTTTTGATTACATGTATAACTACCATTGTCCAATCTCTCGGTAGGTGCCGAATTATATCAAAATATTTCTAAGCTATTATGTTGGTCTTCAATAATAGCGCATGAATTTAATAAAATTATTTAAAAACTTTCATCCTCATTAAAAGATAAAAACATTAAAAGCAAATCCTACAATTACTATTTATAAGAGTTATCATAAAATAAAAAAGAAACATTCCATTAAAGAAATTGAGCGTTTCCGTCATAATGGTCTTTTACCCCTGATACGTTAATTGCATGAGCATGGTTCTCTTTTGAAATTCCTTGAGCCAAAAGTTTGTTGAAGAGATTTTTTGAAATAGATAAATGGCATGAATGGAGGCTCATTAAAATTGTAGACTGCATAATTGGACTGGGTGATTGTTATCACTGACCAGCTCATGGACGTTGTTGCTTTTATTGCTGGGCATGAAACTACTGCATGTCCTTGTAACCCTTTTCCTTTCCCCGATGCCATGGAAATCAGGACGTCCTGATCAAGGGAACAACTTACACGAGATGTTTTCCTTGGAGATGTCGCATATTGTCATGCTAACATTATTCTAAATAACTTCCTGAATTGAACCTTCTGTTCTTGTACTGATTAGGCATCTTATGTCCAGTTAAAGATTTATGATCTGGCAGACTAAAAACAAGGCTGGTGACTCAAGTTTTTGGAGCTGCAAAGTTTGGATTGGCCCTAAACAATCAGAATTATCACCTCATATGATAATAGTGAGAAGGGGGCAGGCATCGTTATCTTGAAATGACTATATAGAACGTCTGCCCCTGTGAACACTTAACATTAGATTGGATATATAGAAGTTTTTGATGTCCTATTTCAGCCATTGAGTAACTTGATCATTAGTCTATTATGCAAATATGAAGTTTCGATATAATAATAATTGGGTGTGTAAAGAGATTTATATTTAACTTTTCAAACCTCATTTTCATCATTTACCAGGTAGGAGCAATTTGAATATTTGAAGACTAATTTTTTGATATCATGTCAGTAGTAGAACATCCATAACCGATTTCCCTTCGGAGAAATTTGCTAAAATACTTGAATACATATGTCTCTGTTAGTTGCGAAAATTTGATACAACATATTAATAGATGATAGCACTTAACATTATACATTTTACATGGGAGACAGAAGCACAGAGATGAATCATTCAATTTATTTAATATACAATATCATTAGTTATAATAAAAAAATGTTATTAATAAATAAATTGTTATTGGAATAAAGTCTCTGAGCTAATGAGTACTTTTGTAATCAAGTGTCAAAATTTTTACTGGCCATCTTTGTTGTAATAATTTTTTGTTAGGAACATCATGTAAAAAAGTGTCTTATGTGAGAGCCACATAAACTGAAAAAAATTTGTCCACCGCCATCTCAGATTCTGTCCTCTATTATTCCCTCAGTGAGAACCCTACATAACTTTAACACTTTAATTTTAGCTTGTTGTGAGATGTTTAGTGACAACAGCTTTATGTGTAAATTCCGCTAGTAGGAATTGGGGTTTACTAAAGGCTGAAAAAGAAAATGTATTTTCTGTTACAGCTATCTATCTGTTCTGTTACAATTTACAATCTGAGTATTTTGTTCTTTAGAAACTATAAACACACACACTTTTTCCTTACACCTGAAACAAATATTTACTAGGTTACAGGTGTATTTACAATCTTTTAAACTTTACATTCCCCATGAAATATTACAATTAATTAATTTTTTTATCCAACAGTAATCATTAATTCATATTTTTTTTCAGCTGAGACACTGGCTAGTCCGAATGGGACCATCACGGTTGTCTGAGAATACAATTAAGACTTTGGATGGTTTTTTTGGAAAACGTTGGGAAACACTCCTATCAGTCGACGATTTGGTCCAGACTGTTGTGGGGTCTCTGACTAAAAATGATCTTATTGAAGACACATACATTCTGTACACATCAGATAATGGATTTCATCTTGGGCAATTTGCAATGCCTTTTGACAAAAGGATGCCTT
This sequence comes from Riptortus pedestris, assembly GCA_019009955.1. NCBI lineage: Eukaryota > Metazoa > Arthropoda > Insecta > Hemiptera > Alydidae > Riptortus > Riptortus pedestris. Next base: position 122,738,141 of record CM032233.1, read on the forward strand.
ATGAATTTGACATTAAAGTTCCTTTAATCGTCCGAGGACCTGGTATTCCTAAGAATATTTCTGTATACGCCCCAGCATTACTGATTGATATTGCACCAACTATATTGAAACTAGTTGGATTAAAAACAGACCATTTAGATGGGAAGTCTTTAATGCCAGTTACAAAGGATCATGCACGGGCATTCTTGATAGAATACTTTGGGGAAAAGAGCTTGAGACCACCTAACAAATGCTTCCCACAAGATCAAAATGTCTATGTAAGTAATGATTTCTACATTGTAATAAGTTGTTAAATTATGCTAACAAACGAATCATGTATTTGATCATACTCCAGTTAAACACTCTCATTAATTCTCAATTACAAATTTTGTTCTTTGTTGTGGTCTCATTTGGTGTAATATGAATCAGCTTTTCATCCAAAAATTTAAAATCTATTTCCAAATGAACTAGTCAGGTGTGTGTGCGTGTGTTGTAAATATAGTATAATCAACATCTCTAACTATCAAAACATGCTTTAATTCATGATAATGAAAATTAGAAGCTCTCAAAGGCAGCGTAGTCCAATAAAAGAAGAGTTAGGATTAGCGAAGCAAGAGTATTTCTTTTCACAGCTCCATTTATGTGTTTATTTGACAATCGTTTAGCAAATGCAAACATAATTTGTTTTGTTCATATGCATAAATTTACAACAACACTATAAGAACTTTCTGAGTAGGAGATAGTACGGAATGAAAAGAGCTAGAGTTCAATGTCTTAGAACAGGTATCAAATACTAGTCGCTGTATCTTCGTGGTATCCACATGTGTTCATGTGGCCAAAACCTCTGCACTGGATCACACAACCTATCTTCAGGGGATGATATAAGGGCAGCAATAGAAGTATAGGCTCATCAAGGAAATGCAACAAAGAACTGTGCCCATCTGAACCATGAATCGCAAGGCTTGGAATTAGCACATTTGTTGCCGTTCTGCACTAGAACCATTAGATATATTAAAAAGGATTGAACTTCAGTGTAACTACCTGAAAACTTAATTTTAGGTAAAAAAATAGAAGCATAATTTATATTTGCAAATTTGCTTTTGCTCGATAATCAATTGAATTAGATGAAGCTGTGAGGTTAATGGAAGCTGTATTCTGAGCAACACAAAGAATAAAGTAACTTTTTATTCATTACATTTCTTTGGATTGACAAGAAACCCCTATTTTTTGGTCGAAAAATACTGGGTATTTTCTTACAACAGAATTTAATTTTAATTAAGCAGTTAAGAAATGAATGTATGATTTGTATGAACAATGGTGTAAGTCAATGATATTGATTTGCTGACTACAAATATTTAAAAATAATTAATAAAAAATTAAGAGTAAGGTGCCTGAAAAGCTTATTAAACACATTCAATTTTCACTTTGCAATATATTGTTTGGTTCTTATTTTAGGGCTGTTCGAAAGGATTAGAGTGCAAGTGCCAGGATTCTTGGAACAACACTTATACATGCCTCAAAGTAATGGACTCAAGGACCGACATAATCTTCTGCAAATTTGATGATGATGAAGTAGGTTTGCATTAAAAACTATGTTAATATCTTTAGGCATTTTAGATACATAGCTGTCTTTTTAATGTCTAGATTAGTGAAGAGAGCGCTAGTTAGTTCGTCAGATTGACTTGACTGGATACAAATTTCGAAACATTTCCTCAAATGTTCATCGCTCCTACCCAGGAGATGACAAAAATGAGGTCCTTGCAAATATATATATATATATATATATATATATATATATAATATGACTTTTAATGCTTTATCAGTCCCAATTTTTGTTTAATTGTTACCAAACTCTATATTTATACGTTTTATGTAAAACTAAAGATCAAGTTCATTAATGGCTGAAATCTAACCTGTGAGCGGGGGAGGGGGGGCCCCGAACAAAGGGAAACTTCCCTTATATCCCTCTCGGTCTCACATGTTGCTTCATCTTTCCTTTCCAACAGATGTTCCGGAGGAGATCGCTTCCAATCTCAAACCTTCTTTTTAGTCTGGTATCCTGTAGTTGCTGATCTTCTTCATTTCAAACTAGAATATAATCTATCACAGATGTTTCATTCCTTCCTGGTTGTCTTATGTTTCAACACTGATATATTCCAATTTATTTCTATGGACACTAATTTCAATTTAGTTTGATACTTTTTTTCTCTGAAAGAAGTTTCATATTACTCATTAAAGTTCAGCTATTCCTGTAACGTTTTCATTCATTCATTCCTTTTTTTAAAATATGAAGTTATTTTTTGCATATAAGTATCAATGCTTATCAAAATCAGTTGTGGAGGTGGTACCAGCTTAATTTAAAGTTCTTAAAAAAGTTATAGTATGTCTGAAAGAGTTTTTCTTCATAATAAATCATTGAGTAAAGCTTAATGGATGTATGCTGTCTATTGATTTTGACAGAATGAAACATGGAAGTGTGCGCTCTTGTTTTAAGTTAATTTACTGGGCATTTCATTCTTCATTACTCTATGTTGCACTCTTTATTAATCCATTCCTTTTGTTTTCAGGATTTTGAAGAAGCTTATGATTTAAAACAGGACCCTTACCAAATGATCAACATCGCATACGACTTAAAAGGAAAATGTAAATCTAGACTATTAGCTATCATGAGAAAACTCAGTCATTGCAGAGGACTTGACTGTCAATTTTTTGACTTTAAAGTATTTAATCTTATGCCAAATTGTTTTATAAAGTAAAATTTAATAATTTAACATGTTTTTTTTTTTTTTTTTTTTTTTAAAAAAAAAGAAATAAATGTTTCCCCCCTTTACCAGTCCGGTCCAGTTTTAGTACCATTTCAAAAAACACATCACAATACTTCAAGCAATAGTAGATAAATAACCAATTTTCAGATATTGTAAATGATTTCATTAAAGTGGATTTAATTGGTAAAAATTACTATACTCTATTATACATACCTGCTGAACGACAATGGGAGGAAAATAGTATGTTTATTATACAATTACTTTAATTATGTTTCCACCATGGTTGTATTGAAGATTGTAACTTCCGAAAACATTTATTTAGGTTTAATTTTTATTTGGTGAATGTCAAAGTCATCTTTACTAGGATGTAAAGGAGAATATGGAAGAGTTGTTAATTAAACTCGGTTGTTGGCATTGTGCCCATGTCTGATTATACTCAAAATGTTCCTAATTTCTAGTTAATTGTTTGTTGCCTGTTTGTTTAATGTTTTATTTATTTATTACTATTTATTTATTTTTATGTTATAATACCAACTAGAGAAGGGTCATTATCGTTACACAACTAAAATACATAATAATACTACACTTATCATCAATGGATGATGATATTTAAATACAATATATACAACCAAAATAAGCTTGTACTGTTCAGGTTTATCTAGGACGACTCTGTCAAGGCAAGAAGTATTACATTGGATTTCTTTCTTTGCTGGAGCATTTCAGATTCTAAAAATTAAATATCAATGTAGTGCACTCTGTATATATTTGAATCTCCAAGATATCCTTAACTAATAGTGACTTCTTCCGTAAGTTGGTATTTCAGTACAAAAAGATAATTTTATTTATAGTTATATTTTTATATATGTGTGTATATATATATATATATATATATATATATATATATATATATATATATATATATATTTATAGTTTTTAGTATTATACTAAAGTGATTGTTATATTACTTTGACTATTTTCAAAGAGGATTGCTTGAACCATGACGTGAAAGTTTAGGTAATTGACAACTCAAATATATTTTTATAGTTAAACGAAGAGATGAAGATTATTTAAAATGTTAAATTACAAGCAGTAATTATTAAATAAAGATTATTTTTTTTTAAGAATATTAGTCTGTATTTAAATGCATTTTGTAATGTGATATGTACAAAAATATTAAATAAAGAATTTTGTTTCAGTTGTTTTCATATTATGTTTTTTTTTTAAATTTTTATTTAAGCAATCCTGCACATATCATAAATCTATGCCATGCTAAATTAAAAATAACAGAGACTGTTACTAACAAATAAATCTTTAGTTATGCCAGTGTAGTGACAATGTTCTATATTTTTAATGTTTTCTCTTGCAAGACCATAAATAGTGTGAACCCAACTTCTGTTTTTAATACTGGGCTACTACTGCATTCAAAAGTTTGCCTTTCATTAAATTATAAGTTGATTGAGCAGAAGTGTAAAGCCTGTTTCCATTCTTGCTGGAATCCTCCAAGGCAAGTTAAATACAGCAACACTTAGATCCAGCTCTAAGCTGATAGGCATCTCCCCTGTTATATCTTGAAAAGCACCTGAGGATGCAGTCTAATATAATCTTGTCAACATGAGGAGTGCTTTTCTCTATCCTTGCGCTACCTTGGCTACATCATACTTGGTCTGTTTGGTCAACCGTATGCTAAACTGCATAAAACACTTGACAGATACTTAGGCTGCATAAAAAAATAATCTCCATCAAGCATTCAAACCACGATTTCCTTTCAATTCTCTCTCCATCCTCTCTGTCAGTCAGTCATGAAACAGGCCTCTCAATTTCTCACCCCTCCCTCAGCCCATCACCTCTTAGACCTACCAAACTCACACCACTCCCTAAGACCAACAAACTCTCACCTCCCTCTTGACCCGTCACCCCTTAGCCCCACCAATCTCTCGCCTCCCTCTTGACCCGTCACCCCTTAGACCCACCAATCTCTCCCCTCCCCCTTGACCCGTCACCCCTTAGACCCACCAATCTCTCGGCTCCCTCTTGTCCAGTCACACCTTAGACCCACCACTCTGTCTCGTCCCTCTTGACCCGTCACCCCTTAGACCCACCAATCTCTCGCCTCCCCCTTGACCCGTCACCCCTTAGACCCACCAATCTCTCGCCTCCCCCTTGACCCGTCACCCCTTAGACCCGCCTCCCTTAGACCCACCAATCTCTCTCTCGCCTCCCCCTTGACCCGTCACCCCTTAGACCCACCAATCTCTCGCCTCCCCCTTGACCCGTCACCCCTTAGACCCACCAATCTCTCGCCTCCCCCTTGACCCGTCACCCCTTAGACCCACCAATCTCTCGCCTCCCCCTTGACCCGTCACCCCTTAGACCCACCAATCTCTCGCCTCCCTCTTGACCCGTCACCCCTTAGCCCCACCAATCTCTCACCTCCCCCTGGCCTGTCACCCGATACGCCCAACACTCTCAAAAGCCTCCCTCGGCCCAACACCACTTAGACCCACCAAACTCCCAGCCCGTCACCCCTTAGACCCACCCCTGTTTCGGCTTGTCACCCCTTAGACCTAAAAATCTCTCACCTCCCACTAGGCCCGTCACCCCATAGGCCCACCAATCTCCCACCCCTCCCTCGGCTCGTCACCCCTTAGACCTACCAATCTCTCAGCCCGTCACCCCTTAGATTCACCAATCTCTCACCTCTCCTTGGGCTTTCTCATTTAATCTTCGGTACATGACAGAAGTGTAAATAACAAAAGTTACTTTGAATAACAAAATAAACTACGTTTGCTATGTGTATCATTGTCGAAAAACCTGTTGGAAACGAAATATCCTACTCGTTCTAGCAATGTTCATACAGCTTATAGTCATGGGTGCGTTATTACTAATTCACATACCGAATTTTGTTTAGTTCGGTTCAGGGTCTTGCGCTCAATAAAATGATTGACTCCCTCTAAAGTTTTTAGCTTATGTCTCATTTAATCATCGGCATATTACCAAAGTGTTTATAACAAAAGTTACTTTAAAAAACAAAATAAACAACGTTTGCTATGTATATATTTGCCGAACAACAAATAGGAAACGAAATATCCGGTTTTTCATTTCAGGGTTCCCTTATAACCCCCACTCCTCCTCATTTCTAACAATGATGGTACAGCTTACAATCTTGGAAGAATTAAAACTAATTTACATATAGGGTTTTGTTCGGTTCAATCGTTAGTGTTCAATAAAATTGTTGGCTCCCACTTTAGTTTTAGCAGATTTCCCTTAAGGGAATCAGCTATTGAGGTCGAACTCACGACGCGAGTTTCGAAAAATTTCTTCGAATGTCTATCGATCCTACCCAGGAGATGACGAAAATGAAGTCCGTTAAAAATTATATATATATTTATCTGTTAACGCTCTAGCGGTCGCAATTTTTGTTTGATCGTTGCCAAACTCGGAATTTAATTGTTTTATGTAAATAGGAAGATCAAGTTCGTTAATGGCTGAAATCGGAGCAGTGGGAGGGGGGATTTTTGAAAATTCGAAATATTTCTGTTATTATGCGTTGAATCAAAAATTGTATAGAATCAATCATATTGCAAATTAAATTTACTATAAATATTGTTGCAAATTTAACATCTGGATCTCGGATACCATTCACAAATACTTCAATCTTGAACTGATCTAGGAACGGATGATTTTCACCTGGGTAAGTCAGTTGGACCAGACGTTCGATTTCCATGGCAAAATCTTGGAGCGTCTCATTCGGTTTTTGCACTCTGCCCCGTAATTCCATTCTGTACAGTTCTCGTTTATGTTCACCACCGAACTTGCGCTGTAAGGTCAACGTAATGTCCTCATAATTATTCCTGCAAGCGGCCGGTAAACTCTCCAGGATTTCTAGTGTCCCTTCAGTGCCAAAATCAATTCTACCGCTTTCTCTTCATTATTCCATTCGTTTCTACTGGCCACCGTTTCAAATTGGAATTTAAAAACATTAAATGGCACATTACCGTCGAAATTTCGGGTCTTTATCTTGCTGGAATGTTCTGAAATGAGCCTCACTGGACCCTCTCGAACATGTAGATTATCCATTTGGAATTGTAGCTCACGTATTTCATCGTCTACCTTCTTTCCTAGATTGGACACTTTCTCTTCAACATTATTCAGTTTTTCATCAAACCCGCTTACTCTCTGATTAATGGCTTCCACTCGTTTGCCCAACACTTCTGATATTTCGTGGAGTTTTTGGTTTGTTGTTCTAGAAGCTTCCTGAAGTTCCTCGAGTCTCTCACATTTAGCTCTAGAAGCTTCCTGGAATTCTTGTCTGACTTCCGCTAATATTTTCTCACTGTTACTTCGAGAAGCTTCCTGGAATTCTTGTCTGACTTCCGCTAAGATTTTCTCGCTGTTACTTTTAGAAGCTTCCTGGAATTTTTCTTCTAACCTCTCGCAATTAGCTCTAGAAGCTTCCAAGAGTTTCTGGTTATTTTCCATCATAGCGGCTAAAATTGCATTTAAGTCCAAATTGCTACTTGAGGTAGGATTACTTACAGCAACGTCCTCTTTATTGTCAAACTCGTGTGTGCTTATGTCAATTACTCTTCTTTGGAATTCATCTGTCAACCGCCATTGTAGTTCAGCCTTATTTCCTGTTGTTGGCAGATCCAGTTTAGACAGCTCCTTCTTTAGTTGTTCCACTTTTAGTTCTTCAAACTTCATTTTTGTTGATTTTAATTTTGCAATCCCACTTCTGACACCAGTTGTTACGTTTTTTATTACCAAAACCAGTAATAAACGTTTTTATTAAGAGTTCTTTTGGATTGCAAAATTAAATACTCCCAAGTTTCACAGTTTTTATCACTGCACAATTTATTTCACAATGCACAATACACTTGGTAATTATTCTTGATTACTACTCACAGTATATACTGATAGCGTCACTGTTCTTCAGATTACACAGTCCAGTAATTCACTCACGGTCACTGAAATTCACAGAAAGACGGCACTGCACTGTCCTTTACTTCGCGGCACTGCACTGTCCTTTACTTCGCGGCACTTCACTGTCCTTTACCTCGTGGCACTGCACTGTCTTAAACACGGCACTAAACTGTTACTTACAGTCACGGCACAACACTGTTCTTCTTGTGAAAACACTGTACCACACTGCACTAATTCGCACTGTAGCACCGAACGCACATATGAGCACTTGAGAAGAGAACTGGCTCGCTCGCGGCTGGCTGGCTCTTTATATAGGTCGTCGGCATACATCAAAGGGGAATTGTCTGGACACTTCGACGTTGGGCTGGACGGGTCTATAAGGAGCTAGAACTTTCTGTCGGCTTCTTTGATCTACGTCACACTTTCCAAATACGCAACTCTCTCTCTCTCTCTCTCTCTCTCTCTCTCTCTCTCTCTCTCTCTCTCTCTCTCTCTCTCTCTCTCTCTCTCTCTCTCTCTCTCTCTCTCTCTCTCTCTCTCTCTCTCTCTCTCTCTCTCTCTCTCTCTCTCTCTCTCACTCACTCTCTCACTCGCTCTCTCTCTCTCTCTCTCTCTCTCTCTCTCTTTTTTTTTTTTTTTTTTTATCCTTCTCTGCCCCCGCTTTACCTTAAGGCTGCCCTTATACAAGCGGTACTTTCCAATTTCTTTTTTGAATTTTGATTTCCGGGATTTTAAATAGGTCTGTGGTAACTCTTCCTTGGTGCTTTCTAAGCAGCGAGGATGAGCTTTGTGCATTAATAAAATAAGTGGTTATAGCAACTATTCGGTTAAATTTTGGGCGCCCGCAATTGGAATGCCGCTGCTCTGTTGAGCGGAATTCCAATATACCTTTTAAACTAATTCTAAGTCCTTAATTCTAACTATTTTAATAATGCTAACAATTGTCTATAATATTTCTAAACTATATTATATTCTAATTTGTTACTTTACACTAATTAAAACTATTTTAGTTATTTATTTACATATTATTATTTATTACTTAATTTATTTATTTTTTTTTTTTTTGTAATACACTATTAGTAAATTTCTTAAATGCTATAAAAATGTCTTTGCTTTCAACAAGTTCTTTTAATGCTGTTGGAGGCCATTCAAGAAGGGAGAATTCTCCTGCTAATTCTAGTCTCTCTCTTGTATAATAAGTGCAGTCCAGTAATATATGGCGTGCATCTTCGATTTCTCCGCACTTGCATTTAGGATCTTCCTTCCTTTTGAAAGTATGTAGTTTGGCGTTAAAATCGTCATGCCCCGAGATTATCTGAGTTGTCCAGAAGTCTGTAACGTAACAGGTTGCCTCCATTCTTTTGTTGACGAGTGGGAAGAACTGGTGTGTCCATCTTCCTTTGGTTGAAGAGTCCCAGCGGCGTTGCCATTCTTCCACGGCCACTCTTCTCATGGCAGGGATGATTTCTTTTAGGCGCCCGTTGTTTACTACAAATACGCTATTTGCAATCTTTGCTGGAAGACCTCGTTTCAAGTTATATTTTCCGACCCGCAGCTGAAGTTCAAGGTCTATAGGTAATTGTCCCGCTATTACTTGGAGTGCGTCGGTGGATATTGTGCAATACGCTCTTGTTGTAAGAAGTCATAATTTTAGATACTCCGTTCTGAACTCGAAAATGTTTATTTGGTCTATACCATACTTTACATTTAGCCGTTTTATTCAACATTAAGATCATCGTCGTTAACGGATGAAATCTGACGAGTAATGGGGCAGGGGGGGATTCGAAAATTGATATCTCCGTTATTACGAGAACAATTACTGCCCTATACAGTTTATGGTAGCTCAAATATTAAACGAGTTTTGCACCCTTGTTTTCAGCCTCCACTAAACACCCACTTATACTCATTGGAGTTTTACTTAGAAATCTAAAATATACGGTGAGATGTGACATTGCTGTTGTGTTATACCAGGAGGTGGGAAATCTGCTTAGTTTACTGGGCCCCTGCGTTGGGCACTTTATTTGTAGCTGAGGGCTAAATAGTAGGGCTCTGGTATAAGCTGTTTGTTGCTAGGCGGGATTCCTACCTCACTGCTGCCTCTTGGCGCTCACAGCTTTGATTAAGTTTGAATACCCTAGACTGCCGATTGTCTTTTACAGAAGGTTACTTATTTGTCGATCTGCCCCTTTTCCCAAATAATCATGTGTAATTACTATTACTGTATGCTCCTTAAAGCAAGATGCTGCAAGTTAATTCTTGCCATTCTTATTTGTCAAATGTGGTTTACTGTGGTAGGTTCTAAAGTTTTGCCGAACTTTATCATCATTTTAACAGATGATCAAGACAGTGAAATGTTCGGCATGGTAAAGTATCTTCTCTTGCCTCAATACAATTATAGCAGACTTTTTAATTTTATTATTGAACAAAGATTATCAAACAAAAATCTTAATGCTTATAAAATCTTATAGTGAGCCTAGCCACATCATCCTGTGTACTCTCGATACATTCTGTGCTAAAGTTATGTATTAGATGCAGAAGTTTTCATTCTATCTGTCTTTTCTTCATAAGAAGAAAAAAAACCAAACATAATGAGCAATTTGTAACAGCATAGTACATTCACAATTTATCCAATTGTCCTTGATAAAGACAATTAATTTCCATTCAAATTAGCAGATGCTTTTATTTAATGTGGCCATCTATACTAAGGAAAGTACCCCTATCTGAGATTTTAATAGTTTTGCCAATGTATCCACTAATTGTGTTAGGAGGATATTTTTCACATTGAAAAATAATATTTCCATTTATCTTGTTATTTAACTTTTATATGTTGGTTCAGGCATTGCTGGCTTAAAACAATGTCGTTTATATACAATGTTTTCTAACTTTTTTTAAAAGGTGTTTTTTCCCCCCATTTAACAACATATGTTCTGTAAAAACTAAAAAACAAACTTGTTTCTTTAAGTAACCATCTCAAATTACCAAATGATTTTTCCTTTTTTTGCTCAAAAATAACAATTAAAGTTCTGTTGAGCTGCTTTAAAATAAAAATTGATAATTATTTTTGATCCCTGGTTCTAATATAGATAACAATCACATTTTTAAAACTTATTTTAACCATTAACAATTTCAAACTTTCTTCTTACTTTTTTTCTTAATTTCTTACTTTCCTTTCCACTTACATGACCTATTTCATATATTCATTACAAGAAAATTGGAGAGAGTTTTAAGAGAATTTAAAAAGAAAATGCATTGAGTGTTTTAGATCATAGGAAATAATGTACAACCAGCTAGAAAATGACACAACTCCCATAACTAAGTCTTAATTAGGTTACAATCAATTCATATTTCAAATACTGGCAGGGAATTTTGGCTCGTTTTATTTCAAATTTCAACGGGCGTTTTTTCAATATTCAATGATATAATCCAATTGAATTTGGTATTCATCATAGATGATTTGGAGATTGGAGAAATTCATTAATACACGATAAAATACAAATACACAATTAACCGGCCTTTAGTTAGCTTGCCTTTTAGTTATGCCAATTGGGTTATTCTTTTCATATTATTGTTCCCACTTAAGTCCACAATGTTTTTATAATCCATGTATTTTTGTAAAATGACATCTAATAGACAGTCTCTTTTGTGAAGTGGCTTACTACTGCTTTCATAAAGTAAGACACCAAATGAATGACTCAGCAATCATTTTTAGCAGATTTCCCACTACATAGTCATAGTTCACTAGTCGTACTCATTACATAATTTTTGATATTTTATATATATATATATATATATATATATATATATATATATATATATATATGTATATATATATAGATCTATCTATCTATTTATTAATTTTTCTGTTACCGCTCTAACGGTCGCAATTTTTTTTAAAATTCTAAATATCTCCGTTGGTATTAGTCGGATCGAAAAAGTATATAGGTTAAATCTTATTGGAAATTAAATTTACTATCAATATTGTTTTATACATTTATTCTTTATCTTGAATATTAACCGAGATATTTACATTTTTCAGTTTTCAGCCTTCAGTAAACCCCCACTGCTACTAGTGTTGCATATAATATATTATGTTATATAATAAACCACATTATTAATTATTCAAAGCTTAAATAGCAAATATTTGTTTCCAGGGATCTTTATTATATGAGATACACAAATATGTTCTTGTGGCCATTTATAGTTTATAGGATTTTATAGTTTTCCGCTTTTAGTAAACCCCCCACTCCTACTAGTATCATATTAATAATAAGCTGTTATATCATGAACCACTTCATAACAAGGTTAAATATCAAATTTTGTTTGTAATAAACCTTTATTATACGAGATACAAACAAATACAGTCTGTTGACCCCCCTTCTTTTTTTCTTGGTTTACTAAAATTTGATTGATCGCGATAATATTTATTCTGATTCATTATAAATTACAGTACTAGATATAGTACATAGTTTTGAATAAGATTAGTATGTAATATTCTGATGTTTCAGTTATTGTTTTTCTTTCCGGTGAGCCATTGGGAGACCTTTTTGTTTATATTTGAGACGCTTCCGGCTGAGACAGGAAATATTTCTTATTACCATTTGTATTTATTCACTTAATATTCACGGTGGTTTTGTGTAGTTTTATCTATTATTAAACTTCCCGAGGGAAATCTGCTTAGTTTATGCATTCCCTGCATGATGGGCTTTTGTTAACTAGGTAATAAAACCTCTTCAATTTTTCATGTGGTTCCATGTTCCTTGTTTGTTTTCATATTATGTTTATATTTCCATTTCTTTTCTAATAAAACTTTATTTTTATGTGCATTTTTCTTGAGCATCTATACATCTAGAGTGTTCTAGTGCATTATGTTAATTTTTTTTTTTCAGACCTTTGCCACTGCTGAACTGATTTTATGTTAATCTGTGCTATCGATAATATTAGCTGTATTATTGATGTAAATTATTTTTATTTAGAATATTTTGTTTCTCATTACATTATTTAGGAAAAGGACCATTGATTATAGAGACTTTATATTAAAATTGTAATAATTTAATGTACAAACTTTATTTTTTTTCAGTTTCCGATGGAAAAAACTCGGAGGCTATTGGGAGAACACGGAGCTACGTATCGGAACGCAGTTAGTATCTTTTGATTTGACAAACTTTGTTATGTTAGAATTTTATTTAAGAAGGAAAATGTCTTCATAAATTTCACTCACATAAATTAGTAAGTTTAGTTATTTTTATTTTGTTTTATTTCAACTCTTATTTCAACATGGACTTATTATTACAGTATACAACTACCCCAGTTTGTTGTCCTAGCCGTTCATCAATCTTAAGTGGGTTGTACCTTCATAATCATGAAGTACTGAATAATTCCATTAGGGGTGGCTGCAGTAGCCTTGATTGGCAACAAACACATGAACCAGTTACTTTTGCCTCCAAATTACAAAAACTTGGCTATACAACGTTTTATGCAGGAAAGTATCTGAATAAGGTAAATGCTTATCGTATTACTCTTTGAGTTCTATTATACTTTTCTTCCTTCACACTATTTGAAATTTCATTATTTTTATTATACATGAGTGGGGGGAGGGGTTGTGGGTTAAGTGTTCAAACTGAGAATATGAATTAAGGATCTCTAAAAATTCTCCTGCTAATATGTATCCTTTATGACTTTGTTTGGGAGATACTCACGCCTAAAGATTCTGACTGTCATAACATTTGCTTTACTAATGAAATATAATCATTAACATTCATAGTAATGTTGTTTAAAGCGATTATCTTGAGCATTAAATGAGTCTCGGCATCTTCCTTCCACAGCAGCAGTGGCTGCACAGTACTGGATATGCCTTATTGTTTCCTATGTTTCAATTATCATTCTTCATTACAAACACAAAAAGTGTAAATAAGGAATAATTTTGCTAATGAAGATTCCATTCCAATCCCCTTTTAACGCCTGAGGAAATCAGTTTAAACAAAATTAATTTGAATGTTAATGGTTACATTTTGTAAATAAAGTAGTTGGAACACATACAAACATATTTATTAAAGCCCAAATAATCCCTAAAAGGAAAATCTTTAGATACAAATGTCTCTTAAGTATGAACACACTTTTAGAGAAAACTTTTTTCTTGGTTCGAGATTTTTAATTCATATTTTTAGTTAGTACACAATCTTGTTTGTGTACGTGTGTGAAGTAAATGAGAGCGTGTGTTTTTTTTGCGTGTATTCCAAACAATGAGAATCTGTTGTAATAAACAGTCTTGTTAATATTTAAAAGAAAATTAATGTGTTGCACCAATCATAGCCCACCAAACTAAAAAGTGTACCACACAGTTGCTGCGTTAACTAAGCCTATTTCCCAAGTGCGTTACGTATTTTCATTTATGTCAAAACGTAATTTTCATTTATCTCAAAACGTAAAAGTCCAATGAGAACATTATTTAGTATTTGGGCATCAAATAAAGTGCTTCATAACATAATAGCATATTGTTAATATGAGATGAGTAGGAGTGTGGGTTTACTAAAGACCAAAAACCAAAAAAAATTGAATTATCTCGGTAAATCTAGATCTAGATAGGGAAAATTTGTACATAATAACATTTATAGAACATTAAATTTGCAATAAGATTGGTTCTATACAATTTTTTGATTGAACACAAATTAACGGAGAAATTAGGAATTTTTGAAATTCTTCCCCCTTAAATCCTCTCCCCCCTGCTCCAATTTCAGCTATTTACAAATTTGATCTTCCTTTTTATATCAAGTTTGGTAACGATAAGACAAAAATTGTGACCGCCAGAGCGGTAGAGTACAAATATATAGATAGATCTGTGTGTGTATATACACAATTTTGAACAGACCTCATTTTCTTCATCTACTAGGTAGGATTGATGGACATTTGAAGAAAAATTTTGAAAATCGCGTCATGAGTACGGCTTGAATAGCTTAAGGGAAATCTGCTAAAATCTCTGGCAGAATGGTGATTCCATACTAATCCAGGTGGCTGTTCACAATTTAACCATTGCCCACTACTTCTACTATTATTTTTCCAAATATAGCTTAAGTGGGACTGTTTCTCATATCAATACTAATAAGTGAATAAAAGTGTTTTTATGATGGACATGTGTCCATCCCTTGAACAATAAATGTCATGTTATGTCATTTGACAAACTTTACAGGTGATAGGTTTCTTTAATTCACTAGTATCAAACCTTCTCTACTGTTTCCCTTCATTAATTTTATACTTAAATAGTTATCTGGTGAAATAAATAAGTTGTGGTGGTTTAATGCTATTAATCAAGTTTATTTTATTTTAAAATTGATGTTGAAAGGAATTTGTAAATATTGTATCTTTTTTTTTTTTAATTTTCAGTATGGATCTAGAAGAGTTGGTGGAATTAAACACATTCCGCCAGGCTGGAATCAGTGGATTGGCCTGGCTGGTAATTCAAAATACTTTAATTACACTGTTTCGTTTAATGGCCGAAAAATGTATTTTAAGGATATATACCTTACTCGATTGTTGGTAAGCTTCTTTATATTAGGCCAATATTATTTTTCATGAATATACAGTGTCTTAAACACTTTGAGTACAGACTCTGTTTTAAATAGCTTCCAGGTAACAAAGTTCCCTTCAATTATCTGCTCATTGTCGGATATTAAAAAATTGGAATTTGGTTAGACACAAAACCCTTTCTTTTTATTTTAAAAGTTTTATATTTTTAATTTTTCAAAAAGTTATAATTTAAAACTTTTTAATGTAATTTTAGCAGCTCGACAAATCTATTTATACTACCAATATTTATATTGCAAAGTATAGTCATAGTCATTCCTTCAAAAATTGAATAAATTGGGTTGAAATGCTGGTAAAGCTGGTTATTTAATTTGATGTCATTCCTGGGGCCGAGAGCCACACTATACTTACTACAATCCTAAAACTGATGTTTCCGTCACCTTGTACTAATACTATATTAGGTTTTTCATAACTTATGAAAATGACTTTTGGTTGATGAATTTTCCCTGTACACCTGTTAATAATGTTTGATAGTCTCTGAAAGTCAGATGTTATTCTATTCTGCCTTAAACATTATGGAATTTGAAAAACAGCCAGGAGGTTTTTTTTAATATCCATAGGACAAAAGTCTTGGAGGCATGGCCCTATCACAAACGGATTAGATAGAAAGACAAATGTAGCTTCTCTTGGCTCATCATACTGCTTTTATCTGCCATATTTGTGGCAATTTTGCGGCCAAGTTTTCAACATCTTCTTTCATGTAGCTACTAAGTTGCCTTATGTTGTGTGCTCCGAGGGAATGAACAGATGTTTGATAACTGTGTTCTTTAAACTCATACCATCCATTTATTTTCTTGATGTCATATGATATATAGAAGTTTTTTGATGTCCTATTTCAGCCATTGATGAGTAACTTGATCTTTAGTCTATTTTGAAAATATAAAGTTTCGATAAAATAAAAATTGGGAGTGTTAACAGATAGATATTTGTCTTTACAGCCTCAGTAACCGATTTCCCTTTGGGAAAATCTTTAAAATACTTGAATATAAATGGCTCTGTTAGTTGCGAAAAATGTATAGAATAGCAACTGTCATAAATATGTTTTTAACAAGATCGGTCACATATAATTTTGGATGCAGTCAGTGCAGAGATATTTAAATTTCCATTTTGCCTTCTCTCTTTACTACTCATGGTCCTATTTCAGCCATTTAGTAACACAATTTTAAGTCTAATATGAAAATATGAAGTTTGGATAAATTAATAATTGGGAGCGTTGACAGATATATATTTATCTTTTTGAACTTCATTTTCACCATCTACTTGGTAGGATTTAAGGACATTTTATTAAATGTTTGAAAACAATGTGATTGGAACTTACGTTGCTGCTTCCTTGAGGGGAAATTTTTTAGAAGCTGTTTTTTACTAGAGTCAGTAAAAATTCACTTTTTTTTTTTACTGTATGTTTTATTATAAAGATTTTTCTTTCAGCAATATCTTGCCAAAAGGTTCATAAATTACCACCACAAGGAAACAAACCCGTTTCTAATGATCATCGCACCCCCAGCTCCACATGCCCCATTCACTGCTGAACCGGAGTATGAAGATATATATAAGGATGCAAAAATTCCAAGGACTATACAATTTAACAACGGGCAAAATGAGGTAAACAGATTTCACTTCTTGGAAGATAATGAAAATGAAAGGGGTTATCATATAAAGAATAATATCGTCTTTTTATTTTGAAATTTTAAATAATTAATCAAAAATTGTATTATTTAACATCTAAGTTTATTTTCCATCTTGTGACAATTACTTGGTAATCCTAACCCTTTCATACTTTGAAAAGAAGAAAAGAAAACCTAAACTATGATGCAAATTTTAACCAACTTGGATGTTAAATTATATATAATAAATGTATGTTAGAAGATCAGTTTTGTTATTATTAAAAATGAAGTTTTCAACCAGATATGCCTGGTACACACCATTTGGAACATTTATAATTTAATTTGAATGCTTCATTTGATTTAAATGAAATAATTTGACTTTTGATTACATGTATAACTACCATTGTCCAATCTCTCGGTAGGTGCCGAATTATATCAAAATATTTCTAAGCTATTATGTTGGTCTTCAATAATAGCGCATGCATTTAATAAAATTATTTAAAAACTTTCATCCTCATTAAAAGATAAAAACATTAAAAGCAAATCCTACAATTACTATTTATAAGAGTTATCATAAAATAAAAAAGAAACATTCCATTAAAGAAATTGAGCGTTTCCGTCATAATGGTCTTTTACCCTGATACGTTAATTGCATGAGCATGGTTCTCTTTTGAAATTCCTTGAGCCAAAAGTTTGTTGAAGAGATTGTTTGAAATAGATAAATGGCATGAATGGAGGCTCATTAAAATTGTAGACTGCATAATTGGACTGGGTGATTGTTATCACTGACCAGCTCATGGACGTTGCTTTTATTGCTGGGCATGAAACTACTGCAAGTCCTTGTAACCCTTTTCCTTTCCCCGATGCCATGGAAATCAGGACGTCCTGGTCAAGGGAACAACTTACACGAGATGTTTCCCTTGGAGATGTCGCATATTGTCATGCTAACATTATTCTAAATAACTTCCTGAATTGAACCTTCTGTTCTTGTACTGATTAGGCATCTTATGTCCAGTTAAAGATTTATGATCTGGCAGACTAAAAACAAGGCTGGTGACTCAAGTTTTTGGAGCTGCAAAGTTTGGATTGGCCCTAAACAATCAGAATTATCACCTTATATGATAATAGTGAGAAGGGGGCAGGCATCGTTATCTTGAAATGACTATATAGAAAGTCTGCCCCTGTGAACACTTAACATTAGATTGGATATATAGAAGTTTTTGATGTCCTATTTCAGCCATTGAGTAACTTGATCATTAGTCTATTATGCAAATATAAAGTTTCGATACAATAATAATTGGGTGTGTAAAGAGATTTATATTTAACTTTTTAAATCTCATTTTCATCATTTACCAGGTAGGAGCAATTTGAATATTTGAAGACTTTTTTTTGGATATCATGTCAGTAGTACAGCATCCATAACCGATTTCCCTTCGGAGAAATTTGCTAAAATACTTGACTACATATGTCTCTGTTAGTTGCGAAAATTGGATATAACATATTAATAGATGTTAGCACTTAACATTATACATGTTGCATGGGAGATAGAGATGAATCAATTTATTTAATGTACAGTATCATTGGTTATAATAAAAAAATGGTATTAATAAATAAATTGTTTTTGGAATAATGTCTCTGAACTAATGAGTACTATTGTAATCAAGCGTCAAAATTTTTACTGGCCATCTTTGTTGTAATAATTTTTTGTTAGGAACATCATGTAAAAACGTGTCTTATGTGAGAGCCACATAAACTGAAAAAAATTTGCCCACCACTGTAGCATATGCTATATGGTTGCTAGGCAATGCAGCATATGCTATATGGTTGCTAGGTGATGAAACCTACTGTTACTGTTATCTTGTTAATCAATTTAGTTTGAGTTATGGCTATACTCTGTGAACTTTTAGTTATTTATACTACATTGGCGACGAGGTAAAATGGCAATGAAGATACAGAATTGGGTATCAATCGACTTGTCTACTCAGGAGAAAGAAGAAGCCACGAGTATGAATCTCATAACGGAGAGAATGTCAAGGTTTGTATTTAAAGAGTATACAAAGGACATGTTATGGAAAGATTACATCCGGCACTTCGAGTTGACCGCCCAGGTGAAGGGGCTTGGTGGGAATAGCGATGTGGAGGACGCGGCACGCAGGGACCTCCTCCTGGCCAGCATCGGTGCAGTGCACCTTAGGGTGTTGTCTGACCTTATGTACCCAACCGACTGGGACACGTGCAGCTACGAACAAGTGAAGGTGGCAGCTAATAAGCCTATTAGCCATAATACCCATTAGACATAATAGCCATTCAGGCCCACCAAGACAATCTTTGCTCTTCAGTTCGATTTCGAGAAGGCGCTTAGGACTGATGGTGAGTCTTTTATCCTTTTTTTATAATAGATTAAAGTCTCTTACCCGCAAATGTAATTATGGCCCTGGTTTAGATGTAAGGTTGAGGTTTGCTGTGGGCATCCGATGCTCTGAATTTGAGATCAAGGTACAACAAAGATGGCCAGATGGGACTGATTGTGTGGGCGTACCTGTAAAATCGGAGCAGCAGTTGGAACTCGCTCTAGTGATGGAACGAGCTAGGGGGGAGGTTTTTAACACGTTAGATGCTGTGTATGCCCCCGGGGGCATACAACGCTCCCAACATGTGCGGTTTCAGATTTAAAACATCATTACCTCAGTGCGGCGGATATTCTTTTGTTTTTATGAATAATAGTGATTCAGATGACTAAAGGAGCCATTAGGTTGTTTGATTTGTGTAATATGATAAAGAAATTACGTATTTTTTCATAGATGCCTCCGGGGGCATGTGCCGCACTGAATACATAACTGCTTTCATCCAGTGCTGTACATGCCCCCGGAGGCATGCATGAAAAAATACGTAATTTCTTTTATCTAGTGCTGTAAGGCGTCGGGCGTCGACTTCAGTGATCAGATGGCTTCGTACCATACGCCACTACGAAAGTCTATAAAATGGTATTGCAAGGTAATGTTTGAGGTGCTGTTTGGCACAAGTGTGGTCAATTCTTGAATAATATATAATTTACGGTCCTCCGATAAATTGGGAATTACAGTATTTAAGCGAGCCTTAGCTGAAAATTTAATTACTTACAGTAGTTTTAAAGACATACCTTTACATACATACATACATCATATACATACATACATACATGCACCAGGGTAATAATCCAGGGTTTTGCTTGGAATGTTTCAATAGACATCATAATAATTAGACTTCTTATTATGTTATTCAAGAAGAATTCATGATCGAAGAATTTGAACTATGTATGTATGTATATATATATATATATATTTAATACTGAACTCTTTTTTTTATATTATTATGTTTTTATTTGTTGTATTTTATAGGTTCTTTACTTATTCAGATCTAAATTTTGATAACATATGTCAAATTACTTTTTTTTTAATTATACAGTTTTTATATGATATAATATTACTTGATCCTCTTCCTGCTTTTACTGTCAATTTACTCATGTTAGTTGCAATGATTCAGCCACAAAACCAAAAATTATCTCTTTTCCTTGGACTAATAGGTATTGTTAAAAAACAGATTACAAAAAAAAAGGTTGCATGCCCCCGGGGGCATGTACCGCCTAAGACGATTACTACCGGGCATGCCCCCGGGGGCATGTACCGCATATAGGGTTAGTATCGCCAAATAACAACAGCAGTTAACGTGTTAAGAACCTTAGCACCTCGGAAGGGGATGTTCTACAGGTGGCTCAGAAGACATCCCCTACTTTCTGCCTGAAATGTCGGAGGCGGAGTGGTCATGGCCAGTCTTCTTGTCCAGCTGCTTCAGCTGACTGCAGGAATTGTTGAAGCGGGGTCACTATGCTCGAATGTGTCCAGAACGGAGGAATCGAGGTCGTTCTAAGGGAGTTCGTAGGGTAGAATTAGAGAATATATCAGCCGGCCTGGACGATGAGGATCAAACAGCTGAAGTAAGACCAGTTTGGAGTAAAGTCCCAAGTGGACTTTACCCACCACTATAGATGTAGATTTGAATGGTAAATTTTGCCGCATGGAATTTGACTCTGGTGCTTGGGTTAGTGCGAGTTGTAAATCCTTATGGGAGAGTGTCAGAAGAATGGATCAGGAACTCAGGCCCTCTTCAGAAGTAATACCAGGGTATGGAAAGAATCCACTGGCTGTTGTGGGTAGGGCTAAGATCCAAGTCAGGTTGGGTAAACATACAAAGACACTTTCGGTAGTGGTCCTGGAGGATGAGGACGTCCCATTGTTTGGGCTTCCCTGGTGCCTAGCGTTCAACCTACCTCTTCCTAAGCAGGTGACAGTGCGGAAGATTGTTAAAGGAGATAAGGAACTCCCACAGGTGAGTCAGGAACATACCAAAATTGTAAAAAGAATTATTACGGAATTCGAAGATGTCTTTCAGAAAGAGCTAGGGACAATTGCTGGGGTTGAAGCGAGAATCCACCTGAAGCCAGGGGCAAGGCCAGTTGCATTCAGTGCTCGACGTGTCCCATTCCCTTTGCGGAAAGCCATTGAAAATTAGTTGGCTTGGTTGGTGAGGGATGGAATTTTGGAACCAGTGGATCCCACTGACACACCGATAGAGTGGTGTACTCCAAATGTCAATGTGGATAAAGGAGGTGGCGCTGTTCGAATCTGTGGGGATTTTAGAGTGACTCTGAATTCCAATATTATACCCGAGATCCATCTTCTACCGACATTCGATGACCTAACAGCTAAATTGAATAGTTCCAAAATCTTTCCCATAATTGATTTGAAGGATGCTTATCTGCAGATGAGAGTAGCAGCTGAGGACCAGAAATATTTGACCATTTCCAAACATAAAGGATATTATAGGTACAAAAGGCTCCCTTTCAGCCTACAGTCTTGTTCGGCGAAATTCCAAGGGTATATGGAGAAGCTATTAGCAGGATTAGATGTAGTTGTTCTCTTGGATGATATTGTGGTTGGAGGAGCTGATCTCGACTCACCCATAAATGTTCTGAGAGAAGTCTTGGAGCGACTATGGAAAGCAAACCTGAGGGCAATGTTGGCAAAATGCAAGTTTCTAAAGAAGGAAGTCGAATACCTGGGCCATCGAATTGACGGACATGGCGTACATCCATCTAAAAACAAATTAGCCGCCATTCGAGAAGCAAAGCAAACTCGGAACGTAAAGGAATTAAGAGCTTTTTTGGGGTTTGTCAATTATTATGAGAAGTTCATTCCAAATTTGCATGCTATATGCTTCCCGTTGCATGCCCTGACTGGCACGAAGAGTAGGTGGAATGGACTCCAGTGGAACATGCAGTGTTTGAGAAGGTGAAGACATTGTTATCAGCTGAAGACACCATCGTACCTTATGATCTGCGGAAGCCTGTCATCTTGGCCTGCGACGCGTCTGAACATGGAGTCGGTGCAGTGTTGCTCCATAAAATGGAGGATAGCTCTGAGTGCCCAATTTTGTTCGCCTCAAGGACTTTAACACTGGCAGAAAAAAGATAATCGCCAATTGATAGAGAGGCCCTGGCCTTGGTCTTTGCTGTTAGGAAGTTCCGTCAATTCCTGCTTGGGCGAGAATTTGAACTTAGGACAGACCACAGGCCTCTAGAGAGGATATTTGGAACTGAGAGGGACCTTGCTAAAACAGCGAACTCACGTTTGGTACGATGGGCCATCAATCTCATGGAGTATAACTACAGGATAGAGTACTGTATGGGGACAAAGAATAGACTGAACAAAACGTATCGCGTTTTCCAAGTATAAGAGAACCAACTGATGAAGAGGATGAAATCTCAGAGGTCAAGGAATTTAGGACAATTTGAATGTAAAAAATATCATTCATTTCTTCAGCTGGGGACATTAAGAAATCATATGGAAAGTATCCAGTCTGTAAGCTTCTCTTAGATTATCTGGAACATGGTTGGCCTAAAAATTCGGAAACTATGAAACCTGGTGTGAAGATGTTTTGGAACACGAGAGATGAGCTTACACTGGAACATGGTGTTATTCTTCGGTTGGGAAGACTGTTCCTAAAGCTCTGAGGAGCTCTGTACTTCAACAGTTACACGAGGGTCACTCCAGGATCGCTGTAATGCGCTCACTGTCCCGTTATTATGTCTGGTGGCCAGGCATCGATGAGGATATCGAGAAGTACGTAAGAAGATGCACTCCATGCCAAGCTAACAGACATAACGAATGTGAGGTGCCTCTGTATCCCTGGAACGTACCGAATGGACCCTGGGAGCGATCCACATGGACATAGCAGAACCCAGAGGTAGCAAGTATTGGCTGATAAGGGTAGATGCTTACTCCAAGTGGGCTGAAGTGGATGTGATGAACCGAATGACCACCAGCGTTATAATTGACCGATTGAGGCAATGGTTCTCGAGGTAAGATATACCCAAGCAGATAGTGTCTGATAATGGGACGCAGTGGACCTCGTCAATGTTCAAGAATTTCTGTTCTGCAAACCTGCTCCTTATCATTCAAAGACCAACGGGCTCGTGGAGAGAATGATCCAGACGGTCAAGTCCAGGAACTGTGCCTGTAGGCAGGAGGGGTTGCCACCAAGCCTTGCAATGGCACAGGTTCTCCTGTTCAACTGACCGAATGGGACATCATTCGTACACAGTTCTGGCAAGTGGACATACCACGCAAAAGCACGCGGACCAGCTCAGGACCAGAGAAGGTGCGATGGACAAGCACCCATCCAAGATGACAAATGAGGAGGAGTATCAACCAAAGGCGGAGGAAGATCCTCAAGTTTGGTGGGGAGTAATGTAGCATATGCTATATGGTTACTAGGTGATGCAATATATGCTATATGGTTGCTAGGTGATGCAGCATATGCTATATGGTTGCTAGGTGATGCAGCATATGCTATATGTTTTCTTGGTGATGCAGCATATGCTATATGGTTACTAGGTGATGCAGCATATGCTATATGGTTGCTAGGTGATGAAACCTACTCTTACTGTTATCTTGTTAATAAATTTAGTTTGAGTTATGGCTACACTCAGTGAACTTTTAGTTATTAATACTACATGTGTGATATTAATAATAAAAAGTGTGTTATGTGAGAGCCACATAAACTGAAAAAAATTGGTCCACCACCATCTCAGATTCTGTCCTTTATTACTCCATCAGTGAGAACCCTACATAGCTTTAACACTTCAATTTAAGCTTGTTGTGAGATGTTTAGTGACAACAGCTTTATGTGTAAATTTCGCTAGTAGGAATTGGGGTTTACTAAAGGCTGAAAAAGAAAATGTATTTTCTGTTACAGCTATCTATCTGTTCTGTTACAATTTACAATCTGAGTATTTTGTTCTTTAGAAACTATAAACACACACACTTTTTCCTTCCTTGCACCTGAGACAAATATTTACTAGGTTTCAGGTATATTTACAATCTTTTAAACTTTATATTTCCATGAAATATTAAAATTAATTAATTTTTTTATCCAACAGTAATCTTCAATCCATATTTTTTTTTTCAGCTGAGACACTGGTTAGTCCGAATGGGACCATCACGGTTGTCTGAGAATACAATTAAGACTTTGGATGGTTTTTTTGGAAAACGTTGGGAAACACTCCTATCAGTCGACGATTTGGTCCAGACTGTTGTGGGGTCTCTGACTAAAAATGATCTTATTGAAGACACATACATTCTTTACACATCAGATAATGGATTTCATCTTGGGCAATTCGCAATGCCTTCTGACAAAAGGATGCCTTATGAATTTGACATTAAAGTTCCTTTAATCGTCCGAGGACCTGGTGTTCCTAAGAATATTTCAGTATATGCCCCAGCATTACTGATTGATATTGCACCAACTATATTGAAACTAGTTGGATTAAAAACAGATCATTTAGATGGGAAGTCTTTGATGCCAGTTACAAAGGATCATGCACGGGCATTCTTGATAGAATACTTTGGGGATAAGACCTTGAGACCACCTAACAAATGCTACCCACAAGATCAAAATGTCTATGTAAGTAATGATTTCTACATTGTAATAAGTTTTTAAATTATGCTAACAAAACAATCATGTATTTGATCATACTTCAATTAAACAAGCAACACTCTCATTAATTCTCAACTACAAATTTTGTCCTTTGTTGTGGACTCATTTGGTATAATATGAATCAGCTGTTCATCCAAAAATTTTAAATCTATTTCCAAATGAACTAGTCCGGTATGTGTGTGTGTGTGTGTTGTAAATATTATCAACATCTCTAACTCTCAAAACATGCTTTAATTCATGATAATGAAAATTAGAAGCTCTCAAAGGCATTGCAGTCAAATAAGAGAAGAGTTTGGATTAGTGAAGCAAGAGTACTTCTGTGTGTCCATTTGACAATCGTTTAGCAAATGCAAACATAATTTGTTTTGTTCATATACATAAATTTACAATAACATGATAAAAACTTTTGGAGTGGGAGATAGTACGGAATGAAAAGAGCAAGAGGTCAAACTCTAAGAACTGGTATCAAATACTAGTTGCCCTATCTTCGTAGACATGTGGATGTGTGTTCGTGTGGCCCAAAACCTCTGCACTGGATCACACAACCTCTCATCAGGGGATGATATAAGGGCAGCAATAGAAGTATCTTGGCACTTGGCAACTGCAAGTGGATCCAGTCACCACCCATCAGATTCTGGTCTAATTGATTGCTGGCGAGGACTCCCACCAACCCCTTGGTACCAGTATGGTCTATACCATGAGCCTAGACTAGTAAACCCCCTGGGGAGTCAACATCTTGCGGATAACTTCCACACCATGAAATCAGACTCCCAGACCCTTGAGGTTGAAAACAGAAAGTGTTTATTGACCTCCAGCAGCGGTAGGGGTGGATACACAATACATAAGTCAGCAAAATCTTGAGTTCAATTTAATCTTTGGACTAAATTTGTAATTACAAAACTAGTGTCCAACAATGTTCAGGCTAGTTATATTGAGTTGGTGAAATTTTCACTCTTACTAGCACTGTTCAGAGGAGCAGACCAGATTTCTGGGGTGGCATTCTGACAGACATGCAAGCCATATTAGCTGCTTTGGAAGGCTCATCAGGGAAATGCAACATCTGAACCATGAATCAAAATCTGTATCGTCTCTTATAGAGGGAAGTCAGTATTGGCTACTGATCTTTCAAATAAATCCCTCAAACCGCAAGGGAATTTAGACAGAATAAACTGATTATGAACTCTGTCATGTACATGCATTTCAGGCTTATTACTTATAAAATTTTAAAGAGAAGAGAAGTTGACGTGATGCTGATCGAATCAACATTATCTACTAAGGAGGGCAAATCAAGGATTGCATTAGCATGACTACTGCCATTCATTTGAAAATCTTTCTTTCAAAAGTCTGTGAGCTGATAAATAATTATCCTCTGTGAATGGTAAATGCTTCACGAAATTCAAAGCAGGACCTTCTAAATGTCTGGGGAGGAATTCATATTCTGGGAGACACTTAAACGAAAGGAGGAATCTAGAAAACTCCCAAATCTAGCTAAAAAGGGTTGAACTTCAGTGTAACTACCTGAAAACTTAATTATCTTAATTTTAGATAAAATAATAGAGGCATAATTTATATTTTCAAATTTGCTGTTGCTCGATAATCAATTGTACTAGAAGAAGCTATGAGGTTAATGAAAGCTGTATTCTGAGCAACACAAAGAATAAAGTAACATTTTATTCATTACATTTCTTTGGTTTGACAAGAAACTCATATTTTTTTGTCGAAAATTACTTGGTACTTTCTTACCACAGAATTTAATTTTAATTAAGCAGTTAAGAAATGAATGTATGATTTGTATGAAAAATGGTGTAAGTCAATGATATTGATTTGCTGACTACAAATATTTAAAAATAACTAATCAAAAATTAAGAGTAAGGTGCCTGGAAAGCTTATTAAAGACATTCAATTTTCACTTTGCGATATATTGTTTCATTTTTATTTTAGGGTTGTAGAAAAGGACTGGAGTGTAAGTGCCAGGATTCTTGGAACAACACTTATACATGCCTCAAAGTAATGGACTCAAGGACCGACATAATCTTCTGCAAATTTGATGATGATGAAGTAGGTTTGCATTAAAAACTATGTTAATATCTTTAGGCATTTTAGATACATAGCTATCTTTTTATTGTTGTTTAGTTCTGGAGAAATTTAAATAAGGCAACTAACATCAAGTGAAGAGTTATTTGGTTGAAGAATTGTTAAACGCTTCTTACTTCTAGATTAGTGAAGAGAGCGCTTGTTAGTTTGTCAGATTGACTTGACTGGATACAAATTTCGAAACATTTCCTCAAATGTTCATCTCTCCTACCCAGGAGATGACAAAAATGAGGTCATTGCAAATATATATATATATATACGAGGTGCGGCTATTAAATAACGAGACTGACGCTGTAAAACATTTTATTTTTATTTCATACATTTTTACTTATTATCACCTTCAATATACACCCCTCCTTTATCCCTACAACGCTCCATGCGAACCTTCCATTGTTCGAAACAGTGCTGGAAGTCTTTTTCTGTCAGCTCCTTCAGGATGCGTGCCGCTTTCTCTTTCACAGCTTCAACAGACTCAAATCTTGTTCCTTTTAATGCAGATTTCACCCATTGAAAATGACCCAAACTTACTGGAAAGGATAATAACATGTGACGAATCATGGTTTTTTATGTATGATCCTGAAACAAAGGGCCAATCCATGCACTGGAAGAGCCCATCTTCACCGAGAGCCAAAAAAGCTCGATATGTTCGTCATGCCAGATATTTTCTCCATTTCTGTATTTGATTCTTTTCAGATTGGGCCGTCAATCCTTCCTCATTCATTTGAGAACATTATAGATGACGTTCTTATTTTCATTTGCATTTTTCTCAAGCCTCTGTCAAAAGTTTTCCCAAGCTTTCCTTTGATTACTTTAAATTTGACTTCGTTCCTCCAATCTTTGTATACTTTGTGAGCAGCAGGAATCCATAAGCTCAAATGATTCTTCCAAGCAGCCTTCTTTTCTTGAATAACATTTTTGATGTCCTCTGTGCACCAAGCTGTTCTTTTGGGACCAGTTCCAATGCTCTTCTTGTCACATACCCATTTCGAGGCATCTTGGTGGATCTCCTTTAAAGCTGACCAGCTCCTATCTATCACTATCCCACGATCCTCCTTCAAGGAGTATAATCTGATGACACTTTTTTGGTGGTCTTGTTTTCCGTGAGTTTGCATCGCACTAGGATTTGTTCCGCAGGAGGAGATCGCTTCCAATCTCAAACCTTCTTTTTAGTCTGGTATCCTGTAGTTGCTGATCTTCTTCAATTCAAACTAGAATATAATCTATCACAGATGTTTCATTCCTTCCTGGTTGTCTTATGTTTCAACACTGATATATTCCAATTTATTTCTATGGTTACTAATTTCAATTTAGTTTGATACTTTTTTTCTTTGAAAGTTTCACATCACTCATTAAAGTTCAGCTATTCCTGTAACGTTTTCATTCATTCATTCTTTTTTTTAAGATATGAAGTTATTTTTTGCATATAAGTATCAATGCTTATCAAAATCAGTTGTGGAGGTGGTACCAGCTTAATTTAAAGTTGCTTAAAAACTTTATATTATGTCTGAAAGTGTTTTTCTTCATAATAAATCATTAAGTAAAGCTTAATGGATGTATGCTTTCTATTGATTTTGACAGAATGAAACATGGAAGTGTACGCTCTTGTTTTAAGTTAATTTACTGGGCATTTCATTCTTCATTACTCTATGTTGCACTCTTTATTAATCCATTCCTTTTGTTTTCAGGATTTTGAAGAAGCTTATGATTTAAAACAGGACCCTTACCAAATGACCAACATTGCATACGACTTAAAAGGGAAATGTAAATCTAGACTATTAGCTATCATGAGAAAACTCAGTTATTGCAGAGGACTTGACTGTCAATTTTTTGACTTTAAAGCTTTTAATCTTATGCCAAATTGTTTTATAAAGTAAAATTTAATAATTTAACATGGTTTTAAAAAAATAAATGTTTTTCGCCCCCTTTCAACTGTCTTACTGCTAGTACCATTTCAAAAAACACATCACAATACTTCTCAAAGATATAGTAGATAAATAAACAATTTCCAGTTATTGTAGATGATTTAATTAAAGTTGATTTAATTGGTAAACTTAGATATATTCCATTATACACACCTACTGAATGACATTGGGAGGAAAATAATATATTTCTTATACAATTACTTTTATTATGTTTCAACCATGAATGTATTAAAGATTGCTAAACTTCCAAAAACATTTATATGCTTTTCTTTTTTATTTGGTGAATGTCAAAATCATCTTTAACAGGATGTGAAAGAGAATAAGGAAGAGTTAATAATTAAACTCGATTTGGCATTTTGTTCATTGTGCCCATATCTAATTGTACTCAAAATGTTCCTAATTTCTAGTTAATTGTTTGTTGACTTTGTTGCTTGTTTGTTTAATGTTTTATTTATTTATATTGATTTATTTATTTTTATATTATAATGCCAACTGCAGAAGGGTCACTATCGTTACACCGCTAAATAACATCAACTACACTTATGATCAATGGTTGATGATATTTAAATACAATGTGTACAAACAAAATAAGCTTGTACTGTTCAGGTTTATCTAGGACAACTCTGTCAAGGCAAGAAGTATTACATTGGATTTCTTTCTTTTCTGGAGCATTTCAGATTCTAAAAATTAAATATAAATGTAGTGCACTCAGTAAATATTTGTTTGAATGTCAAGATATCCTTAACTAATAGTGACTTCTTCCTTAAGTTGTGTAACGTTTTATATTGAATTTGATTTCAGTATAAAAAGATCATTTTATTTATAGTTATATGTTTATATATATATATATATATATATATATATATATATATATATATATATACATATATGTATAGTTTTTAGTAATGTACTAAAGAGAGTATTATTTTACATTGACGTTTTTGAAAGAGGATTATTAGAACAATCACATGAAAGTTTTGGTAATTGGCAAATCAATTATATTTTTATAGTTAAACCAAGAGTTAAAGATTAGTTAAAATGTTAATTAATAGAAATAATTATTAAATAAAGAAACTTGTTTATGTTGTTTTTATATTATGTTTATTATTATATAGGCAACCCTGACAGTAGAATTGAGAATTTCAATGAAACCCTATCCTTTTTTAACATAATGTATTTATTCATTTGGTTTTCATGTTGAAAATAAATAAATGGGATCCGCTTGACTTCATTTTACTGTATACATATCTTAAATATACGCCATGCTAAATTAAAAATATTAGAGACTGTAGTTCTTAATAATAAGTAAAAGAAAAATATATATTTCAGTGCCGTTACAATGATTAATATTTTTGTTTTTTCTTGCAAAACCACAAATAGTGTGAACCCAACTTCAGTTTTTACCACTGGAAGACTACTGCATGTCATACATTACATTATAAGTTGATTGAGCAGAAGTGTAAAGCCTGTTTCCATTCTTGCTGGAATCCTCCAAGGCAGGTTAAATACAGCAACACGTAGATCCAGCTCTAAGCTGATAGGCATCTCCCATGTTATATCTTGAAAAGCACCTGAGGATGCAGTCTTATACAAATCTAGTCAACTTGAGGAGTGCTTTTCTCTATCCTTGTGCTACCTTGGCTACATCATACTTAGACTGCTTGGTCAATAGTATGCTATACTGCATAAAACATTAGACAGATAATTAGGTTTTATAAAGACATATTCTATACCAAGCTTTCAAACCCCACGATTTCCATCCAATTCTCTCACCATCCTCTCTCTCAATCTTTCACAAAACAGGCCTATCAATCTCTCACCCCTCCCTCAGCCCATCACCCCATAGATCCACCAATCTCCCACCCCTCCCTCAGCCCGTTACCCCATAGATCCACCAATCTCCCACCCCTCCCTCAGCCCGTCACCCCATAGACCCACCAATCTCCCACCCCTCCCCGAGCCCGTCACCCCATAGATCCACCAATCTCTCACCCCTCCCTCAGCCCGTCACCCCATAGACCCACCAATCTCTCACCCCTCCCTCAGCCCGTCACCCCATAGATCCACCAATCTCTCACCCCTCCCTCAGCCCATCACCCCATAGACCCACCAATCTCTCACCCCTCCCAAGGCCCGACACCCCATAGACCCACCAATCTCTCACCCCTCCCTCAGCCCGTCACCCCATAGATCCACCAATCTCTCACCCCTCCCTCAGCCCGTCACCCCATAGACCCACCAATCTCTCACCCCTCCCTCAGCCCGTCACCCCATAGATCCACCAATCTCTCACCCCTCCCTCAGCCCGTCACCCCATAGATCCACCAATCTCCCTCAGCCCGTTACCCCATAGACCCACCAATCTCTCATCCCTCCCTCTGGCCGTCATCCCTTAGCTCCACGAATCTCTCATCCCTCCCTCTGGCCGTCATCCCTTAGCTCCACGAATCTCTCACCCCTCTCTCTGGCCGTCACCCCTTAGATCCACCAATCTCTCATCCCTCCCTCTGGCCGTCATCCCTTAGCTCCACGAATCTCTCATCCCTCCCTCTGGCCGTCACCCCTTAGCTCCCCGAATCTCTCACCCCGCACTCTGGCCGTCACCCCTTAGATCCACCAATCTCTCATCCCTCCCTCTGGCCATCATCCCTTAGCTCCACGAATCTCTCATCCCTCCCTCTGGCCGTCACCCCTTAGATCCGCGAATCTCTCACCACTCTCTCTGGCCGTCACCCCTTAGATCCACCAATCTCTCATCCCTCCCTCTGGCCATCATCCCTTAGCTCCACGAATCTCTCACCCCTCCCTCTGGCCGTCACCCTTTAGATCCACCAATCTCTCACCCCTCCCTCAGCCCATTACCCCATAGACCCACCAATCTCTCATCCCTCCCTCTGGCCGTCATCCCTTAGCTCCACGAATCTCTCATCCCTCCCTCTGGCCGTCACCCCTTAGATCCACCAATCTCTCACCCCTCACTCTGGCCGTCACCCCATAGATCCACCAATCTCTCACCCCTCCCTGGCCGTCACGAATCTCTCACCCCACCATCTGGCCGTCACCCCATAGATCCACCAATCTCTCACCCCTCCCTCTGGCCGTCACCCCTTAGATCCACGTATCTCTCACCCCTCTCTCTGGCCGTCACCCCTTAGAACCACCAATCTCTCATCCCTCCCTCTGGCCGTCATCCCTTAGCTCCACGAATCTCTCACCCCTCCCTCTGGCCGTCACCCCTTAGATCCACGAATCTCTCACCCCTCCCTCTGGCCGTCACCCCTTAGATCCACGAATCTCTCACCCCACCATCTGGCCGTCACCCCTTAGATCCACCAATCTCTCACCCCTCCCTCTGGCCGTCACCCCTTAGATCCGCGAATCTCTCACCCCTCTCTCTGGCCGTCACCCCTTAGATCCACCAATCTCTCACCCCTCCCTCTGGCCGTCACCCCTTAGATCCACGAATCTCTCACCCCTCCCTCTGGCCGTCACCCCTTAGATCCACCAATCTCTCACCCCTCTCTCTGGCCGTCACCCCTTAGATCCACCAATCTCTCACCCCTCCCTCTGGCCGTCACCCCATAGATCCACCAATCTCTCACCCCTCCCTCTGGCCGTCACCCCATAGATCCACCAATCTCTCACCCCTCTCTCTGGCCGTCACCCCTTAGATCCACGAATCTCTCACCTCTCTCTATGCCCATCACCCCATAGATCAACAAGTCTCTCACCCCTCCCTCTGCCCATCACCCCATAGATCCACCAATCTCTCACCTCTCTCTATGCCCATCACCCCCATAGATAGATCAACGAGTCTCTCACCCCTCCCTCTGCCCATCACCCCATAGATCCACCAATCTCTCACCTCTCTCTATGCCCATCACCCCATAGATCAAAGAGACTCTCACCCCTCCCTCAGCCCATCACCCCATAAGCCCACCAATCTCTCACCACTCTCTATGCCCTTCACCGCTTAGATCAACAAATCTCTCATCCCTCCCTCTGCCCATCACCCCATAGACCCACCAATCTCTCACCCCTCCCTCAGCCCGTCACCCCATAGACCCACCAATCTCTCACCCCTCCCCAAGCCCGTCACCCCATAGATCCACCAATCTCTCACCCCTCCCTCAGCCCGTCAACCCATAGAACCACCAATCTCTCACCCCTCCCTCAGCCCATTACCCCATAGACCCACCAATCTCTCATCCCTCCCTCTGGCCGTCATCCCTTAGCTCCACGAATCTCTCAGCCCTCACTCACGCCATAAACCATTAGAACCACTAAGCTCTAACCCCTCTCTCAAGCCGGCACCCCTTAGATCCACCAATCTCTCATCCCTCCTTCTGGCCGTCAACCCTTAGATCCACGAATCTCTCACCCCACCTCTGGCCGTCATCCCTTAGCTCCACGAATCTCTCATCCCTCCCTCTGGCCGTCACCCATTAGATCCTCGAATCTCTCACCCCTCGCTCTGCCCGTCACCCCTTAGATCCACCAATCTCTCATCCCTCCCTCTGGCCGTCATCCCTTAGCTCCACGAATCTCTCATCCCTCCCTCTGGCCGTCACCCCTTAGATCCGCGAATCTCTCACCCCTCTCTCTGGCCGTCACCCCTTAGATCCACCAATCTCTCATCCCACCTCTGGCCATCATCCCTTAGCTCCACGAATCTCTCACCCCTCCCACAGCCCTTAACCCCATAGACCCACCAATCTCTCATCCCTCCCTCTGGCCGTCATCCCTTAGCTCCACGAATCTCTCATCCCTCCCTCTGGCCATCATCCCTTAGCTCCACGAATCTCTCACCCCTCTCTCTGGCCGTCACCCCTTAGATCCACCAATCTCTCAACCCTCCCTCTGGCCATCATCCCTTAGCTCCACGAATCTCTCAACCCTCCCTCTGGCCGTCACCCCTTAGATCCCCGAATCTCTCACCCCTCTCTCTGGCCGTCACCCCATAGATCCACCAATCTCTCACCCCTCTCTCTGGCCGTCACCCCTTAGATCCACCAATCTCTCACCTCTCTCTATGCCCATCACCCCATAGATCAACAAGTCTCTCACACCTCACACTGCCCATAACCCCATAGATCCACGAATCTCTCACCTCTCTCTCGGCCCATCACCCCATAGATCAACGAGTCTCTCACCCCTCCCTCTGCCCATCAGCCCATAGATCCACCAATCTCTCACCTCTCTCTATGCCCATCACCCCATAGATCAACGAGTCTCTCATACCTCCCTCTGCCCATCACCCCATAGATCCACCAATCTCTCACCTCTCTCTATGCCCATCACCCCATAGATAGATCAACGAGTCTCTCATACCTCCCTCTGCCCATCACCCCATAGACCCACCAATCTCTCACCCCTCCCTCAGCCCGTCACCCCATAGACCCACCAATCTCTCACCCCTCCCCTAGCCCGTCACCCCATAGATCCACCAATCTCCCACTCCTCCCTCAGCCCGTTACCCCATAGACCCACCAATCTCTCACCCCTCCCTCAGCCCATTACCCCATAGACCCACCAATCTCTCATCCCTCCCTCTGGCCGTCATCCCTTAGCTCCACGAATCTCTCATCCCTCCCTCTGGCCATCATCCCTTAGCTCCACGTATCTTTCATCCCTCCCTCTGGCCGTCATCCCTTAGCTCCCCGAATCTCTCATCCCTCCCTCTGGCCGTCACCCTTTAGATCCACCAATCTCTCACCCCTCCCTCTGGCCGTCACCCTTTAGATCCAAGAATCTCTCACCCCTCCCTCTGGCCGTCACCCCTCTCTCTCACCCTCCTCAGCCCATTACCCCATAGACCCACCAATCTCTCATCCCTCCCTCTGGCCGTCATCCCTTAGCTCCACGAATCTCTCATCCCTCCTTCTGGCCATCATCCCTTAGCTCCACGAATCTCTCACCCCTCACTCTGGCCGTCACCCCTTAGATCCACCAATCTCTCAACCCTCCCTCTGGCCGTCATCCCTTAGCTCCACGAATCTCTCACCCCACCATCTGGCCGTCACCCCTTAGATCCGCGAATCTCTCACCCCTCCCTCTGGCCGTCACCCCTTAGATCCTCGAATCTCTCACCCCTCTCTCTGGCCGTCACCCCTTAGATCCACCAATCTCTCATCCCTCCCTCTGGCCGTCATCCCTTAGCTCCACGAATCTCTCACCCCTCCCTCTGGCCGTCACCCTTTAGATCCACGAATCTCTCACCCCTCCCTCTGGCCGTCACCCCTTAGATCCACGAATCTCTCACCCCACCATCTGGCCGTCACCCCTTAGATCCACCAATCTCTCACCCCTCCCTCTGGCCGTCACCCCATAGATCCTCGAATCTCTCACCCCTCTCTCTGCCCATCACCCCATAGATCCACCAATCTCTCACCTCTCTCTATGCCCATCACCCCATAGATCAACAAGTCTCTCACCCCTCCCTCTGGCCGTCACCCCTTAGATCCACCAATCTCTCACCCCTCTCTCTGGCCGTCACCCCTTAGATCCACCAATCTCTCACCCCTCCCTCTGGCCGTCACCCCATAGATCCACCAATCTCTCACCCCTCCCTCTGGCCGTCACCCCATAGATCCACCAATCTCTCACCCCTCCCTCTGGCCGTCACCCCATAGATCCACGAATCTCTCACCTCTCTCTATGCCCATCACCCCATAGATCAACAAGTCTCTCACCCCTCCCTCTGCCCATCACCCCATAGATCCACGAATCTCTCACCTCTCTCTATGCCCATCACCCCATAGATCAACGAGTCTCTCACCCCTCCCTCTGCCCATCACCCCATAGATCCACCAATCTCTCACCTCTCTCTATGCCCATCACCCCATAGATCAACGAGTCTCTCATACCTCCCTCTGCCCATCACCCCATAGATCCACCAATCTCTCACCTCTCTCTATGCCCATCACCCCATAGATCAACGAGTCTCTCTCCCCTCCCTCAGCCCATCACCCCATACGCCCACCAATCTCTCACCCCTCCCTGGGCCACCAATCTCTCACCCCTCCCTCAGCCCGTCACCCCATAGATCCACCAATCTCTCACCCCTCCCTCAGCCCGACACCCCATAGACCCACCAATCTCTCTCCCTCCCTCAGCCCATTACCCATAGACCCACCAATCTCTCATCCCTCCCCTGGCCGTCATCCCTTAGCTCCACCACCTCTCATCCCTCCCTCTGGCCATCATCCCTTAGATCCGCGAATCTCTCACCCCTCTCTCTGGCCGTCACCCCTTAGATCCACCAATCTCTCATCCCTCCCTCTGGCCCTCATCCCTTAGCTCCACGAATCTCTCAACCCTCCCTCTGGCCGTAACCCATTAGATCCACCAATCTCTCACCCCTCCCTCTGGCCCTCACCCCCTAGATCCACCAATCTCTCACCCCTCCCTCTGGCCTTCACCCCATAGATCCACGAATCTCTCAGCCCTCCCTCTGGCCGTCACCCCATAGATCCGCCAATCTCTCACCCCTCTCTCTGGCCGTCACCCCTTAGATCCACCAATCTCTCATCCCTCCCTCTGGCCATCATCCCTTCCCATAGGTCCACGAATCTCTCACCCCTCCCTCTGGCCGTCACCCCCTTTAGATCCACCAATCTCTCACCCCTCCCTCAGCCCGTTACCCCATAGACCCACCAATCTCTCATCCCTCCCTCTGGCCGTCATCCCTTAGATCCACGAATCTCTCATCCCTCCCTCTGGCCTTCATCCCTTAGATCCACGAATCTCTCACCCCTCTCTCTGGCCGTCACCCCTTAGATCCACCAATCTCTCACCCCTCCCTCTGGCCGTCACCCCATAGATCCACCAATCTCTCACCGCTCCCTCTGGCCGTCACCCCTTAGATCCACGAATCTCTCACCCCTCCCTCTGGCCGTGAACCCTTAGATCCACAAATCTCTCACCTCTCACCCCTCCTCTGCCCGTCACCCCATAGATCCACCAATCTCTCACCCCTACCTCTTGACGTAAGACCTTAGATCCACGAATCTCTCACCCCTCCCTCTGGCCGTCACCCCATAGACCCACCAATCTCTCACCCCTCCCTCTGCCCGTCACCCCTCAGATCCATTAATCTCTCACCTCTCCCCCTGACCATTACACCATAGATCCACCAATCTCTCACCCCTCCCTCTGCCATCACCCCATAGATCCACCAATCTCTCACCTCTCCTCTGGGCCCATCACCCCATAGATCCACCAATCTCTCGCCTCCCCCTCGGCTCGTCACTCCTTAGACCACCAATCTCTCGCCTCCCCCTCGGCTCGTCACTCCTTAGACCACCAATCTCTCACCCTCCCTCGCCATCACCCCTTAGATCCACCAATCTCCTCACCCCTCCCTCTGCCCATGACCCCATATATCTCTCCTCTCTCTCTCTCACCTCCCCTCTGGCTCGTCACCTCTTAGACCCACCAATCTCTCTCCACTCTTTTGGCTCGTCACCCCTTAGAGCCACCATGCCGATTAGAGACAGAGCATGTCCTGTATATCTTTTCAATTTCTTTGTCCAATCCTGGCCACAATATTCTTTCTCCAGCCATTGCTTTCATTTTTAGCAGATTTCCCTTTAGGGAAATGAGCTATTGAGGTCGTACTATTGAAGGGATTTTGAAGTTATTTTTCAAATGCCCATCGATCCTACCCAGATGACGAATATGAGGTCCGTTCAAAATTATATATATATATATATATATATATATATATATATATATATATATATATATATATCTGTTAACGTTCTAGTGGTCGCAATTTTTGCTTGATTGTCACCAAACTCCATATTTAAACGTTTTATATAAAAATAAAGATCAAGTTCGTTAACGGCTGAAATCTCCGTTACTGTACGGCGGGTCAAAAATTGTATAGTATCAATCTTAATCCAATTTACAAGATCTATAAATGTTATTATGTGCATGTTTTCATTAATTTTAATATTAACCGAGATATTTGCGTTTTTTAGTTTTCGGCCTTCAGTAAACCCCCACTCCTCATGTCATATCTACAATAACCTGTTCTATTATGAAGCACTTTATTTGAAGCCTAAATAATAAATATTGCTCTCATTGAACTTTTACGTCATGAGATAAATGCAAATACAAGACGCAAGTGGGAAATCTGCTTAGTTAACGCAGCCCCTTCGTGACGGACTTTTACTATTCCCATGCGAGTCTTGTGCAATTCATGCAAGAAATAAGTTCGGTATTTTATGCTGCCTTCGTGAACTGTTAGTTGATCCTTTTAGCAGATTTCCCTTAAGGGAAATCAGCTATTGAGGTCGTACTCATGACGCGATTTTCAAAAAAATTCTTAAAATGTCCATCGGCCCTACCCAGGAGATGACGAAAATGAGGTCCGTTCAAAATGATATATATATATATATATATATATATATATATATATATATATATATATATATATATATATATATTTGTCTGTTAACGTTCTAGCGGTCGCAATTTTTGTTTGATCGTTACGAAACTCGATATTTAACCGTTTTAAGTAAAAAGACAGATCAAGTTCGTTAATGGCCAAAATTGGAGCAGAGGGAGGGGGGATTTGCGAAAATTCGAAATATCTCCGATATTATGCATCGGATCGAAAAATTGTATAGGACCAATCCTACTGAAAATTAAATTTACTATAGATATTGTTACATATATACATGTTATATACATTGATTCTCTATCTTGAATATTAACCGAGATATTTGCATTTTTATGAAGTCTGATGGACACATGGTCGGGTATTGTTCGGAAAAGTTCGGCCGTTTCTGATACTGTTCGGCTCTGGTGGAATTTTCTTCTAACCTTACCTGTCTTTTCGAACCTTACCTTACCTTCGTTACTTTGTGAGATTTATGCAAATACGTTCTGTTCACCGGCCCCCCCCCCTTCTATAGTTCTTGAACTACTAAAATTTTAAAGTTATTAAAATATAAATTATTCTTACAATTCAGAAGCCGTTTCAGTTGGGAATTTATGAAAATTAACTGAAAGGTTTCTCCTTACCGTTTGTATTTACTCATGGTGGTGCTGTGTTACCAATATGCAGATTTCTCTATTGTAAAACTTCACATGGGAAATCTGCTTAGTTACGCAGCCCCTGCGTGACGGACTTTTTAGTGTTGTATACTTTCAATTCTGGTGAAGTATCAGTGGGCCAACCTTCGACAATGTATTACCTAACTTCACTTAGGACCTGATCGGTTGCTGTCTCGTGCTCAATCTTTCTTGCTGTTACTGGTATCTTATCAATGCTTTCATTGTATAATATTGCTACAACCTGCTGATATCCTTGGTCTTCATTATGAAATTTTTCTCCTTCAATGGGTAAACGACTTAACGCATCAACTTCAACAAAGTTCTTTGTCGAAATATATTCAATCTTAAATATAAAATTAGTCAAGAACAGTGGCCATCGCGGTAACCTACACGAAGTTGTACTTGATACTCCTCTCATTGATCCAAAAAGAGATAATAGTGGACGGTGATCTGAATGAAGCAAAAATTCCCTTCCACACAGATAAATTCTAAATTTTTGAACTGCAAAAATGATCGCCAGTACTTCCCGTTCTATCTGTGAATATTGTTTTTCTTTATATGTAAGTGTTTTTGACCCAGTCCCAATGGTCGATCCTGACCATCAAGATATCTATGAAATATTGCACACTCTAAACCTTCGGCTGCAACAATAATTTGCATCTCGTCTGAATAAGGCACTAACATCGAGGCAGATACAAGACATTTTTTTTATTCCTTTTACAGCATTCTCACAATCT
The DNA here is from genome assembly GCA_019009955.1 of Riptortus pedestris. NCBI lineage: Eukaryota > Metazoa > Arthropoda > Insecta > Hemiptera > Alydidae > Riptortus > Riptortus pedestris. The sequence goes on from CM032233.1 coordinate 122,777,842, forward strand.
TGATTCCATTCCCAACGAACCCCTTTCTTTCTATGAGCATTTAGGAGTGAGCAAAATTAGGTATAAATTTGTTGTAAAAGTTAACAATATCTATGAAAGATTCTAATTTTTAATGTCTTTTGTTGATGGCATATTTGCGATTGTTTTATTTTTATCATAATCGGTGCTAATTCCTTAATTTGAAATTTTTAAACCTAAATAGTTTACAGAACTTTGCATCAATTTACACTTCGCCCTATTTAAGGAAAATCCATTTTTCTTTATCCTTTTTAACGCTTCTTCAAGATGTTGCAGATGCTCTTGGTCTGTCCTACCGGTTATGATGACATCGTCTAGTAAGAATGCTATGCCCTCTAACCACTGCAGCATAGAGTTCATTTTCTTTATTATTATTTATTTGAGATGACGATTCATCTTTTAACATGTTTCATTCTCTTTAGAAAAATGACCACTGGGGAAGTGACTCCTAAGCATAGAAGTTTATCCCTCATTATTCCGAAAATTGGTGTTGATAACCAAGAGTTTTTTTAGACTTGTCATCAACTGGTATAGATAAATATAAACATCGGTTAAATATAGAGTAATATACTTCTGACCTCCATTTAATTTGTGAAATAGCTCTTCTTGTGTTGGTAATGGGAATTTTTGAACTTCTAAAGCCTGATTAAGTCCTGTGGAAAAATCTGCACAAATTCGAATAGCCCCATTTGGTTTCCTGAGAACTACACACGGTGCGAATGAAGTGAATGACTGATTACTAGAAATTAGTTCATATTTTCCCACGTAGTTTCTGAAATTATTCAAACGCAACTCCCAGTATTGGATTGCATCGCTACCTTCTTATTATAGATACATAGTTTCACTGTTACCATGGGGAATACTGTACTCAATGACTTGTTAACCAAGTTCATGTCTCTGATACTGCCAAGCACGTTGGAACTACTCTCATTTCTAACAGCCTCCAACTCGTTTCTATTTTAATTCCAATTTATTGTAATGTGTTGTCCCCTCCGTTTGCGTTTTGCTCACCAGGGATTTTTAATTTTACATATTTTTTTTTTTTTTTTTTTTTTTTTTTTTTTTTTTTTTTGTGAGTTGGCTTTCATGCGTACCAGGGTCCTTTATTAACCACAAAACAACCATAAACTGTGTGTGATTATGGAGGTTTGAGCTGTGATGTCCAAGTATTTGCTAATTTAACTAGCTCCCTTTCTCTCATTTGATCCTCGAGCATGAAATCTCTTCCGGTACCACGTGGTTTTGCTCATCTTCATCCTCAAGGCTAACTTTAGTTTTACCTCGACCTTTCGTCAGCATGAGTCCAATTAACTCGTCGCCACTGTTATGTTTACAAATAAATTGTTTCTATTAGCTAAGACACTCTACTTTTTAACCACACACTCTTTTATTAACCTTCTTATTCTCATACATTCTTATCCTTGAATAAAACATCATCTACGGTGCTCAGGATGGCCGTGCGAGTTAAGGCGTTGGTCTTAATCTCGAGTGGTAGACCTAGAGTGGCGGGTTCGATTCCCGCCCTGGGTAGTAGAAATTTATTTAGAGACGGTCTCATTAAATAAAGTCCTTGGGCCCACCGTGGCTAGAAAAGGATGATAACTTGTAGATAACCCGTCCCGATTAGCCACAGTAGCATAAAGTGGAAGTAAATAATAATAAACAAACAAACTTCTTCTACCAAACATATGATCTTTCAAACATCTGAACTGCTAAACATCTGATCTACAGCAGTCCCACAATAACAACAAAAAATAGTTGTAGAAAATTTAATTTTCTACAATGGTAAAATTACAATTCAATTATGATTCAAATTATATTACAATTCAATTATAATTCAAATACTGTTTCCATATATTATGTTCTGATCGGACTTATAAAATGGGGTTATTTTCGACTTCCCTCTTCTAAACTCTTTTAAAGAAGGAAACAAGTTTTTGTTTCTGACCCAGTTAAAAAATTAAAAACCGTACACACACACACACACACACACACATATATATATATATATATATATATATATATATATATATGGGGACGCAATTAGCTATGGGGGTTAAAGCATGGGTACATCTACCACTACCCTGTAAGCTGAAGGTAAAAACAGGTGCAATTTTGTTCCCCACCAAGGGAGAACATTAGTCCAGGAGGTCGCTACCAGAGCGCGTTAGTGTCGCCGTGCTTGCGGATCAGCGGGAGTCTAACGAGTATATATGTACGTCTGACAGACCCTCGGGCTGGCTAACAATTATGATTCTTAGGTCCCGCCCACAGGCAGGGTGAACTAGCCACAGACACCTCCAGGTACAATGGGGCCAGTCAATCTACTGGATACAACTTATTCCAAGTCCTCCTAGGTTACCGGTCGTGGTACGTCGAGTTGATCACTCACTATGTAAAAACTCTGAACACGATTCCCTGGAGTCTTGGGTCTGGGTCGGGATGGGTAGTGATCTTAAATGTCAATAATGACACCCGAATATATATACCGGGCGACCGGCAGTTATTGTCCAGGCTACACAGCTATAATCAGCAGGCACTGGTAATGGAGCGCTGACTCCGAAAGTGCACTCTGCATAATATTAAAAACAGTAGAGGACAAGGCCTTTTTATTGATCCTTATACATACATTTGTCTCTACTTATCTCATATACCGAATAAGCTGATATATTATGAAATGTTTTATTTCAAGCTTGACTATCAAATACTGTTTCCATTGTACTTTTAATATGTTAAGCTCGAATATGTTAGGTATGATGGCATTATTTGAGGTTTCTTATCAATAATCGATACTTAACCGTTTCATAGGGAAAAAATGGCTGGTGGAGGTCAATCATCCGTGGAATGAAAGACAATCCGTTGATGAAAAATTATATTCACTATTCCCTGAAATTGTATCACCAGGAGTGTGGGTGGCGTTTTAAGGACTGGAGAATCGAAAATTCGATTATCTAAGTTGTTAGGAATTCAAATAAAGAGTGTAAAAGATGCGGCTGATCCGCTGGCTGGGTGGATTCGTGAGTTCTAGTTAAACTGGGTTGCTTCAAGCAATCAGAGGTTAAAAGTGGTTCCTGGTGCATGAGATAATATGTTCCACATCGTGACTAGGCAGTTCTCCTAAACACTATAGGAGGAAATGGTGTGGCTGAGGCTAACCTTAAGTTTTACATCACAAAGAGAAATAGAGAGGTTCTGGCACATTTAAAGGTGAAGATTCTATCCCTTCCATATCTGCCTAGTTTATGAGCCAGTAAGAATCCTCCATCGCATTTATGGTCAGCCATCACCTGGAGCCATGAACTTCAGGATCATTCTACTCCATGCTATCAATGTAAACAGATGGCGGAACACTCCTCAAATCTTATTCCGGTCGAAATAGAGGACGGACATGAAAAGTTGTGGGAATTGTTCTCACATTACAGCTAGAGCTAAGGTCCCAGTCCCTGGATACCCTCAACAGGAAACCTGCGCTACGAGGTAGGGACTTTCATTTAAGTGTTGATTCTGGTACGAGGGGAGCTGGGGAGATAGAAAGAGAGAGAGAGGGTTAAGGGCTGGTAGGGTGGAGGGAAGATGGTGTTAGAATGACAATATTAAATCTGGGAAGAGACTGATTAAGAGCTGAGGGATGGAGGTGGATGATTTGATTGGGGAAGGGTTGAGCCTACGTGAGTGGGGATTGGAGCCAGCAACGCCGAGCAGTTGACAATCGATTCACAAGGCCTCCTACTCCCTGACTCTCTCTACCATCTCCCCAGTCCCATGCCATACTGCCCCCTGTGTACCATCTCCCCAGTCCCATGCCATACTGCCCCCTGTGTACCATCTCCCCAGTCCCATGCCATACTGCCCCCTGTGTACCATCTCCCCAGTCCCATGCCATACTGCCCCCTGTGTACCATCTCCCCAGTCCCATGCCATACTGCCCCCTTTGTACCTTCTCCCCGGTCCCTTGCCATAATGCCCCGTGTGTACCTGATCCCAGTCCCATGCCATACTGCCCCCTGTGTACCATCTCCCCAGTCCCATGCCATACTGCCCCCTATGTACCAACTTCCCAGTCCCAAGCCATACTGCCCCCTGTGTACCATCTTCCCAGTCCCATGCCATACTGCCCCCTGTGTACCATCTCCCCAGTCCCATGCCATACTGCCCCCTGTGTACCATCTTCCCAGTCCCATGCCATACTGCCCCCTGTGTACCATCTCCCCAGTCCCATGCCATACTGCCCCCTGTGTACCATCTCCCCAGTCCCATGCCATACTGCCCCCTGTGTACCATCTCCCCAGTCCCATGCCATACTGCCCCCTGTGGTACCATCTCCCCAGTTCTATGCCACTCTGCCCCCTGTGTACCATCTCCCCAGTCCCATGCCATACTGCCCCCTGTGTACCATCTCCCCAGTCCCATGCCATACTGCCCCCTGTGTACCATCTCCCCAGTCCCATGCCATACTGCCCCCTGTGTACCATCTCCTCAGTCCCATGCCATACTGCCCCCTGTGTACCATCTACCCAGTCCCATGCCTTACTGCCACCAGTGTACCATCTCCCCAGTCCCATGCCATACTGCCCCCTGTGTACCATCTCCCCAGTCCCATGCTATACTGCCCCCTGTGTACCATCTCCCCAGTCCCATGCCATACTTCCCCCTGTGTACCATCTCCCCAGTCCTATGCCTTTTTTTTAACAAAATAATTAAACAAACAGTTACACACATTTTGAGTTAATTCATTAATATTAATTCGTATATTTACAACAAAAATGTAAAAATGTTTTAACTAAAAAAATAAAAATTGTACTTGTTTGGAAATAATCCTTTTTTTCGTAACATATAATATACGAAAATACTAGAAATGTTAGAGAGCACCTACACTCTCCCTCTAACCCCCATCCCAAATCTTGATAAATATACAACCTATATAAAACACCTTTCCTATCCCACAATAAACGTCATACAAACGTTGAACGAGATCCGCCTACTAAAAGTATTTTTTGCACCATGTTGAGGGAATCGAGGCGACTGTCCGTACTGGATTCCTCGCTGAAAGGAGTTTCAAATCATCTGGCTCCGGGCATAGTACTTGGCCTTTAACACACCAAGGATTCACCAAGATATACAAGTTCAGTCATCAGCTTCCATCTCATATCCAGTAATGTGTGTGGATCCTTCCAAAGAACAACCTAATCCCACTTCCAAGATGCTCAAGTACCAAACATTCCGCTCGCCTTATCTTCTTAACTACCCAAGAAGTACTTTAATACAGATAAATTAAACTAAAGGGTTACTTCAGTGTTTTAGCTTTTTAGAACGTAAAACGACATAAATAAAAAATGTCCGTCTCGCAGTGGCTGCGTGAACTAAGAAGATTTCTGTTGCGAAGTTTAATAATATATAGATAAACCTACATACTGCTAACAACGCCGCCGTGAAGATTAAGTGAATAAATAGTAACGGTAATGAGAAATCTTTCCCCTCCAGGCGGAAAGCGTCTCAAATGTAAACAAACAGGTCTGCCTACGGCTCACCAGAAAGAAAAACAATAACTGAAACATATCAGAATATAACATATTAATTTTATTGAAAACTATGTACTATATCTAGTACTGTAATTTATAATGAATCAGAATAATTTTTATATCAATCAATCAAATTTTAGTAGTCCAAGAATTTAAGACGAGGAGGGGGGTCACAAGAACATATTTGCATGTATCTCGTATAATAAAGGTCTCTGGAAAACAACATTTGGTATTTAAGCTTTGAATAATGTGGTTTATTATATAACAGAGTATTGTTAATTCTAACACGAGTAGAAGTGGGGATTTTCTGATGGCTAAAACTGAAAAATGCAAATATCTCGGTTAATATTCAAGGTAGAGAATAAACGTATATATTAAAATTTATAGTACATTTAATTTTCAATAAGATTTATACGATAAACTTTTTCGATCAGACATATAGTAACGGAGATATTTCCAATTTTCAAAATTCTCCCCCTCTAAACCACCCGTCCCCCTGGTTTGATTTCAGCCGTTAACGAACTTAATCTTTCTTTTTACATAAAACGACTAAATGTCAAGGTTGGTAAAGATCAAACAAAAATTGCGACCGCTAGAGCGGTAACAGACAAATATATATATATATATATATATATATATATATATATATATATATATATATATATATAGTTTTGAACGGACCTCATTTTCGTCATCTGGGTAGGTCCGATGGACATTTGAAGACATTTTTCGAAAATCGCTTCATGAGGACCGACCTCCATTGCTGATTTCCCTTTCAGACGGAGGCTTCGAAGAAATCATGTGGGGGTTAAAGGAGAAGAAAATTATAATCAGTCTTGTTGAAAACTTAAGTTTCTAGAAATGTTTCTTTTATACCTTTTTCTGTATCTCAACCGAGATATTTGCATTTTAAGTAATTTAAGGAAATAAGAGAAATGAGGTATTTAGGTTGTACTCAGGTCGCAATTTTATATATATACATATACTAGCTAAGATACCCGGCTTCGCTCGGGAATGGTATTTTTTATTTGTCAAGACTACAATGTGTACAACTACACTTCCCGTCTGGGCTAATGGTTTTCCCGTAAGGGTCTGGTAGTGGACATAGAATAGAAATTTAAATTTTGAAGAATAAATGAAAATTAGTCCTTAATCAATCCCTCTCCATTCTTTGACAAACCATGCATAATTCATTTGCATTTACTATAATTAAATTCATTTTAAATGTACAGATTTCCTATCAAAAACCAATCCGAACATAACATTATATGTATAATAGTAAATGTGAGTAGGAAAAAAAAATACAACATTTCACAGGAAATTAGTTAATACAATTAACTGTGTTAGCCTACCAACAACTTTCGCTCCCGCTTGAGTGTTATCAACATTGCTTTACTTAAATACCTATAGTCCTTAGTTCCACCCTGGCTAGTAAAGGGTGGTTCCCTGTAGATAACCCGTCCCAATTAGCCAAAGTAGCATAAAGTGGACGTAAATGAATATTAAAAAAACCTTTAGTTCATATTAAAAAGAATTTTTGGGCATATCAACATTTCTACGCAAATTACTTGCTACATATATTGTTACCGAAAAAGTGTATAACATCAAAGGTACTCTAAATAACAAAGTAAACAACTTTTGTTATGTGCACTTTTACCGAAAAACAAATATAAAATGAAATATCGCGAATTTTCATTCGAAGCCTCGTTTATAACCCCCACTCCCGTTCGAACCTAGAATTTGTAATATAGCTTATAATCATGGAAGAATTAAAACTAATTCACATTCCCAGTTTTGCCCAACAAAATTGCTGGCTTCCACTTTAGTTTTAAGTGTATATCTCGTTTATACTTTGTTATACGATAAAAGTGAATATAACAAAAGTTACTCTAAATAACAAAATAAACAACTTTTGTTATGTGCACATTTGCCGAAAAATCAATAGGAAACGAAATATCACTATTTTTAATTTCATGCCTCCGTTACAAGGCAGGCATATTTTATATATATATATATATATATATATATATATATATATATATATATATATATAATTGTAACCTCTGTCTGTACATTGATTTTTTTCTCGAAATTTCACGATAACTTTTCGTTTCACATGTCATAGACACCATAACTGCATTTTGTTTCTTTCGTGTGTGTTTGTTTGATACCTTTTCACGCATAAACGGCTGAACCGAATTTTATGAAACTTGGTATGTATATTACTACTAGCCCAACTTAGACTTTAGGCTATACTAATATTCTCTGAGACGAACAGGAGTGGGGGTTATAAGGGAGGCATGAAAGTAAAAATAGCTATATTAAGTTTCCTATTGGTTTTTCGGTAAATGTGCACATAACAAACGTTATTTATTTTATTATTTAGAGTAACTTTTCCTATATACACTTTCGTCGTATACCAAAGTATAAATGAGTTATACGCTAAAAATTATAGCAAGAGTCAACAATTTTATTTGGCACAAAAGACTCAACCGAACTAAATAAAACTCGGTATGTGTATTAGCACTAACGCATTCATTATAATAAGCCATATCAACATTTCTAGGGACGGGCAGGAGTGGGGATTGTAAGGGAGGCCTGAATTTAAAAATAGCAGTATTTCGTTTTCTATTGGTTTTTCTTCAAATATGCACATGTCAAAAGTTGTTTATTTTGTTATTTAAAGTAACTTTTGTTATATTCACTTTTGTCGTTTAACAAAAAATGAACGAGATATACACTAAAATCTAAAGCGGGAGCCAACTATTTTATTGGGCACTAACGGTTGAACCGAATCTAACAAAACTCGGTATGTGAATTAGTATTAATTCTTCCAAAATAATAAGCTATATTAAAATTTTTAGGGTCAAACAGGAGTGGGGGTTGTAGGGGAGGCCTGAAATTAAAAATAGCGATATTTATTTTCGCATTGTTTTTTCGATGAATATGCACATAGCAAAAGTTGTTTATTTTGTTATTTAGAGTAACATTTGTTCATTCACTTTTTTGTAAAATGAAGGAAACACGGGATATACATTAATTTTATTAGTGCTTATTTAAGCGTTTTTAATGAATGCATATTATGAAAAATGATTTTATCTTATAGTCACATATCATAACTCTAAATATGATTCCGATTAGTGAGGTTATATATCTCCGTCGCTTCTTTCTCATTTATTTATTTTTCCTAGAAAAGAACATTGTTATTTATTTCCAATAGAAATGTAAATTATAAGAGCATTTCCAATATTTAATTTGTATTCTGTATTATTTAAACAAAGTCATGCTGAATTTGCACAAGGATCGATAGCGGAAGTTGTAGGGAATCAAACTCTTTGGTTCTGCTAAAATACTATCTTATTTCCGATATTTTGATGTTATTGAAACAAATATGTACCATCATAACAATTAGACAATAATGGTAATGCCATTATGAAAAAAGACAATATCCGGTTAAACTTGATATGATTTAAAGTATTACTTATTTTGCTGGGAGGGCTACGATCTCTTCACCTCACCTATCTCTACGAATATAAATGAAATTATTTTTAGGGTAATACTATTATTTAATTACATCAGGTAGAGAAATTATTAAAATAATACTTTGAATCAATAATTTAAGGAAAACATGGTGATAGCCCTCATCCTGGAGCGGAAGATGACAGGAGGCTAAAAAGTTAATTGGAGGAGGAAATAAGATAATCCTGTGAAATGCTCGCATTACTGGAAGTGATTTCCACTGAGTTGTACTATTACGCTATTACGAATATAATCTAATGTACAAAACTATGCTTAACCTATATGTGCTCGGATTGGTTTTAGACAGGAAATAAGTTTCATTATATATTTAATTGTAAAAAGTGCTATACATGATAGTGGTTTGAAGTATTCAAAAAGGTGAGTCAAGAAGTGGAAAGGGATAGAGAAGGAATACGTTTTTATTTATTCTTCAACAGTAAAATTTCTCATTTATAAGTCGTATGCCCGTCCCTCACGGGAAAACAATGCGCCCAGACGGGAAGTGTAGTTGTAAACATTGAAGCCTTGCCCAAAAAAAAAAAAAAATACTATCATCATTCAGCACACAGCAACGACGGGTATAGACCCTAAACACTGGTACGGGGAAATGTCAAAATACTGTGCAAACTAAGGGCTTACCAAAAAAAATACCATCAACATTCAGCCTCAAATGAATTCCCGGGCGAAGCCGGGTACCTTAGCTAGTGTATATATATATATATATATATATATATATATATATATATATATATATATATACACTAGCTAAGGTACCGCCTGAGAATTCATTTGAAGCTGAATGAAGATGGTATTTTTTGGCGAGGCTTTACTTTGCACAATATTTACCCGTCCCAGTGTTTAGGGTTAATACCCGCCGTTTCTGTGAATTTGTAAATAATAAAATTAATTTTTTATTTAAGACTTCATTGTCCTCCATATTGTCATATTTCCCGTTTCCTTTGCATTATGCTTAGACTTGAGTTATTAAGGACAAAATATTAACATACATTTGAATTAATTTTTCCAGGTGAGGTACCTGGTAGTTCATATTGAAAAGAATTGTTGAACAAATTTCTCTAAATAGCAAAATAAACAACTTTTGTTATATGCATATTTTCCGAAAGCCCAATATATATATATATATATATATATATATATATATATATATATATATATATATAATTTTGAACGAACCTAATTTTAGTCATCTCTTGGATAGGATCAATGGACATTTTAGGAAATTTGTCAAAAATCGCGTCATGAGTACGACCTCAATAGCTGCTTATAGAGCAAACCCTTCTTGGGTTAGATCACACTTCAGTCTTGTTTCAGGAAATTTGCGAAGACCAATAACAAAATCATCTGAACATGTAGTTCTTGAGTTTATCAAAACAAGAAATCCTGCCTATCAATTCAAGGACTGAATTTTTCTCACTTGTGACCATAATCGGGTCGACAAATAACTCTGTGGATTCAACTTGAGGAACTGCACTCAAGGAAGCTTTGTCAAACTCGGAAAGGCACGAAACTGATATGGGCCCCTAGACTACGGAGGGCCACTCCAACATGGCTTGTTATGAACGATCATGTCTGGGGTTAAGCCTCTATAAGCCAAATCAGCTTTGTTGTCAGCACTGCTGATATGACGAAATCTAATGGGCACAGACGAAATTAGAAATCCTGCTCCTGGACTTATGAGAATCTTTAAATTACAAGGCTGCATCTTAATCCACGATAAGACCCACTCGAGTGTACACTGACAATTAAGGCAAGAGCATGGCACCAAGCAACTCCAATTTAGGCATTTGTAATTCTTTTCAAAGGAGCGAATCTAGTTTCTGAGGCAAGAAGGCCCCCCCCCCGCCTCCTCGCTGGAGCAGACAACTGCTTATTGCAAATTAAATTTACTACAAATATTTGTATGTACATTTATTCTCTATTTTGAATATTAACCGAAATATTTTCATTTTTATTAAGTGTGTGCGGATAACGGATGAGATGAGATCGGCTGATGTCGGTTCTATTCGTGACTCCGCCGAAAGCTAGTTCCGTCATTTCCGTAACTGTTTGGCTCTCGTGAAATTGGTTTAGAGACTCGTTACTGCTACTGTTATTAGTATGCAGATTTCTGTATTGTAAAACTTCACGTGGGAAATCTGGTTAGTTTACGCAGCACCTGCGTGACAGACTTTTTTAAGAATATGTTCCTCAATGGTATCGGCCATACGTAATCCACTAAACAACAAATAATTAAAGAAAACCAGGCTGGTTTCAGGAAAACATATTCAACAGTTGACAATCTATTCATATTATACAACATCATTAAAATAAAAACTGCTCCAAAAAGGAAAAAGTTGTACTGTTTTTTTGTAGACTTTAAGTCAGCATTCGATTCCCCTGATATAAGGGCATTGTTCTATAAGTTATTTACTTTATGACTCTCAACAAAGTTCATAAATGTTTTACAGGCGCTTTATGAAAATACTAAATCCTCAGTCTGGACAGAAAAAGGTGTAACTGAAGAATTCGAAACATTATGTGATTTATTACAGGGGTGTTTACTATCACCAGATTTGTTTGTATACTTCATTAATGACATTCCTAATTTTGTAGGAGGAGGAATATTTTTTTCAGGAATTAAAATTAACTGTCTCGTGTATGCTGATTACATAGTTTTTTTGGCAGATGAGCCTGAAGTCCTACAATATATGATAAATAAACTCAGTGAGTACTGTGCCTTGTGGAACTTAAAGATAAATCTACAAAAATCAAAAATTATGGTTTTCAGGAAAGGAGGCAACCTATCTAAAAAAGAAAAATGGTATTACGGGGTACAGAAGTAGAGGTTGTCAATGAGTACAGATACCTAGGAATACTACTCACTCCTCGGTTGGTTCTCAAGCATTATTTCAAGGAGAAGACCACATCTGCTAAATTTGGAATCAATGCAACCTGGCAGGCTTTCATAACAAACAAAAATATACCAATGGAATCCAAAAACAGAGTTTTTGAATCCAGTGTCAGAGCTGTTATGGCCTATGGAGCTCAATTCTGGGGTCATGAAAAATATCAGGAGGTTGAATCAGTACAAAAATATTTTATTAGAAAAAGGTTCTCCTTTCCAAGGAACACCCCTGACTATATTTTGTATTTGGAAACCAAACAATATCCGCTTTACTTTTTCACTCTTAAAATGTTTTTAATTTATTTAAATAAATCTTTTAACCTTCCTACTATCGATGGCCTAAAATAATAGCTGAACATATGGTTGAGAAACAGGCTAATTGGTTTAGAACTCTGGAAAATATTAGCCAAAAATACCTAGGAGAAATCATTGGATAGATTAAAGAACAAGGCCATTTATACAAGAAAATAGATGTCATACTTAAAAAATTAAAATTAGAATTCACTGAAAAAATGTTTTTTAAGGCACACCACTCAAATTTTCATATCAATTATAAAAACCTTAATTTAAATCTAGAAATCAGTAACTATATATGTAATAAGTCCAGAATTAATACTATAAGCCTCATAATGAAGGCTAGAGGGGAATTGTTAAATTTGAATTATACAATAGGTAGATCAGAGAATCAATGGGTTTGTTCCCTCTGTAACAAAAATGAAATAGAAAATACATACCATTTTATTGCCGCTTGCCCTGTGCTTAATGAGTTTAGAAAACAGTATTTTGGCACACCCATACTTAGCCACAATGAATTTATTTTGCTTTTAAATGGCAAGAATTGGCTTGCGCTGTATACATATATGAGTGTTGCCCTACGTTATAGGAAATTGCTCATAGGGGAGTATAATAATTAGGTATATTATATATGTTCCTTCTCCTCTATTTAAATATGTATGTTTATGTAATGTATTTTGCTTGCTTTTGCAATACTAAAGTATTTTATTATATAAAAGGTCTGCCTTTCGCTCTGGCTCAACAGACGGACTTATCCGTCCATGTTATGTATGCTAGGTTTAATTATTATATCAAATGTAATAGAAAATTTAAATTTTATGTTGTTTTTTTTCATTAGAAATAAATATCATTATTTTAATTATGGCAATGAAGTAATAGTAAATTTATTTGTAGTTATTTTCTGAATAAACGTACTTCATTATTAATCCACTAACCACAAAGATTGGATGTACAACTTCAACTAATATGTTGATATAAGTTCAATGTTGGTATTGACCATATGATACTTTTTGGCAATTTCACCGACCCAAGTCACAAAGTAAATTTTGCACAGTTAAACCTTTTATATTTGCTTTTATAGCAGCGATAACAGGTTTTATTTGTTTTAATAGATAATGAAGTCAAAACATTCTTATTTGGTGGAGATTTAATACTTTTACTTGGCATATCATATTGTTACGTTTTATTACGAAAACCAGTAATAAACGTTAATAAGAGTTCTTTTGGATTGCAAAATTAAATACTCGCAAGTTTCACAGTTTTTATCACTGCACAATTTATTTCACAATGCACAATACACTTGGTAATTATTCTTAATTACTACTCACAGTATACACTGATAGCCTCATTGTTCTTCAGATTACACAGTCCAACAATTCACTAACGGTCACTGAAATTCACAACAAGACGGCACTGCACTGTCCTTTACTTCGCGGCACTTCACTGTCCTTTACTTCGCGGCACTGCACTGTCTTAAACACGGCGCTAAACTGTTACTTACAGTCATGGCACAACACTGTTCTTCTTATAAAAACACTTTACCGCACTGCACTAAGTCGCACTGTAGCACTGATGTGAACATCAAGACAGGTGAGAATAAAACTGCCTGGATCGCGGCTAGCTGTTCTTATATAGGTTGTCGGCATACATCAAAGGGGGATTGTCTGGTTCCTTCGACGCTAGGCTGGACGAGTCTATAAGGGGCTAGAACTTTCTGTCGGTTTCTTTGATCTACGTCACACTTTCCAAATACGCGACTCTCTCTCCCTCTCTCTCTCTCTCTCTGAAGGATTATTCATGTATTTAATTTTCGCAACACTATTTAAGATTACTAGTTTTCAAAATATTCTCAAATTGTAATTAGAATTTAATGAAAGTAGGTAATGATAGTAGACGCTGTAGAAAATTTGGCCTCTCCCTATTCACGCTGAAATTATTGTAATGTACTCTAATCAGTTACTTCGGTACCCAAATAAAAGTGAATGAATTTAGCTAAGCCCCGAATCGGCCTATTTCTCAATGAAGTTACATTTTCATTGAAGGAATATGCAAAAGTTTTAATGTCATCCACTTTAACTGGTTTATGATTAATAATGTACGGAAATATAAAAGGCGCGAAAAGGTAACACACAGACACCTAAGTCAAACATTGTTGATATCGTATATAAAGGTTTGTCATTTTTCTCATTTCGGACATTTGAAGACTATTTTTGATATTCGCGTCTTGAGTAAAACACTAGCCGATTTGATTTATGAGGAATTTGGTAGCAGCTCTTTGAAACAAATGTAGTGTTCAGAATTTTTAACGATAGATATCAGGCAAGTAATTATAATACAATTTATTAAAATAATAAGATGACATGAAAAAAAATAGGTACAACATTATAATTAAATCGTTAAATTTGGAATTATTACAAACAATAGCGAATACCGAAATAGCGGCATCGATGCTTGGATTAATTCCACTGATACAAAGACGAAAAGAATTTTCCAAATTATCGCCAGTCAGCCTTTTACGACGTTTTAGCAGATTTCCCTTAAGGGATTCATTACAAATTACACCACTAGCTTTAGTAAATTGTTTTCAATAAAATTAATATGTTATATTCAAATATATTTCATTAATTGTTTGTCTTTCCGGTCTATCTATGCAGCGCTACGAGGCTGGCTTGCCTTTTTGCTTACAATGCAGCCTTGCATTGTACATTTACTAAGCATTCACGGCTGTGTTGCCTGTATGTATATTTATCTATTGAAACCTTCACGTGGGAAATCTGCTTAGTTTACGCAGCCCTGCGTGACGGACTTTTGATTTATTACCTTTCATCATTGAAAAGAGCTGTTCGCATTTATAAGTACTGACAAACGCACAAATCTCTCCTCATCTTCCTCATTTGGAGTAAGTAGTGTAATATCTTTGTTTAATTGGGTTTTTAAAAATGCCTCGCGGGCCGGATTAAACCTTACCGCGGGCCGGATCCGTTTATGTTTTATATAGACTTAAGGGGAATATGCCAAAAGGGGGGACTGTGGGGGGAGATTGAGGCATTTTGGGAGAATGTTATGAACAGACAGATGATGAAGCCGTTTTTTTTTCTTGTTTTTTTTTTTTTTTTTAACTGAGGCCCTGTGTCTTGGTCGGCTAGGTTAGGCCAATCAAGCCTAGGGAGGTGTTGATAGTTTTCCATTTCCTGAACGGGGAGCTCTATTATAAGGGATTAGGGTAGAAACTTTAGGATCGTTACAGAGCATTTAGTGGAATATCCCGGCAACGGGAGGTGCTATGCTAAAATGGCTCGTCGGAGGTGCCAGGTGAATGATAGATGCAGAGGCCCAGGCCTTGAGGCGACTCTAGAACCGGCTACAATGATACAAAAGATATAACGGCGATCTTTAAAGAAGAATAAGAATAATCATGGAGATTATTATTTATTAACGTCCACATTGTCCAACTCTGGCTAATTGGGACGGGTTATCAAGGAGAGTATTAGGACACCCTTCACTCGCTATTTTTATTGAGGGAAGATGGATTATTTCTGCAGTATTTCAATAACTAATTTGTTGGAGAGAGGGAAAGGATATGTCTCGCCCCACTTACAAATTTCCCCCTTTAATATTTCGCCCCAAAATCTAATTTTCCATTAATAGCGGATATAACTCAGAAATACAAATAGCTTCGTTAATATCCGTGGTAGAGAAAAACGTGTAGAACATTCATTTCAGAAAAATACATTATCATCAAGGTTATAACATTTTAGCATGTTTTCCTTGAGAAATCTGCAAATGATGGCAATTACCTAAAAATAATCTTTCCTTCATATGGTACACCCCAGGAAGGTTCATCCTGTAATTCCAAGAACTCTGGAACTCTATGTATCTATGTATGTGTGCGGGCTTGCGTGTTTAATGTATAAACGGACCTCATGTTCTCCAACTTCAAGGAGGTAAGACATTTGATGAAAGTTTCCAAAAAACGCGTCTTAGGTATAGCATCCATATATATATAACATTTTGGCTATTAATGTTTCCACTGGCTCAAATATTACCCATGTTAGTTATATTTTTTAGCAGATTACTCTTAAGGGGAATCAGCTATTGCGGTCCGACTCATTATAACCGAACCGATAACTACGATCTAACTCATTATGACCGAATCGATAACTACGATGTGACTCATTATAATCGAACCGAAAACTACGATCTAACTCGTTATGACCGAATCGATAACTACGATCTTACTCATTATGACCGAACCGATAACTACGATCTAACTCATTATGACCGAATCAATAACTACGATGTGACTCATTATAACCGAACCGATAACTACGATCTAACTCGTTATGACCGAATCGATAACTACGATCTTACTCATTATAACCGAACCGATAACTACAATCTAACTCATTATGACCGAATCGATAACTACGATCTGACTCATTATAACCGAACCGATAACTACAATCTAACTCATTATGACCGAATCGATAACTACGATCTGACTCATTATAACCGAACCGATAACTACGATCTAACTCATTATGACCGAATCGATAACTATGGTGTGACTCACAATAACCGAACCGATAACTACGATCTAAAACATTATGACCGAATCGATAACTACGGTGTGACTCACTATAACCGAACCGATAACTACGATCTAAAACATTATGACCGAATCGATATCTACGGTGTGACTCACTATAACCGAACCGATAACTACGATCTAAAACATTATGACCGAATCGATAACTACTGTCTGACTCACTATAACCGAACCGATAACTACGATCTAACTCATTATGACCGAATCGATAACTACGGTGTGACTCACTATAACCGAACCGATAACTACGATCTAAAACATTATGACCGAATCGATAACTACGGTGTGACTCACTATAACCGAACCGATAACTACGATCTAAAACATTATGACCGAATCGATAACTACGGCGTGACTCACTATAACCGAATCGATAACTACGATCTGACTCACTATAACCGAACCGATAACTACGATCTAAAACATTATGACCGAATCGATATCTACGGTGTGACTCACTATAACCGAACCGATAACTACGATCTAAAACATTATGACCGAATCGATAACTACTGTCTGACTCATTATAACCGAACCGATAACTACGATCTAACTCATTATGACCGAATCGATAACTACGGTGTGACACACTATAACCGAACCGATAACTACGATCTAACTCATTATGACCGAATCGATATCTACGGTGTGACTCACTATAACCGAACCGATAACTACGATCTAAAACATTATGACCGAATCGATAACTACTGTCTGACTCATTATAACCGAACCGATAACTACGATCTAACTCATTATGACCGAATCGATAACTACGGTGTGACTCACTATAACCGAACCGATAACTACGATCTAACTCATTATGACCGAATCGATAAGTACGGTGTGACTCACTATAACCGAACCGATAACTACGATCTAAAACATTATGACCGAATCGATAACTACTGTCTGACCCATTATAACCGAACCGATAACTACGATCTAACTCATTATGACCGAATCGATAACTACGGTGTGACTCACTATAACCGAACCGATAACTACGATCTAACTCATTATGACCGAATCGATAACTACGGTGTGACTCACTATAACCGAACCGATAACTACGATCTAAAACATTATGACCGAATCGATAACTACGGTGTGACTCACTATAACCGAACCGATAACTACGATCTAAAACATTATGACCGAATCGATAACTACGGTGTGACTCACTATAACCGAATCGATAACTACGATCTGACTCACTATAACCGAACCGATAATTACGATCTAACTCATTATGACCGAATCGATATCTACGGTGTGACTCACTATAACCGAACCGATAATTACAATCTAACTCATTATGACCGAATCGATAACTACGATCTGACTTATTATAACCGAACCGATAATTACAATCTAACTCATTATGACCGAATCGATAACTACGATCTGACTCATTATAACCGAACCGATAACTACGATCTAACTCATTATGACCGAATCGATAACTACGGTGTGACTCACTATAACCGAACCGATAACTACGATCTAAAACATTATGACCGAATCGATAACTACGGTGTGACTCACTATAACCGAACCGATAACTACGATCTAAAACATTATGACCGAATCGATAACTACGATCTGACTCATTATAACCGAACCGATAACTACAATCTAACTCATTATGACCGAATCGATAACTACGATCTGACTCATTATAACCGAATCGATAACTACGATCTAACTCAGTATAACCTAGACGGTAATTACGATCTGACTCATTATAACCGAACCGATAACTACAATCTAACTCATTATGACCGAATCGATAACTACGATCTGACTCATTATAACCGAATCGATAACTACGATCTAACTCAGTATAACCGAATCGATAACTACGATCTGACTCATTATAACCGAGATATTTTGCATTTTCAAATCCCTCCCCCCCTCTCTGAACGTACACTATTCCAGGTCCGATTTCAGCTAATAACAAATATGTTCTTTCGTGTTTAATGAGCCAGTTAAATACCGAGTGTGGTATAGATCAAATAAATATTTTCGCGTTAAGAACGTAAAATCTTATATGATGACGTCATTGAGATATGAGGTATTTGCATGTATCTCACGGTAAAAGAAAACCATACTTGGTATTTAAGCTTAGAATAAAGTGGTTCATGATATAACAGTCTATTGTTCATATGACACGAGTAGGGGCTGCGTAAACTAAGCAGATTTCCCAAGTGAAGTTTTACAATTGATAAATCTACATAGCGGTAACACTTAACGCCACCGTTATTATTAAGTTAAAAAATACATCGGGTAATGAAAAATCTTTCAGTCAATTTTAATAACCTTTGCGTTGGGCAAGAGAATTGTAAACAAGCAGGCCTGCCAACTGTTTAGAGCTGATCAGTTAGATAATAGTTATTTATTATACAAGTGACGAAAGTAGATCATTTTACAACTCGAATGAAACGTTTACCCACACGAGCGAAGCGAGTGATGGTAATTTCACGAGAGTTGTAAATTCTACTTTCGTCACGAGTGTAATATTAAATTTTTTCTGTAATCGTGTAATACATGATCAGATCTAACCAGAATATGAACAAAATTAGGATGTTGTGAACATTATGGTATGTTGTTGGTAGGTTAAAAGCATGGTTGTGAAAGGTTATAAGCATAGTTATAAAACAACTAGTGATGATTGTGAAGTAGTGCAGTTAGAAACAAGTGCAGGTTATAAACAAGGAAGGTAATTATTATTATGTTTAAATTTTAAAATATATTGATTATTTCCACCAATAATTCATTCACATTTCAATTTATTTTGTTAAAATAAATTCTTACAATGTTAAGAAACATTTAAAAGCATTTAATTTCCAACTTCAAATTATTTTATAATTTATACTTATTACTAATTAAGAAGGCAATTCACTTTGTTCACTTGTGAAGAAAGTGATTACTTTCTTCACTCTATTGCAAAATGTTTCACTTTCTTCACTCATTTCAGTTTAGTAATGTTACCATTATTCAACGATTACAGAAAAAAATAATTTTCACCGGAAAGGAAAACAATTACTGAAATATATCTGGATATAAAATATTAATGTTATGGAAAACATTTTACTATATCAAGTACTGTAATTTATAATGAATCAGAATACGTTTTATATCAATCACTCAAATTTTAGTAGTCCAAGAACAAAAGAAGGGGGGGGGTCAAAAGAACGTATTTTTCATATATTTCACAAAGTAGAAGTTCAATGAGAACAATATTTGGTTTGCTCGAGGCCGGAAAGCGAAAAATGCCAATATCTTGGTTAATATTCAAGATAGAGAATAAATTTATACAACAACATTTATAGAACATTATATTTCCAATAAGATTGGTTGCATACACTTTTTCGAACCGGCGTGTAATAACGGAGATGTTTCGAATTTTCGAAACCCCCCTTCCATCCATTCCGATTTCAGCCATTAACTTACTTTATCTTTAGTTCTACATAAAAGGCTTATAAATCGAGTTTAATAAAGATAAAAAATTCCGTCTCACAGGGGCTGCGTAAACTAAGCAGATTTCCCTGCTGGTATTGCATACTTGTGACCTTATCTCACCACATATTCTCTATTTCTATCTAAAAAACAGATGAGTACAAGTGGCGGGGCAGGGTGGCTAATGAGGGCTGGAAACAAGTAAAAGAATAACTCGATTAGTATTTGCGTTACGAATACAATGCTTAGAACATCAATAGTTTAACAAGTTTTGGTTCTATAACATTTTACGATCCGACAGATAATAACGGATATATGCTGAGTTTTCTAAATCCCGCCTTCTAGACCCCTACTATTCCAGGTGCGATTTCCGCCAATAGCAAACATGATCTATGGATCTATCTATGAGTGTGGACTGAACCAGTCAGGTATCGAGTATGGTATAGAAGAAATAAACATTTTCACATAAAGAACATAAAATCTTAATTGATGATCTCATCACAAAACGAATTTACATGTATCTCGTATAACAAAGACAACAATGTTTGGTATATGAGCTTAGAACAATGTTGTTCATGATATAACAGATTCTTGTTAATATAACAAGAGGAGATGTGGGGGTTTACTTAAGGATGAAAATTAAAATCCAAATATCTCGATTAATATTCATGATAGAGAAAATATGCATATAACAACATTTATATGTACTTTTAGCAGATTTCCCTTAAGGGAAATCAGCTATTGAGGTTGTACTCATGACGGAATTTTTGAAATTTTTCTTCAAATGTCCATCTATCCTACCTAGTAGATGACGAAAATGAGGTCCGTTCAAAACTGTATATATATATATATATATATATATATATATATATATATATATATATATATATATATATATTTGTCTGTTACCGCTCTAGCGGTCGCAATTTTGGTTTGATCGTTACCAAACTCGATATTTGGTCGTTTTATGTAAAAAGAAAGATCAAGTTCGTTAACGGCTGAAATCGGCCCTGTGGGAGGGGGGGGTTTTAGAGGGGAGGATTTTCAAAAATTCGAAATATCTCCGTTACCATACGTCGGAACGAAAAATCGTATAGAACGAATCCTATTGCAAATTAAATTTACTATAAATATTGTTATATACATTTATTTTCTATCTTGAATATTAACCGAGATATTTGCATTTGTATTCTGCGTGTGGTCGGCTATGTTCGGACTTTCCGCCGAGAGCTCTGGCGGCCGTTTCCATAACTATTCGTCCCTCGTGAATAGGTTTAGGTTACTACAGTTGTTATTAGGCAGATTTCTCTATTGTTAAACTTCACGTGGGAAATCTGCTTAGTTTACGCAGCCCCTGCGTGACGGACTTTTATTAATTTGTAATAAGATTGGTTCTCTACAGGTTTTCGATCCCTCTTATTAGAACAAAGATATTTGGAATTTTCGAAAATCCCCTTCTCTAAACTCACCCTCCTCCCAGCCTGATTTCAGCAGTTAGTGAAATTGATCTTTAGCTTTACATAAAACGCTCATATATCGAGTTTGGTAACGAAATGCCAAAAATTGCGACAGCTAGAGCAGTAACGGACAAATATATACATATACTAGCTAAGTTACCCGGATTCGCTCGGGAATTCATTTAAGGCTGAATGATGACGGTATTTTTTTTTGTAAGGCTTTACTTTGCACAGCATTTTGACATTTCCCCGTCCCATTGTTTAGGAGTTATACACATCGTTGCTGTGGGTTTGTTAATAATAAAATTATTTGTTCAGTAAGGCTTCACTATCCTCAATATTTTTATATTTCCCGTCTCCTGTGCATGCAGTTTTTTTATATAACGTAACGGACCGTATGATTCATAATCATAGAAAGTATTCTGTTTTCCAAACCATGTATGAATTAAAGTTCCTGGACATTTGAAAAAAGTTGTCGAAAATGGCGTCATGAGTACAACCTCAATAGCTGATTTCTCTTAAGGGAAAACTGCTAACAAATATTGCGACCGCTAGAGCGGTGTCAGACGAGTATATGTATATATAATTTTGAATGGACCTCGGTTTTGTCATCTACTAGCTAGAATTGATGAACGTTTAAAGAAGTTTTAGGAAACCACGTCGTGAATACAATCTCAATAGCTGATTCCCTTAAGGGAAGACTGCTAAAAGTAAATGAATGATCAATAACATATAATCTACCTACATGATCTAATAAATAGTATAAACTAAAAGCAATTAAGAAAACTTCTTTCAGGTAGGAACAACAACCTAAATAGCTGATTTGCCTTAAGGGAAATCTGCTAAAACGTTTTACCAAATATTGTAATTAAAATATGTTTAATCTGTAGGGAATTAGTGTTGGTCGTGCGAACCATTGGCCGTGGAAAGGGTTAAAAGGCACAACCAATTTAACATACACTAATGATGAGGTTAAATAAATTACAGGAGGTCTGGGATAGGGGCAGCCGGGCGAGAGGTTGACGTCAATCCAGCCCTCAACCCTGCTCCTCAAATACACTCCTCGCTCAGACTCCTCGCCCCCCCCATATCAAAATTTCCTATTCTCTATTTCTCCCTCGGTAAGCACCCCCTCCCCCCATCTCTCCAATCTATGCCGTACATCTCATCTCAACTCAACATTAGCTCTCAGCGAAAATCCCAATAGTAGGACTGTATTCCAGTAGGAGGAAAGTTCTTTATATATTTTTAGCCATTCTAGAACACGATCTTATCAAACATTTAGGACACTAAATAAATACTGGTTCACCCTCTTCGCCATTTACAACGTCAAGTTTAAAATTATTCTCCGAAGTCAGTATAAACTTAAATAACAAAAGTCCGTCACTCAGGGCTGCGTAAACTAAGCAGATTTCCCACGTGAAGTTTTACAATAGAGAAATCTGCATACTTCTAACATGTAACACCACCGTGAGTAAATACAATTGGTAATGAGAAATCGTTAAGTTAATTTTAATAAGCTCCCAATGGAAACGGCTTATGAATTATAACAAATAGGTCTGCCAGCCACTGAGAGCTGAACAGATAGACATATTCTTCACCGGAAAGAAAAACAATTACTGATATACATCTGAATATAACACATTAACTTTATTGCAAACTATTTCCTATATCTAGTACTGCAATTTATAATGAATCAGAATAATTTATATTTTAATAAATACAATTTTAGTAGTCCCAAACGTATTTGCATATAACTCACAAAGTAAAAGGTTAGAAGACAAGAACGGTTTGGTTACACGAGTGCCGAACAGCTACGGAAACGGCCGAACTAATCCGAAAATTTCCGACAATAGCTGCGCACACACTTAATAAAAATGCTAATATCTCGGTTAATATTCAAGATAGAGAATAAATGTATATAACAATACTTATACTAAATTTAATTTGAGATTAATAATTTTTCGATCCGACGTACAGTAACGGAGATATTTCGAATTTTCAAAAATCCCCTCTCTAAACCCCCCCCCCTCCCACTGGTCTGGAGTCATTAACGAACTTAATATTTCTTTTTACATTAAACGATTAAATACCGAGTTTGGTAACGATCAAACAAAAATTGCGACCGCTAGTGTGTTAACAGACATATATATATATATATATATATATATATATATATATATATATATATATATATATATATACAGTTGTAACCTCTGTCTTGGTGTGTATATTACTACTAACCCAACTTAGACTTTAGGCTATATTAATATTCTCTGAGACCAACGGGAGTGGGGGTTATGAGGGAGGCCTGTAATTAAAAATAGTGATATTTCGTTTCCTATTGATTTTAAGGTAAATATGCACATAACAAAAGTTGTTTATTTTATTATTTAAAGTAACTTGTGTCGTATACATAAGTATAAATGAGTTATACGCTAAAAGCTATAGCGGGAGTCAACAATTTTATTTGCCACAAAGGCTCAACCGAACTAAACAAAACTCGGTATGTAAATTAGTAGTAACTCCTCCATGGTAATAAGCTGTAACAACATTTCTAGGGACGAGTAGGAGAAGGGGTTGTAAGGGAGGCCTGATATTAAAAATAACAATATTTGGTTTCCTAATGGTTTTTCGGCAGATATGTACATGACAAGAGTTGTTTATTTCTGTTATTTAGAGTAACTTCTGTTATATTCACTTTTGTCGTATAACAAAGTATAAACGAAATGTACACTAAATACTAAAGCCTGAGCCAACTATTTTATTGGGCACTAACGGTTGAACCGAACTAAACAAAACTCGGTATGTGAATTAGCTATAATTCTTCCATGATTATAAGCTATATTAAAATTTTTAGATTCAAATGGGAGTGAGGGTTATAAGAGGCCGACCTCATATTGGTCTACGTTTACATGTTAATTGATGCTTATAGCAATGTAGTGTTATTCTCAGGAAAGTGAATTTCTTTAATTATCATATATAAATAATTTAAAAGGATGACCGCTGGGGAGGTGCACCCTGTTATTTTTGGTATTTATTAACTCTGCTCCGTAAATGTATGATAACTTTACTGAAAACCAATATGAATATACAGTTTACAATCCAGACTTACAAAAGAGTATTTTTAATAGCGGCTATGACATACTTAAAACAGCTATCACCGTTAAACTTTGTACTGGGGAAGGGAAAGGAACATTTATTCATACATGGTTTGGAAGACAGAATAATTTTTACGATTACGAATTATATGGTCCATTATGTTATTAAAAAAAATACAGTCACAGGAGACGGGGAATATAAAAATATTGAGGACAGTGAAGTCTTTGATAACAAATTATTATATTCCAATATATATACAATTCCAATACAAATCCATAGCAACGACGGATGTAAACCCTAACACTGTGACGGGAATTGTCAAAATATTGTGGAAAGTAAAGCCTTGCCAAGAAAATACCATGTTCATTCAGCCTCAAATGAATTCCCGGGTGAAGCCGGGTACCTTAGCTAGTATATATCTATATATATATATATATATATATATATATATATATATATATATATATATATATATATAATTTCGAATGCGCCTCATTTTCGTCATCTCCTGGGTAGCAATAGCAGATTTCCTTGAAGGGAAAAGTCCATGGTGCAGAGGCTGCGAAAACAAAGCAGTTAACCCACGTGCTAGTGTAACACACTTGTGATCTCATCTCGCCACGTATTGCCTAGATTAACAAGATTCGATCTATAACATTTTACGATCCCACTCATAATAACGGGATGGGAAGCAGGTCTAATGACAGAAAGTCTTCCCACCAATTTCTTTATTAAAGCACAAGGACCTTACGGCACTAACTTGCCATCATCAGGTGCTAGCAGCAAAACCGTCACGCAGGGCTTTGTACACTAAGCAGATTTCCCGCATGAAGTTTAACAATAGATAAATCTACATACCGATAAACACCACCGTGAATATTAAGTGAATTGATACAAACGATAATAAGAAACCTCCCGACGAAAAGCATCTGAAATGTAAACAAACAGCTCTGCCAACGTCTTACCGGAAAAGAAACAATTACTGTAATGTATCAGAATATAACGTATTAACTAGATCTGAAAACTATTAACGATATCTAGTACTGTAATGTATAATGAAACAGAATAATTTTTAACTCAATCAATCAAATTTAAGTAGACCAAAAAGTTAAGAAGGGGGGGGTCTCCAGAACACATTTGCATGTATCTCGTATAATAAATGTCTCTTGAAAGCAATATTTGGTATTTAAGCTTCGAATGATGTGGTGTATTACATAACCGAGTATTGTTTATGCAACATGAGTAGAAGTTTCCTTCAGAACACATTACTTGGGAAAGGAGATGGAAGAAAGTTATCTTCAGCGATGAAAAAAAGTTTAATTTGGATGGGCCTGATGGATATCGATATTATTTTCATGATTTGCGGAAGGAAAAATTATTTTTAAGTAAACACCAAATGGGAGGAGGAGGTGTTATGGTTTGGGCTGCGATAGGATACTATGGAAAGACAGATTTAGTGTTTTGTTCAGCAACATTAAACGCAAAAAAAGTACATAGACATCATTCGGGAGCAAATTGTTGGGAGAGGAGAAGAACTGACTCGAGGGCGGTTCATCTTTCAGCAAGACAATTCACCTGTCCACACTGCTCGCATAGTAAACAATTTTTTTGTTGCCAAAAATATTCCCGTTTTACCCTGGCCAGCCCGATCACCAGACCTTAACATAATTGAGAACTGCTGGGGTGAACTTTCTCGTGCAGTTTATGCTCGAGGGAGACAGTTTAACTCCGTAGAAGAACTGAAATCTTGCATCGAAGAAAAGTGGTCCACTATTCGTAAAAAGTATATAAAAAAACTTTTTAAATCTCTCCCAAAGCGATTGGCTGAAGTCTTAGAAAGAAATGGCGGCTCAACGCATTATTAAAGCGGCGAATAATCAAAGGTAACAGAGATTAAATAAACAAGCCTATAATTTTGTGCGGTCATTCAATGTGTTTTTGTTTGTTTTTTCGATTAGAAATATACTTATTTCATAAAATTTACTGTTTTTTATTTGTCCTTGCAAAATCATATAAAATAAACTAAATTATATAACAATTGATCAACTAAAATTAATTTTTAACAGAAAAATTGAGGTGGCCTATAATTTTGTCGGGGAGTGTATATATATATATATATATATATATATATATATATATATATATGTGTATATATATATGATATATATATATATATATATATATAAAATATATGTATTATTTATATATATATATATATATATATATATATATATATATATTTATGTATTTGACTGTTAACGCTCTACCTAATTTTTGTTTGATCGTTACGAAACTCGATATTTAACCGTTTTATGTAAAAAGACAGATCAAGTTCGTTAATGACTGTAATCGGATTAGAGGGAGGGGGGGGGTTAGTGGGGGATTTTTGAAAATTCGAAATATCTCCGTTATTCTGCATCGGATCGAAAAATCGTATAGAACCAAACTAATTGCAAATTATATTTACTACAAATATTTTTATATACACATTTATTCTCTATCTTGAATATTAACCGAGATATTTGCATTTTTATGAAGTCTGTGGGACACGTGGTCGGGTATAGTTCGGATTAGGTCGGCCGTTCCCGTAACTTCTCGGCTCAGGTGGGAGCTTCTTCTAACCTTACCTGTTGTTTCTAACCTTACCTTACCTTCGTTACTTTGTGAGATTTATGCATATACGTTCTGTTCATCCACTCCCCCCCCCCTCTTTAGTTCTTGGACCACTAAAATATGAGTTATTAAAAAATAAATTATTCCGAGAATTCAGAAGCCGTTTCAGTTGGGAATTTATTTTAATTAACTGAAAGATATCTCATTACCGTTTGTATTTACTCACGGTGGTGTTGTTTTACCAGTATGCAGATTTCTCTATTGTAATACTTCACGTGGGAAATCTGCTTAGTTTACGCAGCCCCTGCGCGACGGACTTTTTTTTAAATGCTGGAGGAACGTTGAGCCCGTCCTAGATAAATGCACCTTTTCCTTAATTATAATAACGGGAATATTTGAAATGTTCGAATTCCCCCCACCCCTATATTAAACCACTGTTCCATCCCCAATTTCTGTCAATACGATCTCAGATATTGACTGAAACGTTTAAATGTCAAGTAGGTATCTAATAAAAAGGGTCTAATAAAAACTGAAAACAAGAAAATACACTTCATATTTGAGTCACGAAAAAATGCAATGAACCACAATCGGGGCCGATTTCAACCAATAAAAAATATTATGTCCTTTACTGTTGACTGAAACAGTTAAATATCAAGTATGGTATAGATCAAATGAACATTTTCGAAACGAGAAAAGGAATCCACATTGGCAGTGTCGTTTGATATTACTAAGGCTTTTGACACAGTTCGTCAGGACATAATCATCTCACGACTTCATGAATGTGGCATTCGAGGAAAGTGTCTTAACTTTATCAGATCATTTCTTTCGAATAGAACATTCAAAGTAAGAAACGGTAATTCCTACTCAGATCTCTTTTTACAAGAGATGGGTGTTCCACAGGGCAGCGTACTCAGCACAACCTTGTTTCTTACTACAATGGATACCATTCAAGAATACATCCCAGCAGATATTCAATACTGCCTGTACGTTGACGACAATTTAATTTTTTATTCTGATTCTTGTGTTACAAAAGCACACAATTACATTGCTGGAACAATGGGCTGACTAGGTGGGACCTAAATTCTCGACCAACAAAACATCATCCATATTGTTTACTAGGAAAAGACGAAATACACATTTCCAACTAACACACTACAATACCCCCATTCCTCAAACAAATGTATTGAAATTTCTAGGAATACAATTTGACCAACGATTGACATGGGTGCCCCATTTAAAGATCCTCCTCGCAAAATGTAAGAAGTCGCTACATCTTATGAGGATTCTAAGCAATACAAAATGGGGAGCTGACAGAAAAGTAATGTTAGACATGTATCGTTGCTACACAAGATCACTTTTAGATTACGGTAGTGTAGCATATTCATCCGCCAAGCCCACAGTACTAAATATGCTTAACACTATACACAATTCAGGCTTACGACTAGCACTAGGTGCATTCAGATCAAGTCCTATAGACAGTCTAGAGGTAGAAGCTGTAGAACCCTCTCTAGACAAAAGAAGAAAATATTTATTAGCAAAATATTTCCATAAAATAAAATCATTCCCCACGCCCTCGTGCATTGAAAATATTCTAGAGAATGAATACGAAGACCTATATGAACTGAGACCAACTCATAACCGTCCAGTAAGTTTACGCTACAAAACGTTAAAGCACAATTTAAACCTCCCAAACTATGATATTTGTCCCCAAAAACTAACTGAGCAACCCCCTTGGCTTATTAGATACACCACAGACTTAACACTCACAAAATTTAAAAAATCTAATACACTATCAAAATTCCAGTACCGAGCACACTTCAACGAATTTTTACAGGGAAAACAAGAACACACTTTGTGGTTCACTGATGGGTCTAAAAACGAGAAGGGAGTTGGATCAGCTGCAGTAAGAGAGGGAAATGTAATCTCGCAGACACTGCCTCCTTGTTACAGTATTCTAGGAGCCGAGCTCCAAGGTATTCTATTGGCCCTCAAGAACACCCACACATCACTAAGCAAACACGTTATCATTTGCACGGATTCCTTAGGTTCCCTTCAAATACTAAACAATATTTACACAAATCACCCAATAGCCCAAAAAATAAAACATGAGCTTACCATTCTAAATAAACACACTACATTCTACTGGTTACCAGGACACGAAAACCTAGGACTGAATGAGACTGCCGACTCTGAGGCCAAAAAAGCAGCTGGAAAACTTGATTATGAACAAATAGATGTACTACATGAAGATATTTCAAGACAAACAAAACACCTCATCTTAGATACATGGCAAACCGACTGGACTAACACAAGTACTGAAAACAAACTTCGAGCTATAAAGAAACTATTTGATGTGGCCATCAAGTTTCAGAAATCTAGGAAAAAAGTAGTCCTCTCGAGACTTAGAATCGGCACACTAAATTAACACACTCATACTTAATGACAAAGACTGACAGACCTACTTGCTCAACTTGTAACACTCCCTTGACGATAAGACAACACCAGGACTTCCCCTACGACTCACAAGAACTATTGACGGAAGGCAGCCCACACATTAACAATATAATCTCATACTTACACAAAATTGAAATATATGATAACATTTAGCATTAATCATCCACCAACTGTATATGTATATTTTTTTTATTTTTTTTTTTCTGGTACTTGTTATTATTAGTATTATTACTAAGTTATTTGCTACTATTACTTGTTGTAATATGTTATTTTATTTTTAAATATTATTTTTACTTGCTGTTAAGGTATTTTTTGTTATTATTTGTTGTTAAGGTATTTATTATTGTTACTTGCTGTTAAGGTATGTTTTTTTGTTATTGTTACCTGTTATTACTTTTGAAAGGGCAAATCACCTTCGATGTGGTGTCCATTAATAAATAAATTGTAAAATTGTAAAAAAATTGAGTTTGATGACAAAAATTGCGACCGCTAGAGCAGTAACAGGCAAGTATATATATATATATATATATATATATATATATATATATATATATGTGTGTGTGTGTGTGTGTGTGTCTGTGTGTATAATTTTGAATTATTTTTATTTTGGACCCAATATTATTTATATATTCTTCATATTTTAAGGCAAGGGTCTCCAATAAAAAACATTTTTTTCGGTGTAAACTTTATTGAAACTGTCCTACATGTTTCATGGCTTACTTGTCACCTCTTCAGGGGCTATCCTTTAACAATAACAAAAAATTAATGTTATTAATTTTTTTGTTTTTTTAAAAAGGATAGCCCCTAAAATTCAAAATATCATGTAGTATTAAAATATATTCTACTCTTCAACACCTTTGTCATCCGCAATAAAATTGTTATCTTGATGATAGATCTCTATTTATTGTCCCCCTGAGCCACGGGGGACCTTTGAAATACATACCTTGGGAACAACTCAAGACATTCAGGCAAACTTTAACAATTTTTTTTAGGCGAACGCTTGAGAAGTGCGTCCTCTTGCTTTAACAGAATTTGTTTTTCATCAGGTGCTAAACACTAAAAAAATTTCGTTCAAATCGGTTGTGGGAAGGCCGTGCACTCCCCTTGTGAGCATAGTTCTGATCGGCTCCTAGTACAATAAGTTCTCCACCTTCCTTTCTGCAGTATTGTTTCCTAGTCAGTTTCGTTTGATGACTCTTAACGAGGTCTAGTCAATATTCAGCAAACCCCCACTTCTACTGTATTGAGTTTGCAATGTAACCATCAACCTATAAGGAATCTCCCTCCTCTCCCTGAAACCTTGTTGATCTGAAGAAGGAACTGGCAGTACCAAAAAAAAAGTCCGTCACGCAGGGGCTGCGTAAACTAAGCAGATTTCCCATGTGAGGTTTAGCAATAGAGAAATCTGCATACTGGTAACACAACACCACCATGAGTAAATACAAACGGTAATGAGAAATCTTTCGTTGTTAATTAAATATAAATTTCCCCAACTGAAACGGCTTCTGAATTGCTAAGAATAATTTATATTTTACTTACTCTTATTTTATTAGTCCAAGAAATAAAGAAGGGGGGGGGAGGGGGGGCGGATGACGGGGCAGCGCCGGACTTTTGAACAGAAACGTATTTGCATAAATCTTCCACAAAGTAAAAAAATAGTAACGAAGAGTTAAGTAAGGTAAAGGTTAAAAAACGCCAGGGTATAGCAGGTTCCTGAAAAGTAAGAAGGGGCTTCCGGCCTGAGCCGGTAGAAGGGAAATGACCGAAGAAGATTTTGCCGACGTATTAATCCGCCGAACTCTATAACCCAACCACGTGTCCCACGACTTCATAAAAATGCAAATATCTCGGTTAATATTCAAGATAGGGATATAAATGTATATAACAATAATTATAGGAAATTTTAAATTTGCAAAATATAAGATTGGGTCTACTATACAATTGTTGTGTTTATATTTCGGGAATCTGAGTGCATAATAACGGAGATATTTTGAATTATCTACTAAATTCCCCCCTTTATTTTTTAAATCCCCCCCCCCCCCCTCCTCTGGTCCGATTTCAGCCAATTAACGAAACTTGATCTGTCTTTTATACATACAACGGTTAAATGTCGGAGTTTCGTAATGATAAAACAATAATTGCGGCCGCGAGAGAGGTAACAGACAAATATATATATATATATATATATATATATATATATATATATATATATATATACTAGCTCAGATACCCGGCTTCGCCCGGGAATTGATTTGAGGCTGAATGGTAATGGTATTTTTTTGGGAAGGCTTTACTTTGCGCAATATTTTGACATTTACCAGTCCCAGTGTTTAGGGTTAATACCCGTTGTTGGCATTTGTTAATAATAAAATTATTTTTTTATGTAAATCTTCACTGTCCTCCAAATTGTCATGTTTCCCGTCTCCTGTGCATTATGCATAGATTTCAGTTTTTAAGGACAAAATATTAACATAGATTTGAATTAATTTTTCCAGGTGAGGTACCTCATAGTTCATGCTGTAAAGAATTGTTGAGCATATCAATATTTCTACGCCAATTACTTGCTCCACACATTGTTCCTGGAGAAATGTATATATATAAAAAAAAAAAAAGTTAATCTAAATAACAAAGTAATTAACTTTTGTTATTAGCATGTTTGTCCAAAAACAAATAGACAATGAAATATCACGAATTTTTATTACAGGCCTCCCTTATAACCCCCACTCCCGTTCTAACCTAAACATTTTGATATAGCTTATAATCATGGAAGATTTAATGCTAATTGACATACTGAATTTTGTTAAGTTTGGTTCAATCGTTAGCGCCCAATAAAATAGTTGACTCCCGCTTTAGTTTATAGTGTATATCTCGTTTATAAATTGTTGAAAGACAAAAATGAATATCACAAAAGTTACTCTTAATAACAAAATAAGACAACTTTTGTTAAGTGCATATTTGCCGAAAAACGAATAGAAAACGAAATACCGCTATTTTAAATTTCAGGCTTCCCTTATAACCCCCACTCCTGTTCGTCTCAGAGAAAATTAATATAGCATAAAGTCTAAGTTGGGTTAGTAGTAATATACACTCCAAGTTTCATAAAATTTGGTTAAGCTGTTTATGCGTGAAAAGGTAACAAACAAACATACTCGAAAGAAACAAAATGCAGATATGGTGTCTATGACATGTGAAACGAAAAGTTATCGTGAAAATTCGGGAAAAAAATCAATGTACAGACAGAGGTTACAATTTTATATATCTACTAGCTCAGATACCCTCGCATCTGTGGATTTGTTATTAATAAAATATTTTTTTAAACCCGCTTCCTCGGGAATTCATTTGGGGCTGAATGGTGATTTTGAAATTTACCCGTCCCAGTGTTTAGGGTTAACACCCGTCGTTTCTGTGGATTTGTTAATAATAAAATTATTTTTTTATGTAAGACTTCACTGTCCTGCATATTGTCATATTTCCCGTTTCCTGTGCATTATGCATATATTTGAATTATTAATGAGAAAATATTGACATACATTTGAATCAATTTTTTCATTTGAGTTACCTGGTAGTTCATATTGAAAAGAAGTGTTGAGCAAATTTCTCTAAATAACAAAATAAACAACTTCTGCGCAACAATGTGCATATTTGCCGAACCCCCAATAGGAAATCACTATTTTTAATTTCAGGCCTCCCATATAACCCCCACTCCTGCCCGTCCCTAGAAATAGCATGGCTTATTATAAGAAAGGCGTTAGCGCTAATACACATACTGAGTGTTTTATTTAGTTCGGTTGAGTTTTTGTGCCAAAAAAAATTGTTGACTCCCGCTATAATTTTTAGCGTATAACGCCTTTATACTTCCGTATACGGCAAAAGTGCATATAACAAAAGTTTCTCTAAATAACAAAATAAACAACTTTTGCTATGTGCATATTTGCCGAAAATGCAATAGGAAACGAAATATCACTATTATTAATTTCAGGCCTTCCTTATAACCCCCACTCCTGCCCGTCCCTAGAAATGTTAGTATAGCTTATTATAAGGAAGGCGTTACTGCTAATTCACATACCGAGTTTGGTTTAGTTCGGTTGAGTCTTTTGTGCCAAATAAAATTGTGGACTCCCGCTATAGTTATTAGCGTATAACTCATTTATACTTCGGTATACGGCAAAAGTGCATATAACAAAAGTAACTCTAAATAACAAAATGAACAACGTTTGTTATGTGCATATTTTCTGAAAAAGCAATAGGAAACGAAATATCACTATTATAAATTTCTGGCCTCCCTTACAACCCCCACTCCTGCCCGTCCCTAGAAATGTTGGTATGGCTCGTTATAATGATGGCGTTAGTCCTAATACACGTACCGAGTTTTATTTAGTTCGGTTGATTCGTTTGTGCCAAATAAAATTCTTGACGTCCGCTATAATTTTTAGCGTATAACTCATGTATATATAGGTATTCAAGAAGTGTTCATAACAAAAGTTACTCTAAATAATAAAATAAATAACTTTTGTTATGTGCATATTTGCCGAAAAACCAATAGGAAACGAAATATCGCTATTTTTAATTTCAGGTTTCCCTTATAACCCCCACTTCTGTTCGTCTCAGAGGAAATTAATATAGCCTAAAGTCTCAGTTGGGCGAGTACTAATCAGTTTTGGTGTCTATGACATGTGAAACGAAAAGTTATCAAAATTGGTTCCTTTATGCGTGAAAAGATAACAAACAAACATACACGAAAGAAACAAAATGCAGTTTTGGTGTCTATGACATGTGAAACGAAAAGTTATCGTGAAATTTCGCGAAAAAAATCAATGTACAGACAGAGGTTACAATTTTATATATATATATAGATATATAAAATTGTAACCTCTGTCTGTACATTGAATTTTCACGATAACTTTTCGTTTCACGTGGCATAGACACCATAACTGCATATTGTTTCTTTCATGTCTGTTTATTTGTTTGTTTGTTACCTTTTCACGCATAAACGGCTGAACCGAATTTTATGAAACTTGGTGTGTATATTACTACTATCCCAACTTAGACTTTAGGCTATATTAATATTCTCTAAGCCGAACAGGAGTGTGGGTTATGATGGAGGGCTGAAATTTAATATAGCGATATTTCGTTTCCTATTGCTTTTTTGGCAAAAATGCACATAACAAAAGTTGTTTATTTTGTAATTTAGAGTAACTTTGTTAGATGCACTTTTGCCGTATACGGAAGTATAAATGAGTTATACGCTAATAGCTATAGCGGGAGTCCACAATTTTATTTGGCACAAAAGACTCAACCGAACTAAACCAAACTCACTATGTGAATTAATACTAACGATTTACTTATAACAAGATATACCAACATTTCTAGGGACGGGCAGGAGTGGGGGTTGTAAGGGAAGCCAGAAATTAAAAATAGCTGTATTTCGTTTCCTATTGGTTTTTCGGCAAATATGCCCATAACAAAAGTTGTTTATTTTGTTATTTAAAGTAACTTTTGTTCTATACATTTTTTTGTATACCCAATTATAAACGATATATACGCTAAAACCTATAGCGGTAGTCTACAATTTTATTTTTGGCACAAAACACTCAACCGAACTAAATAGAACACTGGGTATGTGTATTAGCACTAACGCTTTCATTATAATAAGCCATACCAACATTTCTAGGGACGGGAAGGAGTGGGGGTTATAAGGGAGGCCTGATATTAAATATAGTGATATTTCGTTTCCTATTGTTTTTTCCGAAAATATGCATGTAACAAAAGTTGTTTATTTTGTTATTTAAAGAAACTTTTGTTATATAGACTATCGTCGTATACCGAAGTATAAACGCGTTATACCCTAAAAATTAGATCGGGAGTCAAAAATTTTATTTGGCACAAAAGACTCAACCGAACTAAATAAAACACTCGGTATGTGTATTAGCACTAACGCCTTCCTTATAATAAGCCATACTAACATTTCTAGGGACGGGCAGGAGTGGGGGTTATAAGGGAGCCTGAAATTAAAAATAGTGATATTTCGATTCCTATTGGGGTTTCGGCAAATATGCTCATAACAAAATTTTTTTTATTTTGTTATTTAGAGAAATTTGCTCAACAATTCTTTTTAATATGAACTACCAGGTACCTCACCTGAAAAAATTAATTCAAATTATAATATATTATTATAATATTTTGTCCTTAATAATTTAAATCTATGCATAATGCACAGGAAACGGGAAATATGACAATATGGAGGACAGTGAAGTGTTACATTAATAATTAATTTTTTTATTAACAAATCAACAGTCACGACGGGTATTTACCCTAAACAATGTGAAGGGTAAATGCCAAAATATTGTTCAAAGTAAAGCCTTACAAAAAAAATACCATCACTGTCCAGCCTCAAATGAATTCCCGAGCGAAGCTGGGTTTCTGAGCTAGTATATATATATATATATATATATATATATATATATATATATATATAATTTTGAACGGACCTCATTTTCGTCATCTCCTGAGTAGGATCGATGGACGTTTGAAGAAATTTTTCGAAAATTGCGTCATGAGTACGACCTCAATAGCTGATTTCCCTTAAGGGAAATCTGCTAATATACTCACCTTTTTGATTGATTGAGTACTTATATCTGTACAATACATAACTAATGTTCTGTAGATTATAACAATTTAAAGGAGCTATTTGGAGATATTATCATTGGAGGGTGAAAAGTAATGGTTTGTGTTCCGAACGAGTGAGGGAGGCCGGGAAGTGGGTTGCCATGGAGTATTGCTGTTGATAGCCTCCACAATGCTGCCAGAGAAATGGTAAAAGGATGTTGCTTATTGGAAGAGGATCGCCCTCTCTGTTATTTGTCCAAAGGAGGTTGGGGGGGGGGATATTTAGTAGGGGTGGGGGAGGAAGTCCCTCTTGGTTACGTGACTGGGGTTCAGTTGAAAAGTGAGGAGAGAGAGAGAGGAAGAGGCGGGGGGGGGGGCGAGGGATCGATTGAGGGGAGTGGGGGGGGGGCTGTCAGGAGCAGGGGCCTTGTCGGGCCCAGCCACTTGTTGATTGAGGCTGACACGCAGCCATTACCTAGCGGGAGACAAGCACCTGGGATGGACACTGACTCCCCACGCCAACAGCACTCATTTTACTTTATGATTCATTTAGTCTTGAGATGGGCCAGACCCTCAATGCAGGGGCCACCAGCCCCCTTCCCTTATGCAATCCCAGCTAAACCACTCTATTCTCCGAGCAGAGCACAAACAATCCATCCCACTATCTTCTTCTATTCAGGCGAAATTTCATTAATTTCTGTTGTTGACCGGTGGGGGGGGGGGGTTGGTATAGTAGTCTAACAGCCCAGAAAAGTGGGGGATGAGTTATGTAGACAAAATAGAGGTTCCTCAACTAAAATTTCTTTAAAGGTTGCTATCACTAAAAATACCCCAAACACGATTCAGGAGAGAATCTTTTTTTTTTTTTTTTTTTTTTTTTTTTTTTTTTTTTTTTTCATTTAAAATAATTTAAAAATGGTGGAAATAGCTGAAAAAAGATAAGCAAGAAACAGCTACAATAGACGGGGAGGAAATATGCCATACAACTGGAGTAGGGAACATCATAGGCGCTTTCTTACACAAAGCATCACAAGATGTGTCGCTTCATAGCAATGACTTCCAAAAACTTTAAGATAAAACTGCTTGAAATATGGCAAGTCATTTATTTTGAAGGGATATATTGGTAAATACATACTCACCATAACTAAGCTAAATCGAAATTTAATTAACTTGGATATGGAGCAAAATGCTCATATAAAAAAAAACGTCCATCACAAGTAAGCAAATTTCCCACATGCTGGTATGACAGTATGTATTTCTTCACCCAATATACTTTCTATTCCTGAATTAAAATCCGATAAATAGAAGTGGGTATTTACTGAAGGCTGAAAACAAGAAAGTACGAATAACATGCTTAATATTTGAGCTAAGAAAAATTTGTTGTACTTGAATTGTAGAGCCACACTAGTTTAACATGATTAGACCTGTAACACTTTTCGATCCGACTCATTATAACAGAAATAATTTGTATGTAGGATGAAAAAATTGTTGGCTACGCTTCCACTTGGGCCTGGACCAAGAGCCGTCAGGTCAACATGGAAAACCTTCAGGCACTGACGATGATGCACAGCATCGAAAGCGCTTTGCCGTTTCAATAAATTATTATAGTGGAAGCGTAGCCAACAATTTTTTCATCCTACATACATTAGAAGTCACTTCCACCTGCCAGAATACCAACTCAGAAATAATTTGAATTTTCGAATTTCACCCTTTAACCCCAACCCCCTCCCTTCATATTATTGATTATTATTATATACTTATGTATTCAATTAATAGTAATATATTTTGAACAGAAAGCATACTATCTTTAAATTTATGGAACATGTTAACAATTAAATGCCAATAATTAAAAAAGCGTTTTATTTATTTTTTAATATTAAATAAACGCCATACAAACCAAAAATAATAAAAAAAAATAGTCGCTTCCAGGGCGATTCGATCTCGAGATCTTGGGGCTACAAAAAAAGAACGCTACGAACTAAGCCATCCGATGTTTTTGAAGTATATGTCTTCGCAGCACTTCAAGACTTTCAGGCGAATTTTTAACCTTTGTTTTTAGACGAACGCTTGAGAAGTGCGTTCTCTCGTTTTAACAGAGTTTATTTTTTATTAAGTACTACACGTTAAAATTTTTTCGTTCAAATCGGTGGGGGGAAGGCCGTGCACTCCCCTTGTTAGATCTTCCTCCACTCGTCAGCTATTGTTCGGCCATCTACCAGAACTGTTACTTACCACCAAGTAATCTTGGCTCTTCAGCACTAGCGGCTCGCGAATAGGCACTGTGGAACTGTAGTACCCCCAATTTCCACTTGATATTATCTATAACATTTAATATAATGAGCCTTTTTCTTTAATTCTTTCTTTATACTTGTATAATACATAATCCTTAAGCTTAATGCAGTAACTATCCCCCAGTTTATGAAAAAAGATACAAAAATCTTTGTATGGCACTGTGTGCTTCACAGTTCCAGCGGCGAGGTGTTTGACTGTTGTGTGCATGCGTACACAGGAAGGCGAGGCTACAAGGGAGATAAAGCACTGTCATTCCCCGCAGTGCCGACCCTGGCGTGCTAAGGCTAAACATTTTCTGGAGCAGCACCCCCACTAATTTTAGCTACCAGCCGCCACTGCTCTTCAGTCTCATTTCGTCAGAGCTATAAACCTGTATTCTTTTTCTTTTTGAAACCTCGTAACCTCGGCAGTGTAAAAACGATTCAGACTGTTTCCGTTAAATTTATGGCGATGTCACATTTAAGTAGAATCGAAAATCAGTGACTCCTTTTGTAAAGAAGGCATACGAGTTGTACTTTGAATGCCAAGTAAGTAGTAAAACTTGGGCTCCTATAACACTGATAAACAAGCCATAGATATCTGGCATGATGTTTACTTTTTCTAATGCAGTTTTTCCTGCTGATTACAAATCTGAAAACTGGTTTACTCTATCACTTCAGGTTTTTTTTTTTTTTTTTTTAATGCGACGCCAAATTTTTACAATAACGCTATACGGGCTTTCTTTAAATTGCTCTAGATCCTGTTTTAATTACGCTATAATGGTGGGAGTGGAATCATTTTACTCTGTTAAGCATGACCT
Organism: Riptortus pedestris; assembly: GCA_019009955.1. Taxonomy (NCBI): domain Eukaryota; kingdom Metazoa; phylum Arthropoda; class Insecta; order Hemiptera; family Alydidae; genus Riptortus; species Riptortus pedestris. Next base: position 122,817,491 of record CM032233.1, read on the forward strand.
TTCATATGACAGTAACACACATCAGAGATAAAATGCCGCTAGGTTGTAACAACGCCCTTCGTGTGCCGTTGGTCCAGCGTGTAAATGTTATTATGCCTCCACTTCATGTAAAGCTGGGACTCATGAAGAACTTCGTGAAGGCACTAAACAACAACTCTGATTCATTACGGTACCTATCCAACAAGTTTCCAGGCTTGAGTTGTTCGAAAGTGAAAGAAGGTGTGTGTTCTTAGGTCCACAAATAAGGAAGATCATCACTTCCAAGACTTACTCAGCAATACTTAAAAAGATGCATGGTTGGCATTGAAGTCTGTTTCAGCCAATTTCCTTGGAAATTATAAATCTCCTGACTAAGTAAATATTGTAGAGAAGTGCATTAGTGCAAGATTCATCGCCTCGACTCATATCTCGACTTGTTCCCCGAGAACTTAGGTTCTGTCAGTGATGAACATGGCGAACGTTTTCATCAATACATCTCGGTGATGGAGTCGCGTTATCAAATTCGATGGAGTGGAGCAATGTTGGCTGACTACTGCTGGATGCTTCAGCGCCACATCCCAAATGCTCAGTACAAACGCAACTCTACAGCAAAGAAATTCAAGCCAAACTAACTTTAAATTAAGGAACTTTATGTTATGCCTATGTATTTTATATATGCATTATACCTTTAATTAGATGAAGCTGTGGTGCGTCGAAACAATAATAATAACGTGTATCTCGAATAGCTGTAGAGGTAGCCGCAGGATAACCTCCCGGAAGTGATATAGGGGAACAGGAACAATATACGTTGCCAGGGCAAGAAATACGTAGTAAGGTCCATAAGTTTCCGGCCTGTCCTGGTTGCCCTCCTTCAAACGTGCCGGGAGCTGCACGCCTATGCAGGTCCATGCCTGCTCACTCCATACCCATCGCCCGCACTTCCTCAGTCTTGTCAGTCAGTGTCCAGTCTTAAAGAAAACTCCCCATTTTTACAATGTTTAAACTCGAGTACCGTGCGGTAATTAAATTCTTTTGTAAAGAGGGTCTTACTCCTGCGCAAATTAAAGAGCGCTTGGATTGTGTATACAGGCAGTCCTCCCCCTCGTATTCCACAGTGAAAGAATGGGCAAAATTATTTAAGTTAGGGAGAGAAAGTCTAGACCCACGTGAGAGATGACCCACGTCCCGGTCGCCCACTGGAAGCTGTCACTTCTGAAACAATCCAACTTGTGGAATTTGAATTGCTGTCTGACCAACGACTGAAAACCAAGGAAATAGCAGCGAGGTTGGGGCTTTCAAAATAAGTGTTTTGTGGATCATCAAAGAACATTTGCATATGAACAAGGTTAGTGCAAGATGGATTCCAAAAATTCTTTCAGCTCATCAAAAAAAGGAACGAGTTCACTGCTGCAATGAATTTTTACGCGAGTATAATGCCGACCCAAAGAATTTTTTGGACTCAATTGTAACTGGGGATGAGACAATGGTTCTATATTATGACCCACTCAGCAAAAGAGAGTCTATGGAATGGAGAAGACCAGGAGAAGCGCCTCCTTTAAAGGCAAAAGTCACGCAGTCAACAAAAAAGATAATGGCCACAATTTTTTGGGACTGTAAAGAAATACTATTGATAGATTTTAAAGAAAGGAATACCACAATGAATGGTGAGTATTATGCAGCCCTACTTCACCGGTTACGAGACGCCATTAACCCAGTAGTGCCCAGATTTTTTTTTGGTCAAAATTTTGAAAGTTTTGCCTCTTTTAAGATCAATTGATATCAAAGATTGTTATAAAAATTTAAAAAAAAATGTATTGAATTCAGGAACCTTGGTATGTCCTGTGTCCATGAGGACACGCTAAGCTCTTACATGAAAGGAGTAAGTTTTGTTAGGATACGGGTGAAAACAAACAAATTATTTTGTTATTATACTTATTATTGTCCATTTTGTCGGTTTATTTATCTAAAAAAATTATTTTGTTATAATATATAACATTTTATATTAAAAAAAAAAAAAAATTGAAATTCGATAAATCATGGATTGTCCAAAAAAAAAATGAAATCTACTAAAACATCGTGAATTAAAAAAAAAAGAATTGAACTTCAATAACACACCATTATAACTATAAATTATTGCAGATTATATAATTATACATTATTTTAAAATAATTTTTCACTACTTTGTGTGGTAGTCCTCAAAACAATTTACACAAAGGCCTACGTTGCACTTGCCGCATTGTGTTGTAACAGGGGATGATTTTTTTTTCAGCTTTGCATAATGTTCCAACACATCTCCGTTTTTTCTTGTCAGGAATTCTTTGAATAAGATGATTGATTGTATCTAATCGTACTGCTCGTAAACCGGTTGATGGTCTTCCTGGAGTTTTTGGTTCATTTCTATATTTATAAAGATAAAATTGGACTAACTCTCGTCGGAAATCTAGCTGGGTTATGTTATTTCCATTCTGCCTTTTAATTTGCCAGGCATTACTGACGCTGGCATCGAGAATCCATGAAAACAGCGGCTAATACCATTTTCGATTTCTAATTGAAATTCTGTAAAGATTTATGTTTTGCCCCATTCTGTCAACTCCTCCCATTTTTTCATTATATTTTGGAAAAACCGCAGAGCATGGAACTTGCACATTTTTTTTTAATTGTTGGGAATATCGCTTTACAGTAGTAGTTGGAAGTGCCCCATAAGTATTTGATGCGATTGAGACCACCGAATTTCATTCAACGTCCTTAGTGCTTAGCGTGTCCTCACGAACACGCTGTCTTATCAGGCTTATATTTCAATGGGGAAATCAAATATCGTAATTCTAATGATTACAACTGTTAAAACAGAGATTCTTTAACTAATATAGAAAACTATAAAAGAAAATAATAACTACAAGTACTGGAAAATTTACTTTCTCAATATCAACATCCATGGCGAAAAATTCGTGTTTATTTCTTTGAAGGCGAATATAATACTGAAATAGGAGGGGGGGGGGAGTTATAGGAATAGGTCGAGGCATGTTCCTAGAATAATGGATAAAAGTTTCGTTGAATCCGTATTTACACTTCTCTCGAAATTGACTAATAAACAAACAAAAACATTACGTGTCCTGAGGGACACACCGGGCACTACTGGGTTAAAGAGAAGAGGCGAGGGAAGTTAAGCAGAGGCGTCCGCCTCCTTCACGACAATTCCCCTGTCCACACAGCATTGATTTCCAAGGCCGCTGTGAAGGACTGTGGATTCCAAGAAATCTCTCACCCACCCTACAGCCCAGACTTGACCCCTAGTGATTTCTACCTTTTCTCAGAATTAAAATCTGACCTTCGTGGAAGGCGATTTAACACCGACGAAGAGCTCCGAGCAGCAGTGGAAGAACATTTTTTTAACAAAGAAGAAAATTATTTTTTTCATGGTATCGAAATGTTGCCAAAGCGTTGTAATAAGTGTATTGAACTTAGAGGAGAATATATTGAAAAACAGTAAAACCAGTTTTTTTCTTTCACCTTCCCTTCTATCCCAGGCCGGACACTTTTGGACTTTACTAAGTAGATTAGTTATGTAAAATGCGGAGACCAGTATAGATAGATGTGTTGCTTGTGTTGTACTTTATTATTGTTCTTGTTACATGTTTCATTAACTATGTTTCAACTTTCTAAAATAAAAAGTGATGTGTTTGAAACTTTTATTTAATTATTTAAAGAAGAACGTTAAAGTGGTTCCTTCGTTAAAATGCTATATAGTTTATGTTAATTAGTACTCTATTCAGCAATATGTCCCCAACTGTAAAATGTGTGCGAATTGTTTGCATTGATACAATGTTAAACATATATAAATGGTTAAAGCCCGATATCTCATAAACGATGGGTGATAGAGACAAACGGTTTGCACATTTTTTATCAGTATGTCAGAATTTTCTTAAAACAAGTGTTGGATATCAAGATATCTGCCGAAAGTTTTTTTTGTTTATCAGTGTAATTTGTTACTCTTTATGTTGCCGGGCGCTTAGTGGTTGGCTGAAAGGGACACATAAATCAATGCCCTTTCTATTAATTTGGCGAAGGCGAAAAATCATAAAAATGATTGCTATTTCTCTATGACTGTCATTACAGATTTTACTTCAGCGAAAAGTACGAAGAAAATAATTTATCCTAGCCTTCCATAAGACCAGTTCCGCACGACTTATTCCCTCATTGATATGGAAGAGATTGGTTTTAAGAATATCCCACCGAAACCGGGAACCAGCGTAGAAAAGCAATCTTCAAGTGATGACAGTGAAAATTATACTCAGCCAAAACTCATCAACCAGGTGTGAATGACCTCGTCCACGATATAGACCTCCCAAAAAGTAAAGCCCAAGCACTTGGTTCCAGATTACATCAATGGACTCTTTTGGAATTAGATGTGAAAATTTCTTCCTTTCGAAATCGGAAATCACAGGTAGGCGACCATGCATTTTGTGAAAGTCCGTTCATTATACTCTCAGAACTGGATCTTCCGGCCAACCCAGATGAAAGGAGACTACTCATTGACAGCTCCAAATTCAGTTTGAAAGTGATCCTCCTTCACAGCAGCAACCAGCGACCGTTCCATTCCGTTTAGCAGATTTCCCTCAAAGGGGAATCCTCGATATTTAATCGTTTTATGTAAAAAGAAAGACAAAATTCGTTAATGGCTGAAATCGGACCAGTGGGAGAGGGGGTTAAAAGGGGGGATTTTCGAAAATTCAAAATATCTCCGTTAATATACGTCGTATCGAAAACCTGCATAGGAGCAATCTTATTGCAAATTAGGTTTACTATAAATATTGTTATACGCAATTATTCTCTACCTTGAATATTAACCGAGATATTAGCATTTTTATGAAGTGTGAACGGACAAGATGAGATCGGCTGATTTCGGCTCTAGTTGTGAGCTTCCGCGGAAAAATAGTTCGGCCGTTTCCGTAACTTGCTCTCATGAAATTGGTTTAGAGACTCGTTACTACTACTGTTACTAGTATGCAGATTTCTCTATTGTAAAACTTCACGTGGGAAATCTGCTTAGTTTACGCAGCCCCTGCGTGACAGATTTTGTCTATTCAGTCCAAATGAAGGAAACTGATAAAAATTTGAAAATTGTGTTTGACAAAGCACATGGATCATTTGTGCAGACTTTAAAGTTGTAGCAATGGTTACAGGGCTCCAAGGTGGTTATACTAAGGTTTGCTGCATTTTAATGAGATTGGGACAGCAGAAAAAAAAGCACATCACTACACAGTGAGAAAATGGCCAGAGCGCATAGACACCATTGGTGAAGAAAATATTCTCAATCCTCCCTTGGTTGAAAAAAAAACCAAAATTCTCCTCGCAAATTAGGAATGATAACGAATTTTGTGAAAGCAATGGACAAGGAAGGATACGGTTTTTTATTTGTACTTGAATCAGAAGGTATAGAAATTAAGTAAAGCAAAGACTAAAAAGAGGGAATTTATGTGGTGCCACAAATCCACGCTCTGTATAAGGACCTGGAATTCTAAAGATAATTAAATGAATGAAGATCTGAAAATGTGTGTCAACAATTTTTGGCAGCAAAAAACGAAGTACAGTTTTTGTTAATAAATGTTAATGAATCTCTTTTATCTTTAAGGCCATGGATTGCAACGTGTCATTAAAAATTCATTTTTTGCGCTTTCATTTGGATTTCTTCCTTCAAAACTTGAGAGCAATTTAGCTCAAATGGAGGAGAGGTATAGCGGTAAATGCAATGAGAAGATGATTGCTGACTACTGTAGGACACTGCCACGGGAGACATCTGATGAAAAAAATTCCGTCACGCAGGGGCTGCGTAAACTAAGCAGATTTCCCACGTGAAGTTTTACAATAGAGAAATCTGCCTAATAATAACAGAAGTAGGAAGGTATCTCTAGACCTATTCACGAGGGACAAATAGTTACAGAAACAGCCGCACTAGCTCTCGGCGGATAGTCCCGAACATAGCCGACCACACACACAATACAAATGCAAATATCTCGGTTAATATTCAAGATAGAGAATAAATGTATAAACAATATTTATAGTAAATTTAATTTGCAATAAGATTGATTCTATACAATTTTTCGATCCGACGCATAATAACGGAGATATTTTGAACTTTCAAAAATCCCCCTTCTAAACCCGCCTCCCACTGGTCCGATTTCAGCCATTAACGAACTTGATCTTTCTTTTTTACATAAAACGGTTAAATGTCGAGTTTCGTAACGATCAAACAAAATTGCGACCGCTAGAGCGTTATCAGGCAAATATATATATATATATATATAATTTGGACCTCATTTCCGTCATCTCCTGGGTAGGGTCGATGGACATTGGAAGAAATTTGTCGAAACTCTCGTCTTGAGTACGACCTCAATAGCTGATGTCCCTTAAGGGAAATCTGCTAAAAGGCCAAATATACACATTGACGTGGCATAAAGTTATATTATGTTCAGTTAAGTACTGCATTATTTGATATATTATTGTAATTATTCACCTGATATAATTGGCTGGACATCAGATTCGAAATCAGCACTCAATAAGAATATAAGAGATATATAAGAATACACAAATATATAAGAATTAGGAAAACATTTTCAAGGGAGCGATTTTATTTTTGCAGAACAATGTTACTAAGCCATGTAAAAAATAGTCTAATGTGTGCACCAAATGACCTCTATTAAATTTAATTAACAAGATGTTTTAATGCTCTCCATTTAACTTCTTAAGTTACGTGCGATATCTCTATTCCAATTGATCGCATCAAAAAATGTAGAACGTAATTTGACGATCTCTTCATAATAAACAAAAGTCTGTCACGCAGGGGCTGCGTTAACTAAGAAGATTTCCCACGTGCGTTACGTATTTTCATTTATCTCAAAACGTAAAATTTCAATGATAACAATATTTGGTATTTAGGCTTCCAATAAAGTGCTTCATAACATAATAGCATATTGTTAATACGAGATAAGTAAGAGTGGGGCTTTACTCAGGACCAGAAACTAAAAAATTCAAATATCTCGGCTAATAATCAAGATAATGAAAAATCATACATAACAACATTAATAAAACATTACTTTTGCAATAAGATTGGTGCTATACACTTTTTCGACCCAACGCGATATAACGGAGATATTAAAAATTTTCAAAATTCTGCCCCCTCTAACCCTCCCTCCCCAGGGGCCCGATTTCAGCCGTGTACGAGCTTGATCTTTCTTTTTATATAAAACGATTATATATATATGTGTGTAAAACCATTTTTGAACCTCATTTTCGTCATCTACTAGGTAGGATTGTTGGACATTTGAAGAAAAATTTCGAAAATCGTGTCATGAGTACGATCTCAATAGCTGATTTCCCTTAAGAGAAATCTTCTAAAACTGGTTCTATACAAAAACCTGTGTATGTTTAATTTTTAATATTTAGAAGAAGGAATTTATAATATTTGCCATCCTCTAAACTCCTTCCCTCTGCCTTAGCCAGTTTTGATCAAAAATGGCGGTGCACAAATAGGCGGAACATTTTTTTTTTATTTTATTTTACGTCCACTTTATGCTACTAGGCTAATCGGGAAAGTAGGCGGAACAATATTCCCAAATTTCAAATTTCAACAGTCTAACGCTAGGCGATTTCGATTTATGCGAGATACATTCAGACGTCACCCAGAAACTAGTCAAAATCGTTTCAGTGAAGGCCAAAACGTACAAGTCTGTTCAAATTTGAACATGGAAATGTTTAGCTATCACAATACTTTCTTTGAGGAAGTTATAATAAAATTGATCTTACTGGTGGTTATCCATACTTTTGTGCAAGTTATATTTTTGATGATATTTCTTAGTTTTGGAGGTCATAGAACATTATAATATTACTTGCTAAGGTAGTTGGCTTCGCTCGTTAAATCAATGGAGGCAGTGTGATGATGGTATATTTTTGTTTATTTATTTATTTTGGCAAGGCATTACTATGTTCAATATTTTTACATTTCCCGTTTCAGTGTTTAAGGTTATACCTGAATATCTAGTAACTACCGCCTTTCCCATGGCGTCCATCAATGTTTTATCTTTTTCTTAATGATAATCGGCATACTATATTTAGGAGAAACTCGGAAGTCTTTATCGATTGATGCAACATAGAGAAGATGAAGGCACTACTGGAAGATGGAACGTACAAGAAACTATGGCATGACCCAACAAACAGAATAAAGAATGTTGTAAAAAAAGCAGTATAAGACACTTCTAGGATCAGACAAGATTACAAGGATTATGGCCGATTAATTAAGTCTGAGGACCCAGGCTATACGGCCTACCAAAATACTTAATAAGGAGGACTTTCCTATGAAGCCAACAAATCTGTTTTTGTAAAGGTGTGCGTATGGGTATGTGTGTGTGTGTGTGTGTGTATCTGTGTGTGTGTGTGTGTGTGTGTGTGTGTGTGTGTGTGTGTTTGTATGTGTGCCGGTTGAAAGTGTGAGCATATGATTGTGAATGTTCAAAATATTAGAAAATTTAATCTAAGCATTTTATTAATGTACATACTAATTTTTAGTTTTAATTGTAACCATTGCACATATATAATTGTTTTTGTTAGTCATTATAGGTTTTAATTATCTGGTTACTTTATAAAAAATTTGTTGTTCTTGGAATTAATTTTTCGTTTTCAATTTTGTTTAATTTTTTTATTTGTTGATTCGTGATTTTTTTTTGTCTGTTTTATTTTTTTTGTGTTCGTTTGTCCTGTTCTAATATTAGTGTTTAATTTGTTTCTGTTACTGTTTTCCATATTTTTATTTCTATCTGTTGTTTTTTGATAAGCAATTTCGCCTCACAGCGAACGCTACACAATAAATAAACAGTAGTGCACGCATTGGATAGAGAAGGCCAGCAGTATAGTACGGGATCTCGAAGGACTTAGCGAAGAAAATACAACCTTGCACTGGCCTAATCTCGCATAATATCAAGGACGTCTTCAGGAAAATATAAGAAGTCCTGCCGAGCTAAAAAGTTCTACTCGTCAGTTTGGACGTTAAGTAACTGTTCACATGAATTCCTAACAAAGACACATTAACACTCGCGAAGTAAATCATAACGGAAGAAGGAGCCAAGGAGCTTGCGAGTGTCTCCCTACAATCGACATATTTTCTTTTCAACGGCGAATTCTACCAGGAAACGGATGGCGCAAGCATTGGGTTGCCATTAAGCCCTATAAAAATCGAGATTTACATGGAAACTTCTGAAAAGAAGGCACTTGTGGTGATACTAAATCCAAAAAGCAGTCCGGCATTCAGAGGCTGAGTAAACTAAGCAGATTTCTCACGTGGAGGATAGAAAAATCTCCCTACTGGTAACACCTCCGTGAATATTATGTGAATAAATACAAACGGTAATGAGAATTGATTCAGTCAATTTACATTTTAATAATCTCTACTGCGGAAATCGTTTCAATTGTAAACAAACAGGTCAGCCAACCTCTCAGAGCTTAATAGATTGATAGAAATATTCTAGACCGGAAAGATAAACAATACTGAAATATACCTGAATATAATATATTAATTTTATTGAAAACTATTTACTATAGCTAGCGCTATAATTTATAATGAATCAGAATAATTTTTATTTCAATAACTCAAATTTTATTAACCCAAGAAAAAAAAGTAAAAGTTCAACGAAACAATATTTGGTATTAAACCTTGGAATGAATTGGTTCATGGAATAATAACAGCTTATTATTAATATGGCATGACTTAGAGTAGGGGGTGTACTTAAAGCCGAAATTTATAAAATCCAAATATCTTGGTTAATATTCATGATACAGAAAATATGTATAGAACAACATTTATAGAGCATTCATTTTTCAGTAAGTTTTGTTCTATACAAATTTTCACTATGACGTATAGTAACGGAGATATTTTGAATTTTCGAAATTCCCTCTCTAAACCCCCTACTTGTCCGTTTTCAGCCATTAACAATCTTGATTTGTCGTTTCGCCTAAAACGACTAAATATCAGGTTTGGTAACGATCAAACAACAATTGAGTCAACTAGAGCGTATAAATATGTATGAACCTCATTTTCGTAATCACGTGAGTAGGATCGATGTACATTTGAAGAAATCTTCTAATATGGTTCAGATACAATGCATTCGTCGTATGACCACATGGAAAAGATACCTTGGAGGAATTTCTACGTCATCTAAACTCAATAAACCCCAAGAGTGAGTTCGCTATGGAGAGAAGATACCATTCCGAGACGTTCAGGTGGAAAGAAAATTAAATGGACTGTGGGGCCAACACACGCCAATAGATATCTACACGCCGCTTCACATGCCATCCAGCACAGAAGAATGGTATAACTTGTACACTGAAAGACTATTAGAGCCTCTAAACCTGCCAAGAAAAAAGACTCCTGATGTCGCCTAAACAGAAAAACAACTAAGTGTAGGAGGAAATCGAGCAACAAGAAAAAAGAAAAGAAGATTTCAACAGAAAAGGAGCACTGACAAACGGCAGTAATATCTATAATTGAAGTTACAACGGAAAAGATTGCAAGAATACTTAGGAAGCATGGCTTCAAGGATCAGCTGTACCAAAGTTTCAGGAGTACCTTGTTCCCGTTGCTCGGAATACATCGGTCAGGCGGGCAGGTGGATCAGCACCAGGGTCGGAGACACACATCAACGTGAGAACAAATTTCGGCCAGAGGACTCAGCAATTGCAGGAATGTGTCGGCAAACCGACCATTATATCAAATTTGATGAAATCAAGGTGCTGGGGAGAGGTGATCGATCCCAGCGAAGAAAAGAAAAGAAGCAATAGAAAATCAACAGAGAAGATGGCAAAGGATTAAGCAAACCTAGACAGTGGAACTTAACTACGAAACAAAAATCACGAACGCTGAATGAACTATTGAAGATATCTGTAAGGCAATAATCTGCGAAAGGCACCGGAAAAAACGCAAGCACACACACACACACACACACACACACACACATATACATATATATATATATATATATATATATATATATATACACACACACACACATATATATATATATATATATATATATATATATATATACACACACACACACACACACACACACACACACACACATATACCTGAATAAGAACAGAACTCAGTCGGTTAGAGAAACGTGACAAGGTTTATAATTTTTTTTAGGTTTCTAAGCTACACAAACACTGAAGAAAAAACATTGTCACTTCAAAAATAATTTGTTATGGTATAAATTTACATAAAATGGAAATGGAAACTTAAACGCGATATTTAGGAACTCATAACAAATATATCCAGAAAATTAGAAAAAAAAACTTCTTCCTTCTCAGAATCACTAGATTGTAAACCAATACTAGCATTTTTATTTAAAATTAGTCATGATAAAACTTTTTCTTCAATTGTTTTTTCTGTTTTGGTGCTAAATATTCTTAAAGTTGAAAAATATGTATCTGACGAAAGGAGGAGCATTTTCATTAAATCCATATTTGTATCAATCCTAGAAGTTGTCCTTGTATTGTGTTCTCTCAGATACCTTATGACTTTATTTTGTCTTTCCAATGCTTCTTCTGGTAATTGCCCAATTGGTGTAATGAAGAAATAAATAATATGGGGTTCATATATGAACAATTTAATTAAAGACTTTGACATATAATACCATGAATAATGCCTCGAATATGAATCTTTAGTTTCACCAATTAATTCAGTGAATTCTGGCATATTAATTGATTTACCACTAGAAACCACTTTCAAAATGGACCTGGTTGATTATTATCTCTTTTAGATATTTCAAAAAAGTTATCGACAAATTTAATGTTTTTATTCAACCAATCTTCGTATTTTGTTTCGAATGTTCCTGAATATCCCTGAGTCTGTTATTCTCCTTAAATTCGTCAGAACATTCTTATATATTATATTCTTGTACGATTTTATCAAATAAATAATCTTAAATGAAGTTTGGGTCCTTACTACATCAGACGTTGTACAGTTGTTCGTTGGTTATGAAATCTTAAACCACAAAATTGCAGTAAGAAGCTGCCAAAAGCAGGTAAAATAGGTTTCAAAATAATTGTGAAGCAATGTACTATTTATGGCTAAATTATGAAAAACCGTTATTTTAGGGTTTTTTTTAAAAAATAAAGTCCAAAGTGGAAAAATTGATGAAAATTTCTTATAAAATCTAAATAAACAGAACTTGCCCATTACCCAGCTCAGTTTGTCAAGAATAGTCAATGAACGATTCACTTATCGCTGACACTTGAACAGGTGAAAAGAGGAATGAAAATGATCAAGTAATATGATTGGAACTGCCGAAGTAAATACTTACTAACCGAACCAGTCTTATTATTTGTATTGGCATCAGCAATTAAAGTTAATCTTTAGCCTTTGTTTTTTATTCTAATTCCAATGTTTTCTTTCTGTTCTAATTTTTATACTACCCCTGGAAACAAAAGTTTTCAAACATCATTTTTCTTATTTTTTACAACAGCCCGTGGCACTGTGAGTCAGCCAAAAACATGATACGCTCACTGCCCGAAGAACTTATTATAATAAGGAGAAGTGTTATGTTATTTTTCCCTGTTGGATGTCATCCCCTTCCAGAATTTTCTACCAGGATTTCCAGCCAGATGAGAATGCTCTAATCCCCTCCCCCAGTTAAACTAAGTTACTATTAAGAATGGCTAACCTTAGTGTGTAAGTTAGTATGTATGTTTATTTTAACAGTAGGTTTAGTTATAGATGTTAATTTTAGATTTAAAATTAGAGGTAAGTTGTAGGATAATTAAGGATAGCAGACGAGTCAGCCGCAGGAGGGGACTGAATGTGAAGAGGTGGGTAGAGGCATGTCCCAGACACCTCATCACCTATATTGTTCTATACATATTTTCCGTATAATGAGTATTACCCGAGATATTTGGATTGTATAGTTTTCCGCTTTCAGTAAAGCCCCCCTCGTACTTGTACCATATTAATAATAAGCTCTTATATCATGAACCACTTCATTACAAGGTTAAATACCAAATATTGTTTTCAACAAACCTATATTATACGAGATACAAACAAATACGTTCTGTTGCCCCCCCCCTTCAATGGTTCTTGGATTACTAAAATCTGAGTGATTGAAATAGAAATTATTCTGATTCATTTCAAATTACTCCACTAGCTATAGTAAATAGTTCTAAATAAAATTAATATGCTATATTCAGATATATTTCATTAATTGTTCATCTTCCCGGTATAGAATAATTCTATCTATTCAGGGCTGCGAAGTTGGCTGCCCGTTTGTTTACAATTCAGACGCTTTCCGTTGTAGATATTATTAACTTTGTCAATTGTCTGAATGATTTCTTATTACCGTTCGTATTTATTCCCTTAACATTCACGATGGTGTTACTAGAATGTAGATTTATCTGTTGTAAACCTTCCCGTGGGAAACCTACTTAGTTTACGCAGCCCCTCCGTGACGGACTTTCCTGTAATGTGTTTGTATTTAGAAGTTTTTTTTTTCTTTAATGTTTTTTTTTGTTCAATATAAGGCTTTAATTTTATTATGTAACCCCTCCCTATATTATTATTTAAATGATAGAAATAAACTTAATTTTAATAATAGATGCATAGAATAGGGATTCACCTTGAGCTGGAAACCTATGTATTTTTATTATTTTTTTTCCCTTCCAAGAACACGAGGGGTTATTTTAATTAATACCAATGAGAGATTCCTACTTTATCTGATTCTGGCAGTAACAATAAAAATGTAAGAGGCGTATTTATTATTTATTAATTTTTTTTATAGATAGTAATATTTCTAAATTATTCTTTTTCATTGACCCCCCTCCTTTTCTCCACTGAGCAATCAACCCATTTTTTCACTACACAGGGCCCGTGGGAGTAAAGTAAGTGTCCAATTTGAGTCTGAAGTCTTGTTTACTGTAAAGGTAGAAATAGGAATTAGAATAGGCATACAATGCCATCATAGTCATTTCAATCTCCTACGTAGAGTACTGATCTCCACCCAGTTCTTGCATGATTTTTTTTTATTAAAATAATTAATGAACCAAATTTAAGAGATTTTGTGTAACAAGCACTCACCCCACAGTATGAACTTTATTATTTTATCTTAATGCTTATCATATTCGAGTTTACGCTCTCGCTACTTTTCATATATTAAACGCTTTATTTTTTTACCGTGATATCAATCCTTTGATAAATGTATTAATAAAAAGTTTGACGATTTCCTGCAGTTTTAATATATGGCTGACACAATGTAAGCATTAATTTCCCCTCTGTGAGTAGTGTATTCTATATATTCCTATATGATAGAGCTGTGGTTATTCGGGCGTTAAGGTACACGTGTCCAATGTAACTGCGGCCTGGAGAAGGAACGAAACCTATCTCCCAGTTACAAACAGACAGAGAGACAACGCTCGTGTTAAATGAACCTTACATTTAGCACTGCTTTCAAGTCCTCTTTTAAACATGCACACAGAGGCTGGGAGCGTTTGGGAACTGGGGGTTAGAGAGAGGCAATGGACTGCTCTAATCTGCATTTGGCCTGCATAGTCCTTTCAAAGATTCATCCTGCACATTTGTGAATCGGTTCGAACGAAACCTGTAACCGTGCGGGAGGGGGGGGGGTGGATAAAGGGCGCCCTATCCAGCCAACCATCCATATCCCTATACCCCAGACCTCCCGTTACAATCGTCATATTTACCTTATTTTATATACCTCTATTTCCACAACCCATGTAGAAATTATACTATATATATCTATATATATATATATATATATATATATATATATATATATATATATATATATATATGTTGTAATATAGGAGGCGGGTGAGTCTAGGGTATATGTGCCTTTACTTACAGGATTTAATATAAAGTCCGTCACTCAGGGGCTGCGTTAACTAAGCAGATTTCCCACGTGCGACACGTATTTGCATTTATCTCAAAAAGTAAATGAGGGGCTCAGGTTAGCCATGTGAGTTCAAGCGTTGACCTTAATCTCACATGGTAAACCTAGAGTGGCGAGTTCGATTCTTGCCTGGGCAAAGGTAATTTTTAGTGACGAAATACATTAAACAACATTCTAAATCTCACCTTGGCTAGAAAAGGGTGGTAACCTATAGATAACCCGTGCCAATTAGCCTGAGTTGCAAAAAGTGGACGTTAATAAATAATAATAATAATAATAGTTTAGCAATAGATACATCTTCTTACTTGTACTCTAGACTGTCGGACTGGCCAATGCAATATGGGATGTGGTTATTTCATGAAACCTGATTGGATTTTTTGGCTTCTATTCTAGAGCTATAACTTCGACTACTTACTTACCGACACTTGTCCTCACCTCGACAACATCTTCCAACACCTTAAAAACTTAACATCTTTTCCAGAGTTAAATTCTAACAATATTCACAGATGCTATTTTAACTAAGATAATTTAATTACTAATGCCTATTTAGTCTATTCATTATATTTCAAACAAAGTTGTAACATTTTTATAATTATATTTATAACCTATTTGTTTTCATCATATCGATTGATGTTGACTTTCTTATTATAATTATGGTACTTATCGATTATCGGGAGGGCATCCATTTAATGACGGTTATTAAATCATATTTAAAGGAAAATCGCTTTGTTATTTAAAATATCGCCTCTGGAATTTTTAAATGACAAAATGGTTAACGGGAGGACACTCATTATTTACAGATGAAATATTTACTGGTTCAAATCCGCGTATCGGGGCTCAGGTTTGCCATGTGAGTTAAAGCGTTGACGTTAATCTCATATGGTAAACCTAGAGTGGCGAGTTCGATTCCCGCCTGGGCAATAGGAATTTTAACCGAGATATTTGCATTTTTATGAAGTCTGTGGTCGGGTGTTGTTCGGGTTAGTTCGGCCGTTTTCGTAAGTCGGCTCTGGCGGAAGCTTCTAACCTAACCTGTAGTTTCTAACCTTACCTAACCGTCGGTACTTTGTGAGATTTATGCAAATACGTTCTGTTTATCCGCCCCCCCTTCTTTAGTTCTTGGGCTATTAAAATATAAATTATTCTTACAATTCAGAAGCCGTTTCAGTTGGGCGTTTATTAAAATTAACTGAAAGATTTCTCATTACCGTTTGTATTTACTTATGGTGGTGTTGTGTTACCAGTATGCAGGGGGGGAGGGGGAGGGAGAGAGAGAGAGAGAGAGAGAGAGAGAGAGAGAGAGAGAGAGAGAGAGAGAGAGAGAGAGAGAGAGAGAGAGAGAGAGAGAGAGTGAGAGAGAGAGAGAGAGAGAGAGAGAGAGAGAGAGAGAGAGAGATAGAGTGTGTGAGAGAGAGAGTGAGAGAGAGAGAGAGAGAGAGGAGAGAGAGAGGAGAGAGAGAGAGAGAGAGAGAGAGGAGAGAGAGAGAGAGAGAGAGAGTGAGAGAGAGAGAGAGATAGTGAGAGAGAGAGAGAGAGAGAGAGAGAGAGAGAGAGAGAGAGAGAGAGAGAGAGAGAGAGAGAGAGAGAGAGAGAGAGAGAGAGAGAGAGAGAGAGAGAGAGAGAGAGAGAGAGAGAGAGAGAGAGAGAGAGAGAGATAGAGAGAGAGAGAAGAGAGAGAGAGAGAGAGAGAGAGGAGAGGAGAAGAGAGATAGAGAGAGAGAGAGCGAGAGAGAGAGAGAGAGAGAGAGAGAGAGAGAGGGAGAGAGAGAGAGAGTATCGAGGAGAGAGGGAGAGAGAGCGAGAGAGAGAGAGGCGAGAGAGAGAGAGAGAGAGAGAGAGAGAGAGAGAGAGAGAGAGAGAGAGAGAGAGAGAGAGAGAGAGAGAGAGAGAGAGAGAGAGAGAGAGAGAGAGGAGAGAGAGAGAGAGAGAGAGGAGAGAGAGAGAGAGAGAGAGAGAGAGAGAGAGAGAGAGAGAGAGAGAGAGGAGAGAAGAGAGAGAGAGAAGAGAGAGAAGAGAGAGAGAGAGAGAGAGAGAGAGAGAGAGAGAGCAGAGAGAGAGAGGAGAGATAGAGAGAGAGAGAAGAGAGAGAAGAGAGAGCGCGAGAGAGAGAGAGAGAGAGAGAGAGAGAGAGAGAGAGAGAGAGAGAGAGAGAGACTGTTAACGTTTCTGTTAACGCTCTAGCGGTTGCAATTTTTGTTTGATCGTTACCAAACTCGATATTTAAATGTTTAATGTAAAACTAAAGATAAGTTCCTTTCCGGCTGATATCGGACTAGTGGGAGGGGGATTTTCAAAAATTCGAAGTATTTCGCTTATATTGAGTAGGATAAAAAAAATTGTATAGGACCAACCTTATTGCTAATGTGATTCCCTATAAATGTTGTAATGATCATTTTTACTTCTACTCATGTCATATTAACAATAGCCTGCTAAATCATGAAAAGTCTCATTTCAATCTTAAATACCAAGTATTGTGTTTAATGGGCCTTTATAATTTAAGTTCTATGCAAATATGTGTGATAGCATCATTAATTATAATTTTCCGGTCTCGAGGCAATAATGTTTATTTCATGTGTATCATACTCGATATTTAAGCGTTCCACTCAATATTAAAGATTGAATTCTTTAATAGCTGATGTCGGACCTAGATTAGGGGGAGTTTACTTAGAAGATTTAAAATACCATTTTTATGATAGAATCGGAATGAACACTGTTGATGAGAACTAATCATCTTAAACTATTAATGCTCTACAATATTTGTTTTATACAATTTTCCGTAACTTGAACATTAAGCGAGCTCTGCGTACTTTCTTGTTTTCAGCGTTCAGTAAACCCCCACTTCTTGTCATTGGAGTTTTACTTAGAAATATAAAATATACAGTTAGATGAATTCACAAAGCCTGATGCCTGCATGAGGGAACTCTTAGTTTACGTAGCCTCTGCGTGACGGACTTTTTTCGTCTCCGATTACGTAAATACAATCTCAAAAGCTGATTTTCCTCTTGGGGAATAAGCTAAATACATCATGCCATTTATTTAGGAAATTCTGACTATTTGGGGAGTGTAATTGTGAGAGGCTGACAACTGCAGACACGGGGAAAACTGTGGAGAAAATGTATAAGGAAAACGAGTTTGATATCGCTGTTAAGGTTTTCGAGGAATGTCTCTCCCTTCAGCTTGCCAAGATTAAGAGAGATGTCAGTTAAATAAATATGAAAATAATGGATTATAAATAACTGGTAAAAAATACGTAAAACCTTGAAAAACAATTACTAGAAAGAAATCGTATGTGGTAAAATGTCACGTAAATGTAAAATAACGTTAAATAATAAATAATGAAAGAATGCATAAGAGTTAAACTCTGGTCAGCTCAGATTACGAATGAAATGGACAAATGAATAAATTTAAACTATTGTAAAAATATTGTAATAAAATGTCTTACGACTGCACCAATTGCACCCAGAAAAAGAAAGAGAAAAAGGAAATGGGGGTATGGGGACAGATTCAAATAGGAATTTTGAATCTCACCATTCTCCTACAATAGACAATTCTATCCTGTATCCTCAGGAGGACGAAATGCAACAGGGCAGAAGAAAGAGTCTCGGCCGAACAACTGGAGAAGGTTTCCAGGACGAGCTGACATTTCTTGAATAGGATCCTTCATGGGTATATATATATATTGTTCGAAAACTACGTACATTAAAAAAAAATTAAACAGAGTTCATCACATATTTAAGAAGTACAAAGTAGATGAAAGGAGCCGACCGATGGAAGGACCATTGGTGCCGGTAGTGTCTCGACTACCTAAGTCTAGCCCATTCTCGGCCTTCTCTTTGATCTTAGCCACCCAGCTATAAAAGCGGCCCAGAGTTAATTTGTTCTCAGTTCTCTACAAGTGAATAACAGAGCGTTCAGTGCAGCTTTAGTGGACAGTGCTTTTAGTTTCGGTACAGTGTTTATGTAAAGAACAGTGCAGTGCCGTGTTTATGTAAAGAACAGTGCAGTGCCGTGTTCTTTGTGAACTTCAGTGATCGTGAGTTATTGTACTGTGCAATAAGAAAGAATGTTATCAGTGCATACTGTGAGTAATAGTTGAGAAGTGTGTAGTGCATTGTCAAATAAATTGTGCAGTGATAAAGCTTGTGTGTTTAATTTTGCAATCCAAAAGAACTCTAATAAACAAAGTTTATTATTTTTGGTAATAAACGTAACAATATTTGCAACTTATGACTTGATGACGACGGATTTCCACTGAACGAGAGTTGGTCACTGCGAAACAGCCAAAAGAATCATGAGCACACTCAGGTAGCAACCATATGCAACTTCGCATCGTCCAAACGTTCGTGGTTAGAATAAATATTTGGCGTCCGGCTGATAGAGAGCGTAGGCCAAATACAATTTCATTGACTCGCCAAAGTAGTTTATGTTCAAATCATACGACTCGTAAGAAATCCATTTGATAGTCTCTTACATAAATAATACACTGTCTACGGGTGCAAATAAAAATATTTTAATCATCAAAAAATAATGTACAGGAGCTAAATGGAAATGGATTTGCCAGCGTTTATTGATATATTATAATTAAAAAGAAAAAGATCAAGTAAATACTAACTTGCTTTGGTAATCTAACGCTTTCGATTGAATTAGGAAACAGAGACTTATCTCCAAACTAGTCTGGACAGGTTTTGATTAGGGTGTATGCGAAATGAAATATATTTATTTATTTCAAATGTAAAAAACATATTTGGATAAGTCAAAAATAGTTTGGATTGCTGCAAAAAAGTTACTAATATTAAGCCAATTAGTTTTATTTACATATTATTACAAAGCAATGTTAAATAATACTTTGTTGTAAATATATCTCATATGAATACATTTTCTAACATCTCTAAGTTTAATAATAATATTTGATAAATTAATTTTGTTACTTGAATAATTTGGAATCGGCTCAATTTGAATTTTTCAAATCATATGTCTGGTCAACATGGACACCTAATTATACATATAGTTACACTGGAAACTGGACGGAGGACGGAAAAAAAAACTCTTAATCTTGTCACTCTCTGATAACAGAATCCCAAGGAAACGCTTCAATAAACTAATAGCGTTGGATGCCAGTAGTCAAAATATAAATTATAGTTGGGCTACACAAATAAAATCTATAGCAAACTTAAATAATGTCCAAAAATACTCCAGCTATACCATAACTGAAATAAATTTCCTAGTAAATAAAATACAATTTTATAGAATATATAATTAATTATGCAGTGAATGTTTTTACAACCGAGGTTAGGGAACCCGAAAATTAAAAAAAAAAAATTTGAAACTTTGTATGCGAGTAGAGTAGTTCATCCGTAACACAAAACTATATTTTGTTCGTGCGGAACTACGATTTGAAGGGGTAAAGTCACCTCTTGGAAAAAAAAAATTGTTTTATAATGAATCTTATAGCAGATTAAACGTCAAATTCAACCATATATGACAAAGTTGTATTCCGATCACATTTTTCTAAAATAAGCTAATATTACCTTTATTGTATATTGCTTTGCCCACAGCTCATTCATCACTTCATGATTCGCTACTTACGGCGACAGTTTCTTCTTGAGGAGGAAAAGGTTTTAAAAAATATGGAGGATACTTAAAAAATATGGAGGAAAAAAAATAGGATACTTAAAAAAAATCTGATTGCGCAGTTTTATATTACATTAAAAACCATTAAACTATCATTTGAAACTTGTTATATATCTATTACCGTTTTAACAATATTCTCTCGGAAATATAAAAAAAAAAAAAATGATTTTTTTACGTCTTCAATTAGCAGTTCCTCACGATCAAAAAATAGTTTTGTGCTACGGATGAACTACTCTACTTGCACACAAAGTTTCAGAATTTTTTGAATTTTCGGGTTCACTGACCTCCTTTGTTAGTTACATTAAAAGTAAATCTATATATATTTCAATAAATGTAAAAATAGACGAGTGGACTGCAGTAAGAACCTTGTCTCGGGAGGCAGGAAGGAATCTAGCAATACTCTGAAGTAGGTCTAGCATCAATAGATGGGTGTCTAATATAATGGATTCAGAAACAGTGAATGGGATAGACGAGTGGAATGCAGTTAGCACGTTGTCTCGGGAGGCAGGAAGGAATCTAGCAAGACTCTGCAGTAGGCCTAGCAGCAATAGATGGGTGTCTAATATAATGGATTCAGGAACTGTGAATGGGATAGACGAGTGGACGGCAGTTTAGAGGTGTCTGGAGGGCAGGATTGAATTAGAGCAACACTCTGCAGTTGGCGGGCCTAGCGCAATAGATGGTGTCTAATATAATGGAATTCAGAACTGTGAATGGGGTAGACGAGTGGAAGGCTGCAGTTAGAGCCTTGTCTCGGGAGGCAGGGATGAATCTAGCAAAACACTCTGAAGTAGGTCTAGCATCAATAGAATTGGGTGTCTAATATAATGGTTCAGAAACAGTAGAATGGGATAGACGAGTGGAATGCAGTTAGCCCTTGTCTCGAGGAGGCAGGAAGGAATCTAGCAAGACTCTGCAGTAGTCCTAGCAGCAATAGATGGGTGTCTAATATAATGGATTCAGGAACTGTGTATGGGATAGACGAGTGGAAGGCAGTTATAGGCTTGTCTCGGGAGGCAGGAAAGGAATCTAGCACATCTGCAGAAGGCTAGCAGCAATAGATGGGTGTCTAATATAATGGATTCAGGAAACAGTGAATGGGATATGACGAGTGAATGCAGTTAGCACCTTGTCTCGGGAGGAAGGAAGGAATCCTGGCAAACACTCTTGCAGTAGGGCCTTGCAGCAATAGATGGGTTGGTCTAATATAATGGATTCAGGAAACCGTGAATGGGATAGACGAGTGATGCAGTTAGCCCTTGTCTCGGAGGCAGGAAGGAATTCTAGGGCAACCTCAGAATAGTAGGCTAGCAGAATAGATGGGTGTCCTATATAATGGATTCGGAACTGTGATGGGATAGAAGAGTGGAATGCAGTAAGAACCGTGGTCTCGGGAGGCAGGAAGGAATCTAGCAATTACCTCTGCAGAGCCTGCAGCAATAGATGGGGGTCTAATTAATGGATTCAGGAACAGTGAATGGTATAGACGGTGGATGCAGTTATGACGTGTCTCGGGAGGCAGGAAGGAATCTAGACAATATCTGAAGATGGTCTAGCATCAATCGATGGGTGTCCTAATATAATGGCTTCAGTAACAGTGTATGGGATAGACGAGTGGAATGCAGAGTAGCAACTTGTCTCGGGAGGGCAGGAAGGAAATCTAGCAAAGACTCTGCAGTAGGTCTAGCATCAATAGATGGTGTTTAATATTAATGATTCAGGAACTGTGAATGGATTGACGAGTGCGATGCAGTTAGCACCTTGTCTCGGGAGGGCAGGAAGGAATCTAGCAAGACTCTGCAGTATGCCTAGCAGCAAATTGATGGGGTATAATATAATGATTCAGGAACTGTGAATGGGGTGACGGGTGGAGGCAGATTTAGAACCTTGTCTGGGAGGACTGGAAGGAATCTAGGAACGCTCTGCAGTAGGCCTTGCATCTATAAGATGGGGTGGTTATATAATGGCTTCAGAAACAGGAATGGGGTAGACGAGTGGAAGGCAGTAAGAACCTTGTCTCGGAGGCAGGAGGAATTCTAGCAAGACCCTGCAGTAGGCTGCCAGCAATTTAAGATGGGTGTCTAATATAATTGATTCAGGGAACAGTGATTGGGATAGATGAGTGGAAATGCAGTTTGCACCTTGTCTCGGGAGGCAGGAAGGAAATCTAGCAAGACTCTGCAGTTGGCTTGCAGCATAGTTGGTGTCTAATTTAATGGATTCGGAACAGTGATGGGTAGACGAGTGGAAATGCAGTAAAGTACCCTTGTCTCGGGAGGCAGGAGGAATCTAGCAATACTCTGCAGTAGGCTAGCAGCAATAGAATGGGTGTCTAATATAATGGATTCAGGACAGTTGAATTGGATAGACGAGGGATGCAGTTATCAACCTTGTCTCGGGAGGCAGGAAGGAATCTAGCAACCCACTCTGCAGTAGGCCTAGAAGCAATAGATGGGGTCTAATATAATGCGATTCGGTAAACTGTGAATGGGGTAGACGGGTGGAATGCAGTTATCCCTTGTCATCGGAGCAGAAGGAATCTAGCAAGACTCTGCAGTAGGCCTAGGCAGAATAGATGGGTGTCTAATATAATGGATTCAGGAACAGTGAAGGGGGGTAGACGAGTGGAATGCAGTTATCACCTTGTCTTGGGAGGCAGGAAGGAATCTAGCAATAACTCTGCAGTAGGCCTAGCAGCAATAGATGGGTGTTAATATAATGGATTCAGGAAACAGTGAATGGTGGATATTCGAGTGGAATGCAGTTATCACCTTGTCTTGGGAGGCAGGAAGGAATCTAGCAAAACACTCGGCAGTAGGCCTAGCAGCAATAGATGGGTGTCTAATATATTGGGATTCAGGACAGTGGAATTGGGATAGACGCGAAAATGCAGTTAGCACCTTGGTATCGGGAGGCAGGAGGAAATCTAGCAACCACTCTGAAGTAGGTTTAGCCTTCAATAGATGGGTGTCTAATATAATGGCTTCAGAAACAGTGAAGGGATAGACGAGTGGAATGCAGTTGCACATTCTCGGGAGGCAGGAAGGAATCGAGCAAGACTCTGCTGTAGGGCCTAGCTGCAATAGTGGGTGTCTAACATAATGGAATCAGGAACAGTGAATGGGGATAGCAGCACGTGGAATGCAGTTAGCCCTTGTCTCGGGAGGCAGGAAGGTAATATAGCAAGACTCTGCAGTAGGCCTAGCAGCAATAGATGGAGAGTAATATAATGGATTCAGGAACAGTGAATGGAATAGACGGGTGGAATGATAGTTAGCACCTTGTCTCGGGAGGCGGAAGGATCTAGCAAGGGTGGACTCTGCAGTAGGCCTAGCTGCAATAGATGGGTGTCTAATATAAAAGGATTCTGGAACAGTGAATGGGATAGATCGAGTGGGAAATGCAAGTAAGAACCTTGTCTCGGGAGGCAGAAGGAATCTGCAATATCTGCATTAGGCCTAGCAGCAATAGATGGGTTCTAATATAATGGATTAGGAACAGTGAATGGGATAACGCGAAAATGCAGTTGCACTTGTCTCGGGTAGGCAGGAAGGAATCTAGAGAACTCTGAAGTAGGTCTAGATTCAGTAGATGGGTGTTAATATAATGGCTTCAGAAACAGTGAATTGTGATAGACGAGTGGAATGCAGTTAGCACCTTGTGCGGGGAGGCAGGAAGGAATCTAGCAAGACTCTGCAGTAGGCCTAGCAGCAATAGATGGGTGTCTAATATAATGGATTCAGGAACTGTGAATGGGGTAGACGGGTGGAAGGCAGTTAGAACCTTGTCTCGGGAGGCAGGAAGGAATCTAGCAACACTCTGAAGTAGGTCTAGCATCAATAGATGGGTGTCTAATATAATGGCTTCAGAAACAGTGAATGTGATAGACGAGTGGAATGCAGTTAGCACCTTGTCTCGGGAGGCAGGAAGGAATCTAGCAAGACTCTGCAGTAGGCCTAGCAGCAATAGATGGGTGTCTAATATAATGGATTCAGGAACTGTGAATGGGGTAGACGAGTGGAAGGCAGTTAGAGCCTTGTCTCGGGAGGCAGGAAGGAATCTAGCAACACTCTGCAGTAGGCCTAGCAGCAATAGATGGGTGTCTAATATAATGGATTCAGGAACAGTGAATGGGATAGACGAGTGGAATGCAGTTAGCACCTTGTCTCGGGAGGCAGGAAGGAATCTAGCAAGACTCTGCAGTAGGCCTAGCAGCAATAGATGGGTGTCTAATATAATGGATTCAGGAACTGTGAATGGGATAGACGAGTGGAATGCAGTAAGAACCTTGTCTCGGGAGGCAGGAAGGAATCTAGCAATACTCTGAAGTAGGTCTAGCATCAATAGATGGGTGTCTAATATAATGGATTCAGGAACTGTGAATGGGGTAGACGGGTGGAAGGCAGTTAGAACCTTGTCTCGGGAGGCAGGAAGGAATCTAGCAATACTCTGAAGTAGGTCTAGCATCAATAGATGGGTGTCTAATATAATGGATTCAGGAACTGTGAATGGGGTAGACGAGTGGAAGGCAGTAAGAACCTTGTCTCGGGAGGCAGGAAGGAATCTAGCAAGACTCTGCAGTAGGTCTAGCAGCAATAGATGGGTGTCTAATATAATGGATTCAGGAACAGTGAATGGGATAGACGAGTGGAATGCAGTAAGAACCTTGTCTCGGGAGGCAGGAAGGAATCTAGCAAGACTCTGCAGTAGGCCTAGCAGCAATAGATGGGTGTCTAATATAATGGATTCAGGAACAGTGAATGGGATAGACGCGAAAATGCAGTTAGCACCTTGTCTGGGAGGGCAGGAAGGAATCTAGCAAGACTCTGCAGTAGGCCTAGCAGCAATAGATGGGTGTCTAATATAATGGATTCAGGAACTGTGAATGGGGTAGACGAGTGGAAGGCAGTTAGAGCCTTGTCTCGGGAGGCAGGAAGGAATCTAGCAAGACTCTGCAGTAGGCCTAGCAGCAATAGATGGGTGTCTAATATAATGGATTCAGGAACTGTGAATGGGATAGACGAGTGGAAGGCAGTTAGAACCTTGTCTGGGAGGGCAGGAAGGAATCTAGCAAGACTCTGCAGTAGGCCTAGCAGCAATAGATGGGTGTCTAATATAATGGATTCAGGAACTGTGAATGGGATAGACGAGTGGAAGGCAGTAAGAACCTTGTCTGGGAGGGCGGAAAGGAGTCTAGGAACGCTCTGCAGTAAGAACCTTGTCTCGAGAGGCAGGAAGGAATCATCACGGAGATTAAACGTAATTTTTTCATATATACTTTCTTCTCGTTATAAGTATAAGATGATATGTGCTTTGAACTACAGATGTAATCAACGGCGTGTAACGTCATTGACATTTATATGCATACTTACTTTCTATTGGGTAGGATCGATAGAGATTTGAAGACATATTTGAAAAATCCCATCATGAGTGGAACCTCAATAGCTGATATCCTTTAATGGAAATGATCTAATAAAATGAGTAGATGTGTCATGAGTGAGTTGCCACATGTGAAATATGCTTAGATCACGTATCCAGTTCGTAAAGGACTTTTTCTTGTCTAGTGTTTTGCAGTATAGTAGCAAATGGCGTTTGACATTTTGAAATGGAATAGAAATATTCTGAAAGTAGAGAGGAGATGGTTTGGTGGAATAACGATAAGGAGCGAACGAGTATTAATTCAATTTGTTGAGGAAGTGGCGATGGGGAATGTTTAGCATTGGCTAAATATAACAGATCCGAAGAACCTCCCCTTAATTTAGCCAGTCTAAAAGAGAAAGCTCCTTGAGGGGAATAAAAGAGCCCTAATATTGGACAGCCCTAACACACCCCCTTCAGCTACAATTCATTTTAAGCACTAAGATAAGTTTTCACTCCTGCAATCTCACATTATGTTCCCTTATAGCAGATTTTCCTTCGTGGATATCAGCTATTGAGGTTGTACTCATTACACGATTTTTGAAATATTTCTTATTCAAGGAAAATTATTAGATTTAAAAAATATAACTTTAAGAAAAAGAAAAATTAGTGATCCAGTGAATGTTTATATATAATATATGAATAAATATTTTTAAAGACTAAAATTGTTTGTTTACCGGCAGTACATATGTACAATTTATTTACATAGTTAGAATAAATAAGTAAAAAAAATGAATATATATATACGGATAATATGTATACAAATTGAATAGATAGCCAAAAAACAAATACTCAAATTATTTCTGATTCTTTCCACCTCCCCTAATAAATGATGTCAGGTCTTATTTTCCTTGAGGATAGATTGAAGACAGAACTATGTTGCTGAGCTGCGCCATATCCGGTGCACAGAGTTCATCAACGACAAAACGTCCGTCACGCAGAGGCTGTGTAAACTAAGCAGATTTCCGTCCTCAAGTTTAATAATAGATAAACCTACATACTGCTAACACAACACCGCCGTGAATATTAAGTGAATAAATACAAACGGTATTAAGAAATCTCTCCCCCCCCCCTCCTCGGCGGGAAGCGACTCAAATGTAAACAAACAGGTCTGCCAACGGCTCACTGTAAAGAAAAACAATAACTGAAACATATCAGAATATAATATATTAATTTTATTGATAATTGTGTAATATAGCCTATCTAGTACTGTCATTTATAATTAATCAGAATAATTTTTATATCGATCAATCAAATTTTAGTAGTCCAAGAATTTAAAACGGGGGAGGGGTCAAAAGCATGTATCTCGTATAATAAAGATTTCTGGAAAGCAATATTTGGTATTTAAGCTTCAAATAATGTGGTTTATTATATAACAGAGTTTTGTTTTTGTAACACGAATAGAAGTGGGGGTTTACTGAAGTCTGAAAACTGAAAAATACAAATATATCGGTTAATATTCAAGGTTAGAGAATAGACGCACATAACAATATTTACAGTACATTTAATTTACAATAAGATTTGTTCTATACACTTTTTCGATCAGACTATTATAAGTCAGAAGTTTCCAATTTTCAAAATTCTCCCCCACTAAACCCCCCTCCCTCTGGTGCAATTTCAGCCGTTAACTTGATATTTCTTTTTATATGAAACGACTAAATATCGAGTTTGGTAACGATTAAACAAAAAATGCGACTGCTAGAGCGGTAACAGACAAATATATATATATATACATTTGTCTTATATATAGTTTGGTACTTATTATATAGTTTTGAACGGTCCTCATTTTCGTCATCTACTAGGTAGGATCGATTGGACATATCGAAGAATAATTTCGAATATTGCGTCACGAGTACGACCTCAATAGCTGATTTCCCTTAAGGGAAAAAAAAGGATGGGGTGGTGCAGAGACTTGCCAGATGGAGGCTTTGAAGAAATTTAGCCAAGCATGTGGGGGTTAAAAGAAGATGAAAATTATAATCAGTCTTGTTGAAAACTTAAGTTTCTAGAAATGTTTTTTTAATACCTTTTTCTGTATCTCAACCGAGATATTTGCATTTTAAGTAATTTAAGCAAATTAAGGGAAATGAGGTATTTAGGTTATACTCAGGTCGCAATTTTCGAAAAATTTCATCAAGTGCCCACCGTTCCTACCCAGCAGACAATGAAAATAAGTTCATCGTTATATTAACTTTCATATATTAACGATGATAATAGTATTCATATGATTAGTACGGTGATGTGGAGCAGGACAGAAGCACTGAATCTGAACAAGAAATATTGGAGCTTGGATGACGCTTCTGTTTGCTCGTTGTGCAAGCTCCAGGAGCTAGAAGATGATTTCCACTTCCTTGCAGTCTGCCCTATCCTGAGGCAATTCAGGAGAGATTCGTTTGGGATGAACACACTCACCGAAAACGGAGTCAGGAAAGTATTAAATGCAAAGGATTATTCATTACTTTACAATTATGCAACTAGATCATGAAGTATAAATTTGATTATTTATGCAACTGTATTTTATAAGGTTTTGCTATTCTGTGAATTTCTATTTACTTTTTTGGTTTGTCACCTCAAGTATTTATTATTTTATTTAACACCAATAGAATAAATTTATATTTATTTCCAATGAAGAAAAAACTTGTCACTCAAGCTGATGGGCTAACACAAGCTTCACTAAATTTCTTTATATTGTAAGAATTCTTAAATATGGGAATATATATATATATATATATATATATATATATATATATATATTGTTACGTTTTTATTACAAAACCAGTAATAAAACGTTGTTAATACGAGTTGTTTTGGATGGCAAAATTAAACACACACAAGTTTCACAGTTTAACACTGCACGATTTATTTCTCAATGTACAATACTCTTGATTAATTATTACTACTCACAGAATTACATTGATAGTGTAACTGTTCTTCAGGTTACACAGTCCAATAATTCACTCGCGGTCACTGAACTTTACATAAAACGACGGCACTGCACTGTCATTTACTTCGCGGCACTGAACTGTCTTAAACACGCCATAAACTGTTACTTACAGACACGGCACAACACTTTTCTTCACGGCACAACACTTTACCGCCCTGCACTAAGTCGCGCTGAACATCCCTCGGAGACCATCGAGCACCACTGACCGGGGGGGGGGCAGTACTGTTAGAGTCCCTTTTAAATGCTTGTAGAAGTGTCTAGGCATAGAAGGTTCCAGTTCTTCCTGGAAGGTCCCTAATTAGATTCGCTCGTTCCACTAGTCTTTGTTCCTCCCCTCACGTGGCTCTCTCTGTGTATTCGCCCACTCATCCGATTCTCCCTATCGATATATATATATATATATATATATATATAGATATATATATATATATATAGATATAAACTTTTTTATTTGATCATTACCAAACTTCACATTTAACCCCGCCTAAGACAAATCTAAAGATGAAGTTTTTTAATGACTGAAATCGGACCAGTGGGAGGTGGGGGGTTTAAAGAGGGGGAACTTCGTAGATTTGCTGTTATTATACGTTGAAAATTTTTATATAAGAAATATTATTGTTAATATGATTTGCCAAAAATGGGGGAGAGGGCTCCAGCTTGAATATTAAACGAGATATTTCAATTTTTTTATCATCAGTAAAATCTCACTCCTACTCGCGCCTTATGCACCATAATCTGTTATATATTGAGTCACTTTATTCCATGCTTAAATAGCAAATATTGTATGCATTGAAGTTGTGCAGCATGAGATACATGCAGATATGTTGTGTGACTACTTCATCAATTCCGTTCTTAAATCAAAAAAGTTATTTGATCTATACGGTAATCGATATTTAACCATTTCATTCAAGTTCATAGTCGTTGATGACTAATAAATCAGAGAAGGAAAAGGTTGGGGGGGGGGGTAGAAGAGAGATTAGAAAATTTAAAATATTTCCCTTATTATAAGTCAGATCAAAAATGTTAGAAGAAAAATCTTGGTAAACTACTTTTGCACTGCAACTCTTGTTATATACGGGTTTTCCTAATTCAAATACTACTCAAGTTATTTGTTCTCTCTTGTTTAATGCATTTAGAAAAAACCCTTCTACTGATCCAATTTTTATTTCGCAATAGAGAATATATTCTGATGATATCAGTAGTTTGTCGTGTAGTGGAAATCTCCTTAGTTCACACATTTTCCGAGCGAGGGGCGTTTTTGAATCTCAAATCAGAGCTATTGTTTTCATGGGGTTTAGAGAAAGGACGGTTTGGAGGGGGCTAATATCAAACAGTCAAAAATCTCTTTCATTACGGTTCAGTAAATAATTCTGTTGGAAACAAAATGTGTTACAATTGTTATTTATATTTACTTGTTGAAGATAAAAAGCATGTGGGAAATGGGTTTAGTTGAGAACGGCCCTGGCCTGACCGGCGTTATATTTACATTACATAACCATCTCGCTTACTAGCCAGAACATGAAATAAAAGTCCGTCACGCAGGGGCTGCGTAAACTAAGCAGATTTCCCACGTGAAGTTATACAGTAGAACAATCTTCCTAATAATAACAGTAGTAGTAAGGAATCTCTAAACTTATTCACGAGGGACGAATAGTTACAAAGACGGCCGCACAAGCTCTCGGCGGAAAGTCCCGAACGTAGCCGACTCCTGCCGACCACACACACAATACAAATGCAAATATCTCGGTTAATATATAAGATAGAGAATAAATGTATAGAACAATATTTATTGTAAATTTAATTTGAAATAAGATTGATTCTATAAACATTTTCGATCCGACGCATAATAACGGAGATATTTCGAATTTTCAAAATTCCCCCTCTAAACCCCCTCTCCCACTGTTCCGATTTCAGCCATTAACGAACTTGATCTTTCTTTTTACATAAAACGATTAAATATGAAGCTTGGTAACGATCAAACAAAAATTGCGACCGCTAGAACGTTAACAGACAAATATATATATATATATATATATATATAT
Source organism: Riptortus pedestris (assembly GCA_019009955.1). Taxonomy (NCBI): domain Eukaryota; kingdom Metazoa; phylum Arthropoda; class Insecta; order Hemiptera; family Alydidae; genus Riptortus; species Riptortus pedestris. Next base: position 122,848,450 of record CM032233.1, read on the forward strand.
ATATATATATATATATATATATATATACTAGCTCAGATACCCGGCTTCGCTCGGGAATTCATTTGAGGCTGAATGGTGATGGTATTTTTTTGGCGAGGCTTTACTTTGCACAATATTTTGGCATTTACCCGTTCCAGTGATTAGGGTTAATACCCGTTGTTGGCATTTGTTAATAAAATTATTTTTTTATGTAAGACTTCACTGTCCTGCATATTGTCATATTTCCCGTCTCCTGTGCATTATTCATAGATTTAAATTATTAAGGAAAAAATATTGACATACATTTGAATTAATTTTTTCAGGTACCCTGGTAGTTCATATTGAAAAGAAGTGCTGAGCAAATTTCTCTAAATAACAAAATAAACAACTTTTGTCATGTGCATATTTGCCGAAACCCCAATAGGAAATCATTATTATTAATTTCAGGCCTCCCTTATAACCCCCACTCCTGCCCGTCCCTAGAAATGTTAGTATGGCTTATTATAAGGAAGGCGTTAGTGCTAATACACATACTGAGTGTTTTATTTAGTTCGGTTGAGTCTTTTGTGCCAAATAAAATTGTGGACTCCCGCTTTAGTTTATAGCCTATAACTCATTTATGCTTCCGTATACGGCAAAAGTGCATATATCAAAAGTTACTCTAAATAACAAAATAAACAACTTTTGTTATGTGCATATTTGCTGAAAAAGCAATAGGAAACGAAATATCGCTATTTTTAATTTCAGGCCTCCCCTATAACCCCCACTCCTGCCCGTCCCTAGAAATATTAGTATGGCTTATTATAAGGAAATCGTTAGTATTAATTCACATAGCGAGTTTGGTTTAGTTCGGTTGAGTCTTTTGTGCCAAATAAAATTATGGACTCCCGCTATAGTTTTTAGCGTATAACTCATTTATACTTCTGTATACGTCAAAAGTGCATATAACAAAAGTTACTCTAAATTACAAAATAAACAACTTTTGTTAAGTGCATATTTGCTGAAAAAACAATAGGAAACGAAATATCGCTATTTTTAATTTCAGGCCTCCCTTATAACCCCCACTCCTGTTCGTCTTAGAGAATATTAATATAGCCGAAAGTCTAAGTTGGGCTAGTAGTAATATACATACCAAGTTTCATAAAATTCGGTTCAGCCGTTTATGCGTGAAAAGGTAACAAACAAACAAACAAACAAATAAATAAACAAACAAACAGACACCAAAGAAACAAAATGCAGTTATGGTGTCTATGACATGTGAAACGAAAAGTTATCGTGAAATTTCGCGAAAAAAATCAATGTACAGACAGAGGTTACAATTTTATATATATATAGATATATCATTTTGAACGGACCTCATTTTCTGGGAAATCTGCTAAAAAACGATGAGTAGATGGGGTGTGGGTTTACAGATACAGAAAAAAAAGAAAGTACGAATAACTTATTTAATATTGGAGTTACGAAAAAATGTATATATATTAACAATTGTAGGCCATCAATAGTTAACAATATTGCTTCTACACAATTTTACGATCAGAATCATTATAACGGAGATATTTTGAATTTTCGTCCTCCCCCCTTCTAACCCCCACTATTCCAGGTCCAGGTTCAGCCTATAACAAATATAATCTTTAATATTCACTGAGCCTGCTAAATATCGAGTATGGTTTAGATCAAGAAAACATTTTTGAAACGAGAAACTAAAATCTTAATTGCTGGCGCCATCACTCTGTGTATTTGCACGTATCCACACAGTAAAAGATCAATGAAAACAATATTTGGTATTTAAGCTTAAAATAAAGTGGTTCATGATATTATTATTAATATGACCTCTTATTGTTATTAATATGACGATACAGTAAATCACCTTAAAAAATTGAATTTGTTTTACAAAATTTAACTTCTCTTCTTTTTGATTTTGACTTAGTAAGAAATTTAATATAATTTTAGATAATATAAATGTACTAGTATATAGGAATAAAATTTTATTTTTTAATAAAGCCATTTTAAATTGTTGCCTTTAATACTAGTTTAATGTTTATTTGTTGTTTTTATTACTTGAAATTAATGTTTATTTATCGAGCTTTGATTTGTTCATACAGTTTTTGTTATTTTTCTATTATTTTATTTTTATTTTACATTGTTAAATTTTGAGCCAAATCGCCTAGTTGCGGGTGCTCCTGCTTAAATAAATAATATGACCTAAGTAGGATTGAGGGTTTACTGAGACTGAAAATTAATAAATCTCAGTTAATATTCAAGATAGAGGACAAACTTATATAATAACATTTATAGGTAATTAGAATCGTAATACGATTAGAAATTCTCTTTTTCTAACACCCCTCCCCCTCCACTCACTAGTCCTATTTCAGCCGTTAACGAACTTGATCTTAACAAAAAAGGTTTAAATATCAAGTTTCGTTATGATCAACCAAAAATTGGGTCGACTAGAGCGTTAACAGACATATATATAATTTTCTATTTATTGACATGTCTTGTTATTAGTCCTGGATTTATTAAAGAATATGCTTTAAAATGATGAGAAACTGGTTTCCACACTGAAGAGAGAACGCATTTAATCATAAATTATTTTTTGGGCGATTTTGATATATATTTTGTAGTTTCATTTAGTAATTGAACGTTTTTGATCGTATTTATACACTATATAAAAATTGGGACATGAAGTTCTTTAGTTTATTTTTACAAATGATATTAGTTTTATAGATTTAAAACATTCGGGCTAATGATAAGCTTTTATCGAAATATTTATGAATGTTGTTGGGGTTTGAAGTATAGTCGTGTATCTTGTTTCATGATTGTGTGTTATGATCTTTCTAAACACATCATCACACACATTATGATTATGTTTTATACTATTTCTGGGAGGCACAGGCTAACCAAGTGACTTAGGGCGTTCGTCCCTAACACTCTTGGTAAAACTAGTCTTGAGTCTGATTCTCACCTGGACCATAGTAATTTCTTTAGTGTTGAAATCCATAAATAAAATTCTTGGCTAGAAAAGGGTGGAAACCTGAAGATGACCTTCCCCAATTTGCCTGAGTAGCACAAAGTGGGAGTAAATTAATACCACTAAATATACTATTTCCATAAAATATGTTCACGTTTTGTTTCCCAAACAGTATTGTTTGGTACATATATATTGAAGGAATTGCCATAATTTTTGAGTGCTTAGAGAGTGGCCGAAAGAAATTACTCGAGTCTCTATTGAATATTAAGCCTGGAATCACCTGGCTGGACTAGAAGAGAGCTCTATCCAGTCTCTAGCTATCCTTCTCCCCACTCTAATCGATATTAACATTCACGCATTTGGGGACAAATCCACTTACCCCCAGCAGCCGATAGACGTCACGCAGGGGCTGCGTAAACTAGGCATAATTCCCACCTGCTGATATGACACACTAGTGTTCTCAACTCACCACGTATTCTCTATTTCCAAGTAAAATAAAAAAATATAAGTAGAAAAGGGGTTTTAATTAAGACTGAAAACAAGAAAGTGCGAATAGTAAACCATCAATAGTTTAATAAGATTTGTTCTATAACATTTTACGATCTGACTCATTGTAACGCGGATATTTTGAATTTTCGAATCCACCCCCTTTTAACCGCCACTATTCCAGGTACGATTTCAGCCAGTAAGAAATATGACCTATAGTGTATAATACTGAGTATGGTATAAATAAAATAAACGTTTTCGAGAAGAGAACATAAAATCATAATTGATGACTTCATCACACAACGAATATTCATGTTTCTAGCGTAATAAACGTCTCTTGAAAACGATATTAGGTATTTAAGTTTAGAATAAAGTGGTTCCTGGTATATTAGATTCTTGCTCTTATGAAATGAGTAGGAGTGGGGGCGGGGGTTGCTGATGGCTAAAAACTAAAATATGAAGATAAACAAAATTCTATATATATTCTAAGTTTTAAGTGTGTCTGTTCAATAGGATATATATCTATATATATATGTATATATAAAATTGTAACCTCTGTCTGTACATTGATTTTTTTCGCGAAATTTCACGATAACTTTTCGTTTCACATGTCATAGACACCATAACTGCATTTTATTTCTTTCGTGTCTGTTTTTTTGTTTGTTTGTTTATTTGTTTGTTTATTTGTTTGTTTATTTGTTTGTTTATTTGTTTGTTACCTTTTCACGCATAAACGGCTGAACCGAATTTTATGAAACTTGGTATGTATATTACTACTAGCCCAACTTAGACTTTAGGTTATATTCATATTCTCTGAGACGAAAAGGAGTGGGGGTTATAAGGGAGGCCTGAAAGTAAAAATAGCGATATTTCGTTTCCTATTGATTTTTCGGCAAATATGCACATAACAAAAGTTGTTTATTTTGTAGTTTAGAGTAACTTTTGTTATATGCACTTTTGCCGTATACGGAAGTATAAATGAGTTATACGCTAAAAACTATAGCGGGAGTCCACAATTTTATTTGACACAAAAGACTCAACCGAACTAAACCAAACTCGCTATGTGAATTAGTACTAACAATTTCCTTATAATAAGCCATACTAACATTTCTAGGGACGGGCAGGAGTGAGGGTTATAAGGAGGCCTGAAATTAATAATAATGATTTCCTATTGCTTTTTCAGCAAATATGCACATAACAAAAGTTGTTTATTTTGTTATTTAGAGTAACTTTTGTTATATGCTGTTTAGCCGTATACGGAAGTATAAATGAGTTATACGCTAAAAACTATAGCGGGAGTCCACAATTTTATTTGGCACAAAAGACTCAACCGAACTAAACCAAACTCGGTATGTGAATTAGTACTAACGCCTTTATTATAATAAGCTATACTAACATTTCTAGGGACGGGCAGGAGTGGGGGTTATAAGGAAGGCCTGAAATTAATAATAGTGATATTTCGTTTCCTATTGCATTTTCGGCAAATATGCACCTGAAAAAATTAGTTCAAATGTATGTCAATATTTTTTTCCTTAATAATTCAAATCTATGCATAATGCTCAGGAGACGGGAAATATGACAATATGCAGGTCAGTGAAGTCTTACATAAAAAAATAATTTTATTATTAATAAATGCCAACAACGGGTATTAACCCTAAACACTGGAACGGGTAAATGTCAAAATATTGTGCAAAGTAAAGCCTTGCCAAAAATATACCATCACCATTTTGCCTCAAATGAATTGCCGAGCGAAGCCGGGTATCTGAGCTAGTATATATATATATATATATATATATATATATATATATATACAGGTTCTCACGGCTGTTATGTATACTTTCCATGTTTTCCAAAATTTTGAGAATTTTCAGATTGAATCTTTATATTTTAAGGGGGGCTGTGAGCCATGTGAGTTAAAGTGTTATTTAAAACGTTAAAATTATTTAGTGACGGAATTCATTAAATAACATCCTAAAACCCCACCCTGGTTAGAAAAGGGCGGTAACCTGTAGATAACCCGTCCCAATTAGCCTTAGTTTCAAAAAGTCGACATTGTAATCTCCTATTCTTCTTGAGCCGTACCTAATTCTGAAACTTGACTGTGGAGGTGTTAATGATATAAGAAAACTCCTGGTGGTGTATATATGTGGTCAATAATATGTTCCACATAACGCCAAAACGGAAAGAAAAATAAAAAAAATTAAGAAGCCTATGGCATAAGCATCTTCAACAGAGCTTAATATGAAATTTAATCATTCTAAGGCCGTTCAGCCTTTAACCGTTTCTCCCAACACTAAAAACAATATTAGTTAATGGCTGAAATGGAACCTGGAATGAGGGGGGGGTCTAGAGGGAAGAATTCGAAAACTCAAAATTTCTCCGTTACAATGATTCGGATAGTAAAATTTGATAGAGCCAATTTTGTTAAACTGTTGATGACCTCCAGTTGTTATTCCATATATCTTTTCCTAACTGAAATATTAAACAAGTTATTGTTCCTTACCTTTCATTTCAGCCTTCAGTGAACACCCCATCCCACCCCTTCTACACGTTGGTTTTTAGCAGATTTCTCTTAAGGGAAATCAGCTATTGAGTTCGTACTCATGACGCAATTTTCGAAAACTTTCTTCAAATGTCCCTCGATCCTATCTAAAAGATGACGAAAATGAAATCCGTTCAAAATTATGTATATCATTATATAAATAAAATTGTAACCTCTGTCTGTACATTGATTTTTTTTTGCGAAATTTCACGATAACTTTTCGTTTCACATGTCATAGACACCATAACTGCATTTTGTTTCTTTCGTGTCTGTTTGTTTGTGTTGTTTATTTGTTTGTTTGTTTGTTACCTTTTCATCCATAAACGGCTGAACCGAATTTTATGAAACTTGGTATGTACATTACTACTAACCCAACTTAGACTTTAGTTTATATTAATTTCCTCTGAGACGAACAGGAGTGGGGGTTATAAGGGAGGCCTGAAATTAAAAATAGCGATATTTCGTTTCGTATTGGTTTTTCGGTAAATATGCACATAACATAAAGTTGTTTATTTTGTTATTTAGAGTAACTTTTGTTATATACACTTTTTTCGTATAACGTATTATAAACGAGATATACGCTAAAAACAATAACGGAAGTGAGCAATTCTATTTGGCAAAAGGACTCAACCGAACTAAATAAAACTCGGTATGTGTATTAGCACTAACGCCTCCATTATAATAAGCCATACCAATATTTCTAGGGACGAGCAGGAGTGGGGGTTATAAGGGAGGCTTGAAATTAAAAATAGTGATATTTCGTTTCCTATTGGTTTTTCGGCAAGTATGAACATAACAAAAGTTGTTTATTTTGTTATTCAGAGTAACTTTTGTTATATACACTTTCGTCGTATATCGAATTATAAACGAGATATAGACTAAAACCTATAGCGGAAGTAAACAATTTTATTTGGTCCAAAAGACTCAACCGAACTAAATAAAACTCGGTATGTGTATTAGCACTAACGCCTCCAATATAATAAGCCATGCCAACATTTCTAGAGACGGGCAGGAGTGGGGGTTGTAAGGGAGACCTGAAATTATAAATAGCGATATTTCGTTTTCTATTCGTTTTTCGGCAAATATAAACCTAACAAAAGTTGTTTATTTTCTTATTTAAAGTAACTTTTGTTATATTCACTTTTGTCGTATAACAAAGTACAAACGAGATATACACTAAATACTAAAGCGGGAGCCAAAAATTTTGTTGGGCACTAACGATTGAACCGAAATTAACAAAACTCGGGATCTGAATATTTCTAAACGTACTCTTATTCTACTGATGAATTGTAGTATCTGATAGAATCCTGTAGAGATGGACATAGAGCACCCTGCCTCCCTCCTTACATCTTCTGAATATTTCTAAACGTACTCTTATTCTACTGATGAATTGTAGTATCTGATTGAATCCAGCAAAGATGAGCATAGAGCACCCTGCCACCCTCCTGACATATTCTGAATATTTCTAAACGAACTCTTATTCTACTGATGAATGGCAGAATCTGATAGAATCCTGTAGAGATGGGCATAGAGCACCTAGCATCTCTCCCTACATCATCAGAGTATTTCTAAACGATCTCTTATTCTACTGATGAATGTCAGAATCTGATAGAATCCTGTAGAGATGGGCATAGAGCACCTAGCATCTCTCCCTACATCTTCTGAATATTTCTAAACGAACTCTTATTCTACTGATGAATGGCAGAATCTGATAGAATCCTGTAGAGATGGGCATAGAGCACCTAGCATCTCTCCCTACATCATCAGAGTATTTCTAAACGATCTCTTATTCTACTGATGAATGGCAGAATCTGGTAGAATCCTGCAGAGATGGGCATAGAGCACCTAGCATCTCTCCCTACATCATCAGAGTATTTCTAAACGAACTCTTATTCTACTGATAAATGGCAGAATCTGGTAGAATCCTGCAGAGATGGGCATAGAGCACCTAGCATCTCTCCCTACATCATCAGAGTATTTCTAAACGATCTCTTATTCTACTGATGAATGTCAGAATCTGATAGAATCCTGCAGAGATGGGCATAGAGCACCCTGCCACCCTCCTTACATCTTCTGAATATTTCTAAACGTACTCTTATTCTACTGATGAATTGTAGTATCTGATTGAATCCAGCAAAGATGAGCATAGAGCACCCTGCCACCCTCCTTACATCTTCTGAATATTTCTAAACGTACTCTTATTCTACTGATGAATTGTAGTATCTGATTGAATCCAGCAAAGATGAGCATAGAGCACCCTGCCACCCTCCTTACATCTTCTGAATATTTCTAAACGTACTCTTATTCTACTGATGAATTGTAGTATCTGATTGAATCCAGCAAAGATGAGCATAGAGCACCTAGCATCTCTCCCTACATCATCAGAGTATCTCTAAACGAACTCTTATTCTACTGATAAATGGCAGAATCTGGTAGAATCCTGCAGAGATGGGCATAGAGCACCTAGCATCTCTCCCTACATCATCAGAGTATTGCTAAACGAACTCTTATTCTACTGATGAATGGCAGAATCTAATAGAATCCTGTAGAGATGGGCATAGAGCACCTAGCATCTCTCCCTTCATCATCAGAGTATTTCTAAACGATCTCTTATTCTACTGATGAATGTCAGAATCTGATAGAATCCTGTAGAGATGGGCATAGAGCACCTAGCATCTCTCCCTACATCATCAGAGTATTGCTAAACGAACTCTTATTCTACTGATGAATGGCAGAATCTAATAGAATCCTGTAGAGATGGGCATAGAGCACCTAGCATCTCTCCCTACATCATCAGAGTATTTCTAAACGATCTCTTATTCTACTGATGAATGTCAGAATCTGATAGAATCCTGCAGAGATGGGCATAGAGCACCCTGCCACCCTCCTTACATCTTCTGAATATTTCTAAACGTACTCTTATTCTACTGATGAATTGTAGTATCTGATTGAATCCAGCAAAGATGAGCATAGAGCACCTAGCATCTCTCCCTACATCGTCAGAGTATTTCTAAACGAACTCTTATTCTACTGATAAATGGCAGAATCTGGTAGAATCCTGCAGAGATGGGCATAGAGCACCTAGCATCTCTCCCTACATCATCAGAGTATTGCTAAACGAACTCTTATTCTACTGATGAATGGCAGAATCTAATAGAATCCTGTAGAGATGGGCATAGAGCACCTAGCATCTCTCCCTACATCATCAGAGTATTTCTAAACGATCTCTTATTCTACTGATGAATGTCAGAATCTGGTAGAATCCTGCAGAGATGGGCATAGAGCACCTAGCATCTCTCCCTACATCATCAGAGTATTTCTAAACGAACTCTTATTCTACTGATAAATGGCAGAATCTGGTAGAATCCTGCAGAGATGGGCATAGAGCACCTAGCATCTCTCCCTACATCATCAGAGTATTGCTAAACGAACTCTTATTCTACTGATGAATGGCAGAATCTAATAGAATCCTGTAGAGATGGGCATAGAGCACCTAGCATCTCTCCCTACATCATCAGAGTATTTCTAAACGAACTCTTATTCTACTGATAAATGGCAGAATCTGGTAGAATCCTGCAGAGATGGGCATAGAGCACCTAGCATCTCTCCCTACATCATCAGAGTATTGCTAAACGAACTCTTATTCTACTGATGAATGGCAGAATCTAATAGAATCCTGTAGAGATGGGCATAGAGCACCTAGCATCTCTCCCTACATCATCAGAGTATTTCTAAACGATCTCTTATTCTACTGATGAATGTCAGAATCTGATAGAATCCTGTAGAGATGGGCATAGAGCACCTAGCATCTCTCCCTACATCATCAGAGTATTGCTAAACGAACTCTTATTCTACTGATGAATGGCAGAATCTAATAGAATCCTGTAGAGATGGGCATAGAGCACCTAGCATCTCTCCCTACATCATCAGAGTATTTCTAAACGATCTCTTATTCTACTGATGAATGTCAGAATCTGATAGAATCCTGTAGAGATGGGCATAGAGCACCTAGCATCTCTCCCTACATCATCAGAGTATTTCTAAAAGAACTCTTATTCTACTGATGAATTGTAGTAGCTGATTGAATCCATCAGACATGGGCATAGAGCACCTAGCATCGCTCCCTATATCATCAGAGTATTTCTAAACTTACTCTTATTATACAGATGAATTGTAGTATATAATTGAATCCAGTGGAGACGAGCATAGAGTGCCTTGCATCTCTCATTACGTCATCTAAATATTTCTAGAAGTACTCTTATTCTACTGATTTATTGTAGTATCTGATTGAATCCATCAGAGATGGGCATAGGGAACCTTGCATGTCTCCTGACATCTTCTGAGTAAGAAATCATGTTTTTTTGTCCAAAATACCCCTAAAACTATTCTGTTCATGGAGCAAAACATTTGCTTAATTTACGAAAAACATATAAAACTTAAACATAAAACAAAATATAGACAGGTATGTTCCAAAATCCTAAACATGATCTACGGATTTTGAGAAACGTGTATCTTTTTCAAGGGTGAAGAAGCTCTTTAACATACTGTCGAAAAATATTAAACCTTTAATGGGATATTTTGTTTAAAAATGTATTAGAAATGTTCATGTCTGAAGGATTAATGGTCAGGCCTGCTTATGGTTTCGGCAAGATTCTGATAATTTATAAAACATATCACTCACAGTGTAACCTATCACCCATAATGAAGCATGCCGATTTTATTTAAAACTGATGTTATAAATTTACAATGTTAATAAATAAATATAATAATTAATGCACTTACAGTATGATGTTAAATATTTTTCCCCTTTTGATATGCAATACTCGATTTCTAATTCATTATTTATGGGTGAAATGTGAGAATGTGCAATAAAAGATATTGGAATCTAGTTATTGCTTTTAAATTTTGTATACGAAAAAAGTGATTGATAATTTTTTTTTATGCTATTAACGTGAAGACGAAAATTTAAATTTATTTGCTGAAGAAGACTGGATTGATAGTTCGAAACAGCTATTAGTAAAATTAAAATGGTTCCTAGTAAACTAAGTTGGTTCCTAGCAATCTAATCTCTATACTAATTAGGGCTATATCGTCAAATAAATTAGCCAGTAAAATACTATTGATGAGATTCTCATAAAATCAAAGAGAGCCGAGTGGTGGTGAGTTAAAAAAAATTACCCATCAGCAAATATCATTAAGGAGTGGTTGAGGAGGAAGGAGGGGGGGAGGGGAGGACATTAACTTTTAATGCCTGGCCAATGCAGAGTGGCCATTGGGTGGCGGGCTCCCCCCTCCCCCCACTACGCCCCACAAAAACTTTATATAGATCGAAATTTCATTTTCTTTGATGGATTTTATTTATCCTGGGGCTTTCTGTTGGCGAGGTGGGGTGGGGTGTGGAGGGGTGGTTGTGAGGGGTGGGAGGGGCTAGTGGAGGGGAGTGGGCGTTGCCGGTAGGCGGGGCCGGTCTTTCACCTCTGCTACGGGGTTGGCTGATTCCTAGTGGCAGGTCAGGAGGATTACTGGACAGGTCGATATCTCTACAGCAGATTAGTCCCAGCATGGCCCTAGAGCAGGACACCAGAGGTAATTCCAACAGTACAACATTTTTCAACACTCATACATCTATTTCTCCCGCTTACAACTAATCTTTTCTCAATTGTCTCTTTATTTCCTCCTTTACGTTTACGTTTCATTAGTTCCTAGTATTTTCAATTTATCATTTTAAATCCTTTATGTAGAATGTAAAATCACTTAATTATCTAGAACCTTTAAGCGATGCTATTCTTAATTTTTATTTAATCTGCAAGTGTTGTGTGTTCGCTTAATTTACTCTACAAAATAAAGTGTTCGAACATCCCGCTGAACTTTGGCTATTTTTTGTGATAAATTTGTCAACTAAGGACACATTAATAATAATTTTAAAACGAAAACATTTTTTTTTCAATAAAAACCATGTACAAAATTTTAATAAACTTATTAAACCCAAAACATTTTAGGACATGTTTACGAGTATAAGCACAAACTCCATTTAGAGAAATATACAAATATTTAACCTACTGCTTGTCTAGCGTGTGTGTCGTTAACTAAGCACTAAGTATTATTGAAAGAAAAATCATAACCTAAAATTTGATTATTAATTTAAAGATTTAATTATTTCAATGTATGAAACTATATTACTGGAATAAATATCACATTTAAAAAAATGGAGTATCTTATTCCAATTTTCGAATATGTTTATTATTTTGACAATGTTGACAAATTGTATTCATAATTTATTTTTATATTATCAGTTACTTTTTTGACGTTTCTTTGAAAAACAAAAGTTCGACCAAAAAAATTAAGACTTTTAATGTTGCAACAGGAGAGACATTTATTGAGAATATTTGTATCTTTATTTTGGCATATCGAGTACTGTTTACTCAGTTGATTAAATATGTTTCAATCCATTCACTATTTTCAAAAATGCCTCGTGTATTATATAAAGTTTACATACAAATGTGTAAATAGGTGGTTATTTAAGTTAATATAAGTATATTGCTTTAAATAACAAACTACCGGTGTGATGAGTTAAAAGTGAAGATTAAATTGTTGCCAGTGCCTACGGACAAATAGCCAATTTTGTACAACTGAAACATTTTTGTTCACGTTTTATTTAAAAATAAAATTAGTTTGTATTTTGTCGTGGTAGAGATGTATGGAGGCGAGTGACTAGAGTCAGGTATGTTTACCGCTTTTACCCAAGTGGAAATGGTCCGCTTTCCTCAGGCCGAAAATTTCTTCACTCTTAAAATGTGTGTCATCTTTACTCTTTTACCTGATTTTTTTTTAATTTGAAATTTTAATATTGATAACATGTTACCGTTTTTATTCATCAAATTAAGCAGGTTTATATAGCGCGCTAAATCAACCCCCTCCTCCACCCGTCTTTCTAATAGTAAAATTCATACTGATATAATATGACTTATTCTACATTATAAGTAACATTACAATATTATATAAAATATTACAATAGAATAAAGATTTGGGTTTCATAAATGAGAAATAAATAAACGGAAGAATATGAAGTATCTCTTTTTATAAACTGGTCAATTTATAAGTTATATCTACTTTGAAAAATATTTTGAATGTTTATAGGAACGTTTCTTCTAACTGATGAATGATCTTGGAGATAAATAGAATTAAAAATACACAGTAAAATCCCAATTTTATATGTAAAATAAAAAAAGGAAGGAGACTGCTATAGAATAAAAATAATTACAATATTAGCTTATATTTTTGATTTATAGTTCTGTCTCTATACATTTTTTATTTAAGAAAATTGAGCGGTATTTGTTAATGCTTTCCATTTTAGATTATTCACTAAGCAGCTTATTCATGTTTAGTTCTTATTGTTTGATTCAAAGATTTCATAATTATTTTTTTAGACTTTTACACTTTACTCTATTGTTCATATATCTGCCTTTCTTGCCATTAGTTATGTGTTGAAAAATGAGATGCCTTAAGTTCCGGTAAATACTATCTCTAAATCTAGGAACATTTATTAACTAGGTGAAATCTTAATCGAACGAATGGTAATTTTAAATCCAAGCATTGCATTCTCGATTATGTATTTATTCATTAAAGTTTTTAGTAGTTAGATTGCTACGTTGTCACATATTTAAATGATTGCGTTTTCTAGTGTTTGTAAATAAAACATTTTGTGGTGTACAATTGGAGGAGGGGTCGCCCATTTAGTTTCCGATGTGTTGAGGAATATTTGAAAATAATTTTATTTATCTTGAACGGATTGGGAGCTTGTTAATAGAATTGGGTGTTGGATCTCGGCGGAAAAATGTTTACAAAAATGAAATTCATTTTCCCCGGCCTAAAACATTTTGGAACAATCCATTTCCCATTACTCGCCTCTGATTTTATTACATAATTACAATATGTAGCAGCCCCAATTCATTGATATTGTTTTTAAATTTTTTTTTTGGGGTTAAAATTAATATTCCAATCATTTAAAGATTACATAAATAAAACGTATGTCGAAGACGTTATTATTTATTTTTATATGCAAAACATAATAAAAACAAATTTGTCATTTTCATATTTTAATATAAAGTAACTATTCCATAATTGTTTGGTCATTGAGGAAATATTTTGACGATACTTAAAATTAGTATGTTTCTAGATTTACTTTTGAAAAAATTGTGACACCAATTTAAAAGTCATGTGACTTCGTTTCTTGCCTATTTAAAATTATTCCTAATTTAAGAAATTTTTTTTATTTTTTTGGGAAATTTCAGGCTCGTCTCTGTGTGGGCTATGAGTTGTAGAAACACTTGTCTTTATTTAATAGAGTAAAATGTGGGTGAAGAGTGTAGGCAATTCCCAAAGGGGTATAAAGTTAGAAAGCATAAGTTGCTAAGTCCTAGCAACTGAAAGAAAAACCAAACTTTAAAGATAGTATTTTTATTCGAAATGTGCAATTCAATACACTTCACTCAACGCCCAAAAAAGTTGTTCATCCCTTGTTCAAGAAAACGTTTTATCTTTGAACATTTGAGAAATTGGATTTTTTTTTATTTTTCCTGGAGTATAAAACAAAAGAAAAAGTTAAGTTTTAAGGATCTAAAGCCTTTTTGTAAAAGATGAAGGCTTTGAGCTCGGTTTTGGAGTGAGAAATTGTCGGTCCTAGAGTAGCGGGTTAAAGGGCAGATTCCGATTCTTCAACAAATGATAAAATTTAATCAAATGTTTAGTCGAGGTTATAGGTTGTCTGGATGAAATTAGTCCAGCGCGGATAATTCCGTCAAAGCAGGAACCGATGGGCGATTGATCCATTTATATCTCGCTCCTAGCTATACCTAGCTCTAGTAGTTAATCTCTAGCCACTTCACCTCCTTCTCCAATACACAAACACTCTTCCTTTCAAATGTTACTTCATTTTTTTAACTTGAACTGGATAACATATATCGTTCAGTTAAAGAACAATTGGTTTATACAATTAAATAGCTTTTGTAGTAACTAGTAGGACTACAATGAAAATAGTCAAAAATTATATGTGTGTGTGTGTTTATATATATATATATATATATATATATATATATATATATATATATATATATATATATATATAAAATAGTGTTGTTGTCTCGACCAGGTTATATATATGGTGTTGTTGTTTTTTTGGAGTTTTGGTCAGTGTTGGTAAAAAAATCTTAGTTCATTCCAATATTTCGAGAATATTTATTTTCTCTTCTTCAGGGCAAGACTAAAGATGCTTAAAAACTATTGTACATGACTAATGGACCTCTGTTTACATTAAGAGTACCCCTAAATACTGTTGTACAACAGTCATGCACAATAGTTTTAGTCTTGCCCTGAAGAAGAGAAATTAAATATTCTCGAAATATTGGAATGAAATAAGATTTTTTTACCAACACTGACCAAAACTCCAAAAAACAACAACACCATATATATATATATATATATATATATATATATATATATATATATATATATATATATATATAAGCACACGCACACACACTAATATATCACCGTTTCTAAAATGGGCGTTTTTCCTCGGGGAAACCAAGCTTTTCTTGGTATACCTTTGAGCGAAATTCAATCGGAAAATCATACTGAAGGGACAAAGAAAATTCAGGGGCTGGCATTATTGTGTGTTAGTGAGATCACTTGTTAAGATTCATTAATGGCTTATAAGTGGAAACAGTTGACACGCTAACCTACTTGCTATTGGTAAGGGTTAGATGAGCGTACGTAATGTATGAGACAACAATGGAAGATAAAACTATTCCAATCTGTTATAAGTCGAATCTGTCTTCATATCGAGGTGCTTGTAGGACGAAATTCGGGCTCACACGTTGGGGACTATGTTGTTATTTATTAACGCCTGCTTTATGCTACTATGGTTAATTGGGAAGGCTTATCTACAGCTTACCACAATTTTCTAGCCTGGATAGGACTAAGGAGTTTATTTAATGAGCCTGTCGCTAAATAAATTCCTATTGCCCGGATGGGAATCGAACGCACGGAGATTATGATCAAGGACTTAAACTAACATTACCAACCTGAGAGACGGGCTCAGTCTTAGAGGAACCATGCGTTCTTGAGTATCTGCCATTTTCGCTTAATTTTATACAGTCTTTTAACATTATTCTCTTTTTTTGGGGGGTGGGGTTCAGATAATATAAAATATATAAATCAACTTTTCAATCTCTGTTAATTTCAAAGATATTTATGAATGTCTTTCTGAATACTTCATATTATTAATTAAAATTGAGAAATTCTGTTGAAGGGAGGTCTAGCAAAAGCTATACATGGACAAGTAGAGGGAATTTCAACTCTATCCCATTTTATTGCCGACTAGCAAGTGGAGAGACGATGAACCAGCTCCTCTCTACATTCGTCAATAGTAAATTCAAATATATTTAATGTTTTCTTATCATTAAATATATCTCTGTTAAGATATCCCACTGATAATTTTATTAGAATTAGTCGTCTTAACTGTTGATTAGGTCTGTTTGGTTTCAAAATTCAGCATTTGTAATTTTTGTCTTAGCATTTATTTGAAGTCTGAATTTTGAATGATTGACAGCACTGGTATAATTATCTATGTGTGAGTGTTTTCCATATTTTTAATGTCTTTTGTATGAGCAAATCGCTTCAAAAACCCCTCTCAATTTTCACAATTTTTCGTCAAAGCTGAAATACAAATTTTACAATTCTTATTTAAAGATTTCGGCTTTTAGAAAGCCTATAGATGAACGCTCTACCTATATCACATTTTCAAATACAAAGAGATTTTGTTTTGGCACTCATTTAGAACAAATTACGAAAATTTTAAACATTTTAATTAAAAGCCTCAATATTGTACTAAAACAAGGAAGAGCATATTTCTAATGTTTATTCTACTAGTGAACATTAGAGTGATAAATTTTGTGACTACTATTTTCCATCATTTAAACACTATCGAACAACCAATCAATTTTATGATCAATCAATTATCCTTATTGACCAATGAAAAGCTTTATAATCGAAGGCAAGGATATAAAATGTCTGCTGAGTGAGAAGTTAGTTTATTTATAGCTCTTCGTCTGATAATCATTAGACTCGCCGCTCGTGAAGCTAATGGCATTGCTCTCTTCATTTCATCAAACTAATTTTATCGGTTAGTTTTTCTTATTTATTTTAGTTCTCCACCAGTCTTCGTTTATCCACAATACTTAAATACCTTCTATCCAGTAGTTGAAATACTTAATATTTGAAATGTACCGAACTATGGCCAATGAAAAGGGCGGTATTAAATTCGGCCGGATAAATGAAATAATAAGTACCCATCCGTAGATCTTTTTCCCTATGAATAATAAATAGTTGGGTAATCATTTGATTACATACTTTGTACGCCAAATACTGTCATGGTTCAAAATAAAAATAAAATCTTAGTCACGATGTTTACATAAATTTTACCTGAAATAATTTGCAGTTCTTTGTGCCCCCCTCTTCCCCCTCCCAAAAAAACGCTTATAGAATAAAATGGTTTGTTTTGAAAAAGAAATGACTTTATAAACTTAAACTTGAAAAAAATGTCAAGAACCGAAATAATAAGGGATTTTGTATAATGTTATGTTATGTTTACATTTCGGAAGAGAGCGTTATCTTCCCTAAAGTGCAATTATAATTAATTAAATGCAAATATTTTGAATGAAGGCTTAATGATTGTTCTCCATCAATTTATTAGAGAGTGGACATTTTTTCTAAATTCAACCCACCCAGAAGGAAGCTAAAGGAATTTTACAGAAGTGAATGTTGTCTTTTTGTCTCTTATTGAAAATATTAAGAAGACAATTTGATCAGAAAGATGGAAGTTTGATATTTGAAAGAAATTGACTCTGCTATGTTGCTTAAAGAAGATTACTTAAGTTTAGTGGGGACAAATTTAATCAATAGAAAAAATAATTCTTGAAATACGCTTCGTCACTAATTTCTAAAAGAAAAGCGAGACCAAAAAAAAATAATAGCCAGAAGTAATTGTTAAATTCGTGGCTATTATGTGGAGCCATTTAAAAATATAAGAAATGAAATACTTAAACCCTCTAAAGTGAACAAAATGAATTTAATAATACTTCCACCACTTATAAAATATTTAATAGCTCAATATTTAGGAGGAAATTGCAGTGGCAAACATACAATTTCCCCTTATGTCAATGCAATTCAATATTTGAACGTTTTCAAAGAATATTAAAACAAGCATTTAGCTGAATAGATAATACAAAAAATTGTAAATATCTCCGTTTTTATGGATCGGATCAAAATTTGTTATATAGTATAATTTTTAGATATTTTCATGATAAATAAAAAAAAACACCGACATTTTATGTATCTCTAATAGTAATGGAGAAATTAACAACTTTGAGTCTCCCAAACCCTCCATCCCCTTTTTGCTGGTTAACGAACTTTGATCTAGACAATTTTTTAAAAAAAAAGTTTGTATTCCAAGTTCCATGGATATTAGAGGTTCCGTTTGAATGTTATCACCTTCTGCATACATAAACAGATTTGAACGAATGACCTATTTGGCCATTAGGGCATCAAAAAGAATAGTTATCTCGGCCATACAATGCTAGAGCTGGGCTAATACAGTATTCTTCAAAGAAAATTCATTAAAAATAAAATTATTAAAAAGTACCTTCGTGTGTATAGAATGTCAACTTCAGTTTGTTGGACATTATGGTTTCGGGGCAGAAATTATTTTTGGTAATGGCTGAAGTCACCTATACAAATCTCGAATACTGACAGCGCTGAACCCCTATTTGAATACGTGATAATAATGTTTGGAATACGCAACGTACAATTGATAAAGTTATTTAGTATAAAACATTACTAAATAAAACGATTGCTTTCATGAATATAAGATTGAAATGTTTGATATATCAGGTTTATTTAATTTGATGAAATGATTAAATTAAGGATCGGTCTCTTGATTACAATCACAATGGTTATTAGATTAATTTCCTAATTCTTTCATTTTCATTCTATTGTATATCGTTCACTTTATTGTGTAACATTCCAGTGGAATTTGAACGGATTTTTTACTGCGGAATCCGGCAAATTAAGCATTGTATTTATATATGAGTTTAATTTTGCTTTTTGGTGATATTATAATGAATTAAAGAACTTTCACAATCAAAGGCTCTAGTTCCGGGACTCTCAAAGTTGTCATTATCGACCCCTTGGAATGAAATAAACTAAAATAAATATGGTTACCTGGCGGTTGAAATAAACGAAAACTGATTTAGGGGGTCAACGAGGTCTAAAGGTCACTGGCAGACTGACAGCGTCAACTGACCAAAGGCAATGTGGTCCATCATACTACTAGAGGCTACTTCATTCTCATTGGTTAACGGGGGTTGTGCGTCAAGTCGATCACTCACGACTTAAAAAACGTCCGTCACGCAGGGGCTGCGTAAACTAAGCAGATTTCCCACGTGATGTTTTACAATAGAGAAATTTCACGAGGGCCGAACTAGCTTTTGGTGGGAAAGTCACTCGTCCGTTAGCCGCCCAAGTTTAATAAAAATGCAAATATCGCGGCTAATATTCAAGATAGAGAATAAATGTATATAACAATATTTATAGTAAATTTAATTTGCAATAAGATTGATTCTGTACAGTTTTTCGATCCAACGTATAGTAACGGAGATATTTCGAATTTTCGAAAATCCTCCCCTCTAAACCCCCCTCCCACTGGTCCGATTTCAACCGTTAACGAACTTGACCTTTCATTTTACATAAAACGACTAAATATCGAGTTTGGTAACGATCAAACAAACATTGCGACCGCTAGAGCGGTAACAGACAAATATATATATATATATATATATATATATATACATACATACAGTTTTGAACGGACCTCATTTTCGTCATCTACTAGGTAGGATCGATGGACATTTGAAGAAAAATTTCGAAAATTCCGTCATGAGTACAACCTCAATAGCTGAATTCCCTTAAGGGAAATCTGCTAAAACTCCGATCACGAATCCCTTGTGTCTTGTTCTGGAGAGGCTAATGATCTCAAAGCTCTACCATCCCAACGGAATAAAAACTATTTGTAAGGGTGTATTCTGTAATAGTATACACTTTATTACAATTACAACCGTAATTAAAGCACATTGTACATTTCTCTCATACAGTAAATAAAAAATTAAATGACTATTTCTTACAATGTCTGTCGTCTGTGATTGATTTCCAAACTGATATCTCCTATTAATTTTTAATTGTTTTCAACTAAATATATTCAATATATTATTAGGGGTTGTTTATAACACATTAATAGAGTGAGGGAGAGGGATGCCTAGCTTGGCAGAGATGAGTGTTAGTATCATCATACTCCGTATTCCTCCCTCCACAACTTTCAACAATTCCTTACAAAATGCTGGGAATATTTTGAATAAAGTTCTTCCCATCAGTAGTTCTCCTTAAGTGTATATTACTAATCATTGCATACACTTAGGAATTTCATATACTTGTTTTATATCTTTATTATTATAATTATAATCAAAACAATGTAGCAGTTTTTTTTTTAGTTCAAGCAAAACGTTTTAATCATTTATTGTTAAAAATGAATTATAATTTCTAAATTGATAACTTCTTTAAATAAAATCATTTTTATTAAGGAATAAAATTGGTACTTATCTTGAAGGAAGATATTTTTACTGGTGTGACCATTCCTCATTTTGTTCAAACTATAAAACAATACAAATTCTATTTGATCTAAAAACGATTTAAACTTTCAATTTACTAACAAAAATATAAATTGATTGAGATATGTGTTTGTGTCAAATAGTTGTTTTACTAATATTACCTTAGCACTTGATATATTTATCAAGTATTCAATTTTGAACGGAATATGATATAAACAATTATTATACAAGACCCAGTAAACCAGTTGAGAAATAACAGATTAAATGTGTTTGTTTGTTTTCTTAATTCAATTGATAATTTCAAAATAGTTGTCTTAGCAGCTTGGTTCCATTTCAATATTAATATTATTGTTAATAATTTTATTTTTGTTAATAAAAATATATTTAAAACAGTTATTTTTATAACATTCATTTAAAGTTTTAATTAAGAACATCCCTTTTTGGAGATTTTTTCGTTTATAGTTCCATTGATTGGAGGAAGTCATTTGTTTTTATGAGTTTTTATTTTGGAACAAGGTTTTACGACGATTTTTTTTTTTGTTTTTTTTTTACCTTTTACATTTATTGACGGAAAACACTCGAAAATATTTTTACTTCTTTTGTTAGCTGGCATCGAAAATAAATGTTTTGTGGTTTTAGGGTTGAGTAATTGGGGTTATACACGTGGTTACGGCAAATGCTTAGACACGTTTAATTATGCCAAAGGTATTTATGAAAGTAGGTTGTTGATTGGCCGACCGAATACAGCTGCTGTAAAAAACTAAGCAGATTTCCCATGTTCTGGAATGACAGAGTAGTGATCTCATCTAACCATATATATTCTCTATTTCTAAGTAAAACTCCGATGAGTAGAAGTGAGAGTTTATTGAGGACTGAAAAAAAGAATATGAATAACTAGCTTATATAATATTTGAGTGGTGAAAAAAATGTACAACAATTGTAGAACATCGATAGTTTAAAAAGATTTGTTCTATAACACTTTTCGATACAACTCATAATAACGTAAATATTATGAATTTTAAAATCCCCCCTCAACCCCCACCCCATTTCTCGTTCGGTTTCAGCCATTAATTAATATGACTTTTATGTTGAATAACACAGTTAAATACCGGGGTATGGAATAGATCAAATAAACATTTTCGAGTTAAGAGCGTATTTACGTTTATCTCAGACAGAAAAAGTTCAATGAAAACCATATTTGGTATTTAAGCTTCGAATAAATTGATCCATGATGTAACAGCTAATTGTAAACATAAGATAAGCAGGAGTGAAAACTAAGAAGTGCAAACATCTCCATTAATATTTATGATATAGAAAATACGCATATAACAATATTTATAGGAAATTAAATGTGCAATAAGATAGGTTCTATACAATTTGTCGATTAGACGTATAATAAAGAAGGTATTTTTATGCCTACAAGTGATTTGATGGTTATACTTTTGGTAATGTATTGTTATTCCCAGAAATGTGAATTTGTTTAATTTTCATAAAAAAGTTATTTAAGAGAATGAATCAAGGGGAGGTGTACACAGTTATTTCTGGTCTTTATTAACACTGCCCCGTTAATATGTTATACTTTACTGAATATGTATGTACTATTATGACTGTAAAGTTTACTATGTTATTCATTATAACTATTGTTCATACTTGGTTCTAAATGCAGAACACCATCCACGAATTTTATGAATTATATGGTCTATGATGTTAAAAAAAAGATACATAAACAAGAGACGGAAAATATAAAAATATTATGGATAATGAAGCCTTAAGATATCCCAAGCTAGTATAAATATAAATTTGAGCGGACCTTATTTTCGCTATCTCCTAAGTAGGATCGATGGACAGTCCAGGAAATTTTATGAGGACAAACTCAATAGCTGATTTCTCTTAAGGAAAATCTGTTGAAAGGCGAGGAGGGAAATTTTTATCGTCGCCCTACTTAATGTCTCTTTAAGAGCTCTATTAAACCTCTAACCTGTTGCCAATGCTTATTTTGTTTGTATCTATTACTGTTTTTTTATTTTCTTCTACGAAGTAAATTTGAAACGGAATTATCTATTTCGAGCCTCCCTGAATCCATTTCTACTAGATTCGCTCTGACCTCTGTACGTATCTCGCCGAACAGAAATAAAGTCCGTCACGCAGGGATTTCCCACGTATACGTATTTGCTTTTACTTCAAAATATAAAACTTCACTGAGAACAATATTTGGTATTTAGGCTTCAAATAATGTGCTTATTATACAACTGCTTATTGTTTATATGGCATGAGGAGGGGTATACTGAAGGCCGTAAACTAAAAAAAAAATGTAAATATCTCGGTTAATAATCAAGACATAGCTTAAGGGAAATTTGCTAAAACCGCTAGTCTTAAAGTGAGAAATTTCTGTTTGGGATTGGTATAACATCTAGTTGTGCACCTCTTCTTTTGATCGAAATTGACTAACGGAAGGGAGGTTTAGGGAAGGGTAAAAATATAATCAGAATTTCTGATTTTATGTTTATCACGAAAGGGTCTATAAATAAATTATGTTCTATGATATTTTTCGATCCGTTGAATTAATAGTGTACAATATATCGTTCCTTGGGAAGCCATATGGTGCTCAGACCAAATATTTTTACTTCAAATGCTCTTCCCGTTTTAGTACGCGAGCTAAATTGCACAGTTAAATGGATCACATTTTTTATTGTTTTTGTTTTATGGGTTGGTATTATAGACCTTTGAGTTCTTTAGCCGCCCTATCGATACTCGAGGGCCTCATGATCAGGGTTTTTACGTAGTGAGTGATTAACTTGACGTACAACCCCCTATAACCAAGGAGGACCTGGAATGAGCTGTTTCGAGTAGACTGTCAGACGTATATAAACGTTAGACTCTCGCTGATCCATTTGATCTGAGGCACTAGCGAACTCGTGAACTAATATTCTGCCTTGGCGGAGATCGAACCTACACCTATTTTTACTTCTAGATTTCTGACGGTAGTGGTAGATGTACCCACGCCTTTACCCGCACGGCACCGGCGCCCAAAATAGCTCATAACTACCCCAACATTGTTCGGAAAAAATAAATTTTTCAGAGTGGTACAAAATGCCCTATCTAGGTGAACATAGCTTATTAACCCTAGAAAAATCGTTTAAATTAATTAACATTTTGAGAGATTGGCTGTGAAAAGTTAAATAACTGCAGAGTAGATTTTGACACCCATCCGATGCAATGAACCCACAGGTCTAAGGACAGACAATAAATAGTTTACCATGATTTTTTGTTTATACTGATAGAAGATATTATTCATTCCTTGAAAACGTCCATAGAAAACTAAAACCACTAAGAGGTTGATGTTGGATCGGGGGAAATATATATATACATATTATATGCCCCTCCTTGTCTATATTTCTGTTCTAAATGTTAGTGGGTCAAGACTTTAGGGTAGATTAAAGTCACCATACTCATCCTGGCTAATAGTCTATCATTGGTCAACTTATGCAGGCTACAGGCTACCGAGAGATGGCTATCTAAGAATTCTGTCCTTGAATGGAATTTAGTACACCTGTATCATTATTGATGAGAATGGAATTTACATCATATGCCTTTATTGACTTATGGTCTGGTGCAGAAGGTAAAGGGAAACCACTGCATGTCCTTGTGACCCACTTATTCCCTTGTTTGGCCCCGTGAAACCAGATTTACCCGTTCATGATATCAAATACCAGGTGACGCCTGTAAATGCAACTTCATACATAATATTTACGAGCCTTCTGGGTCAAATGCCATTTTCAAAAAATACTTTTACTTATAAGATCATTATATTTATATTATCCCCGATGCGTATGGAGCCTCTATACCTTTTTAAGGGGAAAATCCAAATTTAAAAAAATTAGTAGGGTTCACGTTAGCCATATGAGTTTCAGCGTTGCTTTTAATCTCACATGGTAATCCAAGAATGGCGAGTTCGATTCCCACCTGGGCAAGGGAATTTATTTAGTGAAAGAATTCATTTAAATCCTTAGTCACATCCTGGCTAGAAAAGGGTGGTAGCCTGTAGATAACCCGTCCTAATTAGCCTTAGTTGCAAAAAGTGGACGTTATATAATTATAGCGTTATATAATAGCGTTATAGCGTTATATAATATAACGTTATAGTTATAAAAAAATATTATTCAAAATAAATTCATTTACTTATTTGGTTTAATGTTTTATATTTATATACGTCATACATTTATTGTTGTTTTTATAATAGTCCACTTGATGCTACTAAGGCTAATTGGGACGGGTTATCTATAGGTTGCCACCCTTTTCTAGCCAGGGTGGGTCAAAGGAATTTATTTAATGAGTTCATCGCTAAACGCTTTAACAGAAATGACCAATTCATTTATTGTAAATAATTTTTTTTTGAATTTTGACTTTTTTATATTTGATCCTTGTTTTGTTGTTGCTACTACTATTCGCCTGATTTTAACAGCACCTTTGTTACCTATTTTTTATATAGGCCTTTATGTGGGGAGAAACACGACACTGAGTGTATTATTCCATGAAAGACTAATACATCACTATACATGCAATGTCGCTTAAAATATTTATAATTATTTTGATTAGAAGAGAAGGCGGTGTTAGTGCAGTGCTCAAGAGTCCTGTACAAGAGACGCTCGTCGATATAACACTAAATATAATTTGGCCCTGTGGTTATCGTAATTCGAAGTATGGCTTCTATCCGTTCTTTCGGCCTCAACTCAGCATCGTGGGGCAATAGAGCAGAGCCTTCGATCTAGAAGGATTAAATCTTTAGCCTGTTCTGTCATCTCTCATAATCAGGGAATGGAGGTGACCACTTTCAACTCCCGCGCAGCGCTAGCCCTCTTAAAGGCCATATATTCTTCACCTTTAGGGTTAGATGTCGAAATGTCATCTAGGTATTTGGTAAAATATCCACTTCTTCAAATATCCGCCGATGTTACATACTAGATGTCAAAAAGGAGCGTGGTCACGATCGATTTCCAGCGTCTAGAGGAATAATTATTATTTTTAGTATTCATAGTAAAGGAGTAGCCACTGAAGATGTGGTCTATATGCCACGAAAAATGTTGGCAATTTCTAAATCATGCATGCATAGAAAAAACTATTTCAGTCGGTGAACCTTGCCATAAGAAAAATATAGTGTGTGTGTATATATATATATAAACAAGAACTTTAATATAACAGCAGGAATCACTCAAGAATATCTGACCATTAATCTAACATGTGTAATATGCAGTGGTATATTTCAGTTAAAGACATCGAGTAATTACAAATTATAATTTAAACCATAATTTATTCCATTTACCCTAAAAGTAAGTGCTTAATATGTAATTTGGACGATTTCAAACGAAAATATTATTCATTAATTTTTTCTATTCTACAGTATATAACCCAATTAGAGCCAAATATCTTTATTTTATCTTAAAAAAAAAACAACCAAGAAAGTGATTTTCTCAAAGCACTCAGCAGCAATAACAAACACAAAATAACTAATAACTATATAACTAATAATATATGTATATCTGATAAAAATATTGAAATGTCGTTCATTTGTTCTTTATGAATATTTGTGCATTATATTTTATTTTTATATTTATTCTTATTTTATAATTGTTTTATGGTTTTTATTTTTTTTTGTCAAAGATATATAAAACCACTTATTGATTTTGGAAGTGATAAAATTTTATTAGAAATAATTTTGAAAAAATTGTGTTAATTGCATAGTTTTATATCTTACTGTTATTTAACTAATTCTCTAACTAGTTCTTATTCTACTCACAACCATCAATTCCATTTAAAAAAAAATCCTTATATTATAATATATGAAATATATTATGTAACATATTCATCCTTATAACTATAATTGGCCAACAAATTCTAAGCATGCCGTTATTAACCAAATCAATTGACCGAGGCAATTATAGCAAACTGACCTACTTCAGTTTAAACCATAATTATTCAGATCTGCAACCGGAAATTCCACTCTTTTAATTTATGATTAGTCTTATTGATATTAAATTAGCTTTATTTGACATTATATATATATATATATATATATATATATATATATATATATATGCATTTATTTCTTATTATTATTATTTATTTTTTTCAAACTAACCTTATAATTAAGAAATATTATATAAGCTGAACTCCTTTGCTAAGGGGAAATCCTGTAAAGCAAATAAAGTATCTATCTATGAATGTATGTATAAATATATATATATATATATATATATATATATATATATATGTATATACTTATATAAATTGGAGTGGGCCCAGTTCTTTTCATCTATTAGTTTTGACCGATGGACATTTGATAGTATTTTTGGTAAATGGGATCATGAGAACAACCTCAATAGCTGATTCAGCGGAGGGGGAAATCTGCTAAAAAGGAAAGCTAATCTTGAGAGTGGAGTGTGCTGTTTAGCGTGATTTGTCAGTAGTGGATGGAAGGGAATGGTAGGGGTTGGGGGGTGTAAGGGGTGAGGGGTAGGGGTTAAACCCCGCCCCCTTCCCCTACCACGCCGAATATATGAGTCCATCCCCACTCTCCCATCCCCACCTACCATCCATTCCCCTCCGCTCCCCTCTCCCAGTCACCTCCATATATAAAACTTAATAAAAATAGCTCACGGAGGGAGTGCGTAAAGCAAGCACATTTCCCACATGATGGAATCGAACATACAGATGATGATGTTAACACAAATTTAATTCTCAATTTCCCCACTGCCTTCGAGCTATGTACCATTTACTCCCTCCCCCGACATCTTACCCACCACTCATACACTCAATAACATTTCAATCCCTCATAAATAAAGAACCTAGCTCTAACATAAATACAGAAAAAACTTGGAAACCTATCACCAGCTAGGAGAGAAAGTGAATTGGTGGTAGAGATACCCAATAATAGAACATATGTATTGGGTTGATGCAAAATTAATGCAGGTTTTTAATATTCATTGAAAATAGGCCATATCTTTACTTTAACTATATATATTTAATCAAAATAATTTCCATCGGAATCAATGCACTTTTGCCAACGTTCAACAAGTTTTCTTATTCCACCAGAAAAAAAATCTGAATCCCTGGACTCAATGAAGTCACGAAACGAATTTTCAATTTCATCGTGGTTTTGAAAATTTTTCTCCCTCAAAAAGTTATCCAGATGCCTGAAAAAGTGGAAGTCTGTAGGAGAGAGGTCAGGTGAATAAGGTGGGTGTGGGAGAACTTCGTAGCCCAACTCGTGCAGTCGTCGTAGCGTTGCTTGTGCGACGTGTTGTCTGGCGTTATCATGGAGAAGGATAGGTCCCTTCCGATTCATCAATGCTGGGCAAAGACATTGTAATTTTTGATTCATGTTGTCAAGTTCTTGACAGTACTTGTCAGCAGTTATAGTCTCACCTCGATTGAGAAAGCTGTAGTGGATAACACCAGCAGTATACCACCAAACTGTGACCATAACTTTTTTTGGGTGCAGGTTGGGCTTCGGGAAAGGTTTTGGTTGTTCATCTTTGCCCAGCCATTGGCTACAACGCCTTCTGTTGTCGTATAAGATCCATTTTTCATCGCACGTCACAATGCGATCGAGAAATGGATCATTTTTATTGCGTGTCACAAGCATGAAACAGATTTCAAAGCGGCGATTTTTTTGGTGGTCCTTTAATTGGTGTGGCACCCACTTGGACAACTTTTTTACCTTACCAATTGCTTCCAAGTGGCGTACAACTGTGGATTGGTTCACGCCGAGTTCTACCGCTATTTCTCGGGTGGTTTTGGTTGGGTCTTCTTCCACTATTGACCTCAGCTGGTCGTGGTCAAGAGCAAAATGACGGCCCCGACCTTCCTTGTCTTCGAGGTCGAAATCTCCACGGCGAAACTTCTGGAACCAACGCTGCACCGTGCAGCCTCGTTAATAGCCCCCGGACCCGCAGCGCTGCGCTCTAATTTAAATTCGTAAAAATAAATTTGACGAAAATCGCACTTCGACATTTTCGATTTAACACCTTTGAACACACTGAACAAAACGATTTTACTGATCAACTTCATGGTGAAAGAGAGGGTATTAGATACGGTTTGTTTAGGTATAATAATGATCAATGTTAGGATTTGCTTTGTTTACACAATTGGAATTAAGATATCGCAATAGAGGAAACCTGCATCAATTTTGCATCAACCCAATAAATTATAACTTTCAAATAAACGACTGACATAGGCAACAGCTCTGAGACCGATATGTACACACCTAATGAAATGAAATGTATTTATTTCCATTAATAGTTAACATAACATAATATGATACATAAAATATTTTTTAAGTTTTCTATAAAAACATTTATTAGTCTTATGTCAATTAATTGTTTTTACATACTATTGAATATCACTAATACTTATATAGAACATTCTCTCTAAAATTATTTCAAATTTATGATTACATATTACAGAATCAATCAATTTGATAATTATTTTGCATAAAATAAATTAATTTTGTTAACAGTCTCAATACAACTCAAAATATATAACATTCATTTTTTTAATTTATTTGCTTCCAAATTCATTAATTGATGAGAAGCTTTATAACTGATAAGAAATTTGTCCCATCTTAAAGAGACAATGTACTTGATCATGAATTATTTTTGACCTATTTTTACGATGATTATTCTGTAATTTTACTTAATAATTGAGCATTCTTGATAGTATTCAACTTATGTATAAAAGTTTTTTAAATTTATTTTTGATTAAACAATACATTTTAATAGATTTAAGCAGACCTTTAAAGAGTTTTACTCTTGAAAATGATGCCTTCGTTTGAAGCATATTCTTGTACTTGTTTTAAGATTATATGTTATACTGAGTAGAACATTGAAATTACACAAATCTCGTATTCCAAAAAATCGACAATTCAACAATTAATAAAAGAACCGAATTTGCCCACAGAAAATCTGTTATCGCTTCCCTGCTATTTCAATCCTCTAGTCACATCATCTCCCATCTCCCTCTGTGCACGGCCTGTGGGGCTCCAATACTGGAAGGGAGAAACCAGCAAGTGACATCTCCCATCTCCCTATGTGCAAAGCCTGTGGGGCTTCAATACTATAAGAGAGATACCTGCAAGTGTCATCTCCCATCTCCCTCTCTGCAAGGCCTGTGGGGCTCCAATACTATAAGAGAGATACCTGCGAGTGCCATCTCCCATCTCCCTCTCTGCAAGGCCTGTGGGGCTCCAATACTATAAGAGAGATACCTGCGAGTGCCATCTCCCATCTCCCTCTGTGTAAGGCCTATGGGGCTCCAATACTATAAGAGAGATACCTGCAAGTATCATCTCCCATCTCCCTCTCTGCAAGGCCTGTGGGGCTCCAATACTATACGAGAGATACCCGCAAGTGTTATCTCCCATCTCCCTTTCTGCAAGGCCTGTGTTCACCAATACGATAAGAGAGATATCTGCAAGTGTCATCTCCCATTGCCCTCTGTGCAAGGCCTGTAGGACTCCAATACTATAAGAGAGATACCTGCAAGTGTCATCTCCCATCTCCCTCTCTGCAAGGCCTGTGGGGCTCCAATACTATAAGAGAGATACCTGCAAGTATCATCTCCCATCTCCCTCTCTGCAAGGCCTGTGGGGCTCCAATATTATAAGAGAGATACCTGCGAGTATCATCTCCCATCTCCCTCTCTGCAAGGCCTGTGGGGCTCCAATACTATAAGAGAGATACCTGCGAGTGTCATCTCCCATCTCCCTCTGTGTAAGGCCTATGGGGCTCCAATACTATAAGAGAGATACCTGTGAGTGTCATCTCCCATCTCCCTCTCTGCAAGGCCTGTCTGGCACCAATACGATAAGAGTGATCCCTGGATATATAAACGTTTAATGTAAAACTATTGATATAGTTCGTTAACGGCTGAAATCAGACTGAATGGGGGGGGGGCTTGGATAGAGGGAATTTCTAAAACTCCAAATATCCTGACCGTAAATTTAATTGTATGTAAATGTTGATATATACATACTTTCTCTTTCATGAATATTAATCGAAATTTTACGTTTTTCTTTAGAAAATGTTTATTTTATCTATACCATACTCTATATTTAACCGTTTCAGTCAACACTAAAGAACATATTTGTTATACGCAGAAATCGGACCTAGAATAGAATAGAAAGGGTAGGGATTTGAAAAATATCTTCGATATTAGCAGATTTCCCTTAAGGGAAATCAGCTATTGAGGTTGTACTCGACGGAATTTTCGACGTTTGTCTTCAAATGTCCATCGATTCTACTTAGTAGATGACGAAAATGAGGTCCGTTCAAAACTGTATATATATATATATATATATATATATATATATATATATATATATATATATATATATATATTGTCTGTTGCCGCTCTAGCGGTCGCAATTTTTGTTTGATCCTTACCAAACTTCATATTAAAGCGTTTTATGTAAAAAGAAAGATCAAGTTCGATAACGGCTGAAATCGGACCAGTGGGAAGGGGGGGGGTTTAGAGGGGAGGATTTTCGAAAATTCAAAATATCTCCGTTACTATACGTCGGATCGAAAAATTGTACAGAATAAATCTTATTACAAATTAAATTTACTATAAATATTGTTATATACATTTATTCTCTATCTTGAATATTAACCGAGATATTTGCATTTTTATTAAATCTGGCCGGCTAACGGACGAAGTGGCTTTCCCGCCAAAAGCTTGTTCGGCCGTTTCATTAACTGCTCAGCTCTCGTGAAATTTCTCTATTGTAAAACTTCACGTGGGAAATCTGCTTAGTTTACGCAGCCCCTGCGTGACGGACTTTTATGTAAGGGATCGTATAATGTTGTGGAATCAATCTTGTTAAGCTATTGATGGCTAACTATTGTTGTTCTATTTATTTTTTCGTAACACAAGTATTAAGCGTTTTATTTTTACTTTATTGTTTTCTGGCTTCAGTACCCACCTCCCCTTCTATTCATCTTTTTTTACTAATAAATTGTGAATATGTGACCAAAAGAGTGTTATACCAGCACGTGGGAAATCTGCTTAGTTTACGCAGCCCAAGCGAGACCGACGTTTATTTCATAGCGTCAGCTAGAGGTAAGAGAGCTAGTCTTAAATATATTCAAGTCAGGGTTGATAAGTTTTAGGGGTGAGTAAGCAGGCGCTTTTTTCCCGTTGCCTTTTTTTAAAATGAACTTTGAAGTTGCCGGCTCGAGGGTCAGCCAAGTCAAACGGTCGCTTGCCTCTCCATGTTTTTTCACGGATCGCTCCCTAAGTTAATTTATCCCCGCCGTTATGCAGCACTTTTCACTTTAAAACACCACATGTTTTCCCAGCAGGCCAGACACCTATCCACCAGATGGAGAAAAAACGTCATTGGTGTGGACCACGAAAACTAAGCAGATTTTCCACTTGTCGAAATGACAGGCTAGTCATCTTCTATTTTTCTATTTCCCCAGTAGACAGCTAATGTTCACTGAACATCAGATTTATTTACTTATCGGTTTACGGGAACCCACTCATTTAAAGACGATCATTAAATCATAATAAAATGAAAATCACCTTATTAATTAAAATAACACTTCTAGAATTTATAATTAAAGACGATTATTAAATCGTAACAAAAAGAAAATCACCTTATTAATTAAAATAACACTTCTAGAATTTAAAATTAAGGACGAGTATTAAATCATAATAAAAAGAAACTCACTTTATTATTTACAATAACACTTCTAGAATTTATAATTACGGACGATTATTAAATCATAACAAAAAGAAACTCCTTTCATTATTTAAAATAACACTTCTAGAATTTACAGTTAAAGGCGATTATTAAATCATAATAAAAAGAAAATCACCTTATTAATTAAAATAACACTTCTTGAATTTACGATTAAAGGCGATTATTAGATCATAAAAAAAAAATCACCTTATTAATTAAAATAACACTTCTAGAACATACAATTAAGGACGAGTATTAAATCATAATAAAAAAACTCACTTTATTATTTAAAATAACACTTCTAGAATTTACAATTAAAGGCGATTACTAAATCATAATAATAAGAAAATCCCTTTTTATGAATTTAAAATAACACTTCTTGAATTTACGATTAAAGGCGATTATTAGATCATAAAAAAAAAATCACCTTATTAATTAAAATAACACTTCTAGAATTTACAATTAAAGACGATTACTAAATCATAATAATAAGAAAATCCCTTTTTATGAATTTAAAACAACACTTCTAGAATTTATAATTAAAGACAATTTATAATTATACTCAACCACACCAGGAGAAACCTGATAGAAAAAATTGTTTCCTGGTAAACCTAAAGTTGTATCTAAGACGCCATAATCTTTATATTTCTCATAAATTCTCATTCTAAATACCTTTTGACCTTTAGTTTGATAACGTTTGCCAAAAGACAATAATCAATGAAACACTATTTGAACAGATTGCTATATTCATTGAGCCTGGTTCTTCGATAACGACTTTTGGAATTTTCGAAATTGCCCCCTTCTAACCCCCTCCAATTGATCCGATTAACGAACTTGATCTTCAGCACATTAAGATGGGCTATATAAAACCTTTAAATATCGAGTTTTGTTCCGATTAAACAAAAATTGCAACCGCTAGACTGGTTAATGCCAAATAAATATATATATTATGAACGTATCACATTTTTATCATCTCCGGGGTAGGATCGATGTATATTTGTGGAGATTTTTCGAAAATCGCGTCATAAGTACGACCTCAATAGCTGATTCTCCTAAAGGGAAATCTGCTAAAATAAAAATACAAATTACTCGCTTAATATTTGAGATAGAGAAAAGTGGTATAAATAGAGTCAAAAAACAATTGTAGAAAATTGTATGTTTAACAAGATTGTTTCTATAACATTTTTCCGGTTCGGCTAATAACAACAATGATATTTTAAAATCTCGAATTCAAATCCCCACTTATTCTTGGTCTGATTTCAGCCTCTCTATAATCTTGAATGTTGAATGAAACGGTTAACCCTCCGTCGGGCGCGTGATCTCTCAGATACACTGTTTCTAGAGCCATTGTAGCGGCTTCTCAAATAAATAATAATAATAATAATAATAGAGAAATATTTGCCACTCCTCCTAGCAGAGAGTGGTGTTGTATTGCTTCGAGTTATGTGCTTTATAGGACTCCCCCTCAAGGTATGTTGTGTCACTGTGTTTAACGGAGTCGTGTGTTTCACCTGTCATTAAATTTTATCTCCTAGATACCACGCGACCGATCTCGTAAGTTTTTTTGAAATCTGTATTTCATAAATATGTACATGAATTAAGTTTCTCTTAATTAAATGGAATTATATAAACCTATTATTCTATTATTTTGCTTAAACATGAGCTTTCAGAAGAACTTGTGCAAGGATATATTGCACGACGCAGTGACAATAGTAGACGTTTACCAACCGAACTAAGGACGAAACTTGAAGAGTACAGAGACTCATAGAGTACACTAGCTCATTGGACCATACATTGAACTCAAGTACAGAACAGCATAAAAAAAGTCTCTCCACTACAACGAACAAAAGAAAATGATGTGAACCAAGCAAAACTGAAAATAAATGTAGGTGTACTAATTACTGTTGTGAGATTTGCAAAAACAAAAGTTGTTAACATCATAGTTCAATGCTTTGTCCTAATTGTAATGCAGCTCTGCAAAAGAAATAACAATTAAACTGGTATTTTTAAATTTTTTTGATGATTTTCATTAAGTCTTATCTAAAAGTGATTTCGTGCTACTTATTTTTGATTGAAGTTATATTTAGATATTTTTTTATATTGTTCACAAACTGAAATGAAATATGTATAATTAAGGCATGTGCATTTAAACAATTCCTTTTGATATTTGTGTTTTTTAATTATATTTTAAAAATTATCGTCCACCGTTTCTTTATATTATAATACTTGTCAATTTTAAAAATTATTTACTTCTTTCAAACAAATACTTCCTCTGTTATGGTTTCTAATCACACGCTGAACATTTTAGTGCAAAATATATATTAAAAAGCTGTATTTCCGTAAAAACGTTTGAAGATGCTCTGTGAGATACACGCGCCCGATGGCGGAATATTCTTGACGCGCCCGACCGAGGGTTAAACATCCAGTATGGCTTTGATCAAATAAACGTTTTCAGTCACGTACGTACACTATTAATTGGTGACGTTGTTGGTAGATTGACAAAGGATCAGAAGGTCCCAACAAAGTAATAATTATTAAAACAATAAAATTTATTCTTCGCAAATAATAACAATAAAATAAAAACTTTTCGTAGAATAAATAAATAGACCGGTCCTTCCTTATATCGTGTACATTTATACAAAATAAATGTTCTTCCTTGAGTGTCACTGCACACTGCCTCTTTGGCGGGCGTACCTGTAACCGCTAGGGAGGTTATTGTAACTAGTTGCACAACTCTAGACGGCTTGAAGATGGTGCCTTTGCATCGAAATCACAATGCCAACTGTACTCGACCATCAGGCAGTGACGACGGTCAACACAGACAGATATGACTACAGTATCATCTATACTGGCCGTTCCAACACTTTACTTGATTTATCTCCGGTTCTCCTTAACTTATCTGATCTTAATGATATTTATCGGAAAATTCAAAGTCCACTCTTCGAAACTGCACTATGTTTGGTATTATGGGAATTATTTTTGTTCGTGATAACGCTTAGTGAACATGTAAGAATGCATTTCCGGCATATTTTGCTTTTTTATTAGCTAAGCTGCCGAGGCCCACTGAAAGAGATGTGGCGTGAATGGAGACCAAGCCATGACAGAATGTGTTTGACTGCCACACAAACTGGCTGAGGCAAATGTGGCAACCGCTTATGAATCTGTAACTCTTTCCTGAACCGGCATGGAAGAGATCTGTTTCTCAAACGATTAGAGACGGGCGATGAAAAGTGGATTATTTATGGAAATGTAGTTTGTAGGATATCTTGGACAACTGCTGGTGAGCCGACGAATGCCACCCCGAACGAAGGCCGTCCTACATCCGAAAAATCTTTGTGGTGTGCCCTCAAGGAAAGACAATATATTCGAGTGTGTACTGAACCCACCTAAAGAAATTGGATGAAGCATTGTGACTGAAACGCCCAGAACTGGTCAATCGCGATGGTGCTTTTTTCACCAATGCTAGACCCCACTCTGCAATAATCACACAACAAAAATTAAGGCAACTTGACTGAGATTTTTTGTATTCTCCGGACCTTGCTCCATCGACTACCAACTATTCCTTTCCCTACAAATCAGCCTCAACGGGAAATCCTTTGCTAATGAGGGAGATGTAAAAACGAATCTCGATGAGTTTTTTTTTGTAATTACGAAATCGGAATTATGAAGTGGTTGGAAAGATGGCCAGAGGTCATGAATAAAAACGGTGAATACATTATTGAATAAAATTGATTCTCTGTCTCAAAAAAAATTGTTTCTTTTCACCCTCCAGAAACCGAACGAACTTATGGAATCTACACTTGTCTGTTACCGTTATAGTGGATGTAATTTTTGTTTGATCTTAACAGAAATGGATATTTAAACGTTTTATTCAAAAATAAAAATCAAGATCGTTAACGGCTGCAATCGGAGAGGGAAGAGGAGGGGTTTAGAAGGGGTAATTAAGGAAATTCGCCTTATCTCTCTTATTATACTTTAAATCGAAAAACTGTATTGAACAAATTTCATTGCACATTGAATGTTCTATAAATGTTGTTTTATGAGTTTTTTTATTATTAGATAGTTGCATTTTTTAGTTTTCATCTTTCAGAAAACCTCCACTCCTGCTCATGTCATATTTACGATAAGCTGTTATAGCATGATGGCTTCATTATAAGCTTAAATAACGAATATTGTTCTCATTGAACTTCTACATTTTGAGACAAATGAAAATACGTGTCGCACGTGGGAAATCGGATTAGTTAACGCAGCCTCTGCGTGACGGGCTTTTTTGAACAGTTGAAGAGGTAGGTGGGGGCCGTGTGATAGAGTGTAGCTGGACCGGGGGCGGCAGTGCATTGCTATTCAGGAGCCTCCTTACATATTTCCCGGCCCAGCACGATAAATCACTCCTCTATCTGGCAATGGACTCGCCCCATCTCCATCTCTATATCTCCCCTCAATCCCCCGCCCCCAACCTCAGCCGGGATAGTGTTTTTTTACCGCTACACGCAAACCAGCTTGACTGTTTACCATCAATCTATTTTCGAAGACATTCTCCAATTCCCCACATGCGAGATGACAACAGCCAGTCACGCAGGGGCTGAGTAAACTGAAATGACTACCCAAATTCTGGAACGACTCACTGGTCATCTCATCTCACCAAAATACCTGAATTTTAGCAGATTTGCCTTAGGGGAAATCAGTTATTGACGTCGTACTCATGACGCAATTTTCGAAACTTTTTTTTTAAATGTCCGTCGATCCTACCAAGTAGATGACGAAAATGAGCTCCGTTCAAAACTGTGTGTGTGTGTGTGTGTGTGTGTGTATATATATATATATATATATATATATATATATATATATATATATAAAATTGTAACCTCTGTCTGTACATTGATTTTTTTGTCGAAATTTCACGATAACTTTTCGTTTCATATGTCATAGACACCATAACTGCATTTTGTTTCTTTGGTGTCTGTTTGTTTGTTTGTTACCTTTCACGCATAAACGGCTGAACCACATTTTATGAAACTTGGTATGTATATTACTACTAACCCAACTTAGACTTTAGGCTATATTAAAATCCTCTGAGACGAACAGGAGTGGGGGTTATAAGGGAAGCCAGAAATTAAAAATAGCGATATTTCGTTTCCTATTGGTTTATCGGACAATATGACCGAAATAAATAAAACTCGGTATGTATATTAGCAGTAACGCGTTCATTATAACAAGCCACACCAACATTTCTAGGGACGGGCAGGAGTGGGGGTTGTAAGGGAGGCCTGTATTTAAAAATAGCGGTATTTCGTTTTCTATACGTTTTTCGGCAAATATGAACATAACAAAAGTTGTTTATATTGTTATTTAGAGTAACTTTTGTCACATTCATTTTTGTCTTTAAACAAAGTATAAACGAGATATGCACTATAAACAAAAGCGGGAGTCACTGGCACTTACTAATACAATATATAGCAAACGAATTATTAAGGGATGTGTTAAATTAATGTTATTAATATTTTTTTTATATTTTTTTTAAAAGGGATAGCCCCTGAAGAGGTGACAATTAAGCCACGAAACATGTAGGGCAGTTTCAATAAAGTTTGCACCGAAATAAATATTTTTTATTGGAGACCCTTGCCATAAAATTTGAAGAATATATAAATAATATTGGGTCCAGAATGAGAAGAATTAAAATTTATAAATTATAAGATTTTTTGGTGTGGCCAATAACCAGATATTTTAAATATTACATTATAGATCTGAATATATATATACTACACTAATTTGCAACAATATAGGTTGTATATAATTTTTCGAGTCGATTTACTATATCCGAGATATTTCCATTTTTTTTAAATTCTCCGCTCTCACTGGTACAATTTCTGTCATCAACGAACTTGATCTTTCTTTTATTTCATAAAACGTTTCATAGAACGTTTATTCATAAAATGATTAAATATCGAGTTTGGTAACGATCAAACAAAAATTTCGACCAAGAGCGTTAATAGACATATATATATATATATATATATATATATATATATATATATATATATATATACACCATTTTGAAACTATCTCATTTACTAAGTTGGCATTCTGTAGGTAGGATCGATGGACATTTGAGGAAATTTATTGAAAATCGCGTCATGAATGCAACCTCATTAGCTGATTTCCCTTAAGGGATATATATATATATATATATATATATATATATATATATATATATATATATTCACTGATATTTAAATGTTTATATAAAACTAAAGAACGAGTTCGTAATGCCTGTAATCCCCAGGAGGGAGGAGGGAGGGCGTTCGAGGGTAAAATAAATATCTCTATGCATCAGATTATGTTCGATATTTTTCGATAATTAAAATATGGAACATTTTTAAACCCCAAATAGGACAATAGCTGTATAAGGAATAGACTTCGAGTACTGAGGGATAATTAATTAGTTAAACTCGGCGAAAAGTAAGAATCAGCGCATATATGATTCGTATTTGGTGCTACTTGAGCCCGCGTTTTATCCACTGATCTAGCTACTAATACATTCCCAGTTGAGATATTAACGAGACATGTTCACGTAGAACCACAGTGTTTCGATTATTACAAGCTAGGTGGGCAACAGTCATGTTTAGAGTTCTAGAATATTATAAAATTTCTTGAAAAAAAATGCTAATCTAATATTTGTTTATGTCTGACACACTCCACCGCATGAGTAATAGGTTCCAAAGGTATGTATGTTGCAATAGAATAAATCAGTCATATTCTAGATCTCATTTCAACCACAGAAAATTAAAGTGTTACTATTTTTAGTGGATTTCCCTTAAGGGAAATCAGCTATTGAGGTCGTACTCATTTCGCGATTCTTGAAAATTTCTTCGAATGTTCATCGACCCTACCCAGGAGATGACGAAAATGAGCTTGGATCAGGATATCGGAGTCGAAGTTCAACGAACTGTGTCGTGTGTTTTTCCACTTCATTTCAAGATTTGACTAATGTAGGAAGGCCGCGAAAACATTTTGACGAGGCATCATTTAGAAGAAAAAATGTATAGGACCTTTTTCAATCAACATGTTGCCGGGAAAAGGAACGTTGCTAAAGCACTTATATATTTAAATGAATGAATGCCCGGTATCTGCCAATTCTTCCAATTGTAGGAATTCAAGTTCCTTGGAGAATGCTTGGCAATTAAGTGGAAATGAATCATTAGCCTATTATTGATCGTACAAATCGCTGGAAATGGATGTTCAGCTTATCAAAAAATTTGATATAATATTGAGAGCGTTATCTACTAATAAAAGTCCGTCACCGGCAGGGGCTGCGTAAACTAAGCAGATTTCCCACGTGATGTTTTACAATAGAGAAATTTCACGAGAGCCGAACAGTTAAGGAACGGCCGAACTAGCTTTTGGCGGGAAAGTCACTCGTCCGTTAGCTGCCCAGATTAAATAAAAATGCAAATATCTCGGTTAATATTCAAGATAGAGAATAAATGTATATAACAATATTTGTAGTAAATAAGACTGGTTCTGTACAAATTTTCGATACGACGTATTGTAACGGAGATATTTTGAATTTTCGAAAATCCTCCCCTCTAAACCCCCCCTTTCACTGATCCGATTTCAGCCGTTAACGAGCTTGATCTTTCTTTTTACATAAAACGACTAAATATCGAGTTTGGTAACGATCAAACAAAAATTGCGACCGCTAGAGCGGTAACAGACAAATATATATATATATATATATATATATATATATATTATTGTCATACCTCTCGATGGAGACCGTCGTCACTGGCTGATGGTTGAGTACCGCTGGCAAGCGCTTTCGATGCGATGGCATCATCTTCAAGCCTGTTGATAGTTGTACTCCTGTATATATATATATATATATATATATATATATATATATATATATATATATATATATATATATATACAGTTTTGAACCTCATTTTCGTCATCTACTAGGTAGGATCGATGGACATTTGAAGAAAAATTTCAAAAATTCCGTCATGAGTACAACCTCAATAGCTGATTTCCCTGAAGGAAAATCTGCTAATAATACAGGGTCATTAAAAAAGAATGAACTGATTTCAAAGCTTTATGATGCTTTACATCAGCATCGCGGCAGAACACGTTGCATGCCATTACAAAGAGCCTAGTTGTAAGTTTCGAATGGTTGCCGGTAGTGTGCTCTATCGATACTTCTCTGTCGTAATCCCTACTCACATCAGTTCCCGCGCAATGGCTATACATGTACAAAAATCGTTCTGTGCTATTGAGCTCGCGGAAACCAATTCTGTTGTCACAGTGCAACGTGCTTTCCGTAGGAGATTCAACGTGCAGTACAGGCCCTCAAGGAAAATGCTTATGTTCTGCCACTACCCATTACACTGGATGACCTTAGAGAGCGGATAACAGGTGTGATTAACTCAGTGGATCGTGATATGCTGCAACGCGTTTGGCAGGAGTTCTCCTATCGCATTGATGTGGTCCGTGCTGCAGGTGGTGGTCATATTGAACATTTGTGAGAGGTAACAAAACTTCAACACCGGTTAAATACATGTGTCTTTATTGCAATCTTGTGTTACTGTCTGTTAATAGGATATAGCTTAACGAAATCGGTTGATTCTTTTTGAAAGACCCGTATATGTGTTTATTTAGTATTTACCACGTAAATTGTTTTTCGCATTAAATAAAGATAAGCTTTTATTTTTTTTTTAAATTTTGCTACTTAGTATCCTATCAATCGTCTTTGGTTCAATTTGAAATTAATTAAAACATTTTTTAAAATTATATTATTTAATTACTAGCGACAGATGAAAAATACCGAAATATTATCAACCCCTCTTGAATCGAATGAATGTGAGTAACTTTGATTCGGTATTTTCATCCCTTTTGTTTCTAGGCTTTCGTCTTGTATACTTGGAATATACTATATTAATTTGTATATGCTGGTTTATTTTCGTTTGACATTGTAGACTCTAGGGTTCTTAAGCCGCCCCGAGCGAAACTATAGGTATGTGAGATCAGAGTTTTACGTGGTGAGTGATCTACTAGACGTCCCCAACCCCCGTTAACCCTCGGTCGGGCGCGTCAAGAATATTCCGCCATCGGGCGCGTGTATCTCACAGATCACCCTCAACCGTTTTTACGGAAATAAAGTTTTTTAATATATATTTTGCACTAAAATGTTCAGCGTGTGATTAGAAACCATAAAAGAGGAAGTATTTGTTTGAAAGAAGTAAAGAATTTTTAA
Source organism: Riptortus pedestris (assembly GCA_019009955.1). Lineage (NCBI taxonomy): Eukaryota > Metazoa > Arthropoda > Insecta > Hemiptera > Alydidae > Riptortus > Riptortus pedestris. Next base: position 122,890,135 of record CM032233.1, read on the forward strand.
AATTGACAAGTATTATAATATAAAGAAACGGTGGACGATAATTTTTAAAATATAATTAAAAAACACAAATATCAAAAGGAATTGTTTAAACGCACATGCCTTAATTATACATATTTCATTTCAATTTGTGAACAATATAAAAAAATTATCTAAATATAACTTCAATCAAAAATAAGTAGCACAAAATCACTTTTAGATAAGACTTATTGAAAATCATCAACAAATTTTAAAAATACCAGTTTAATTGTTATTTCTTTTGCAGAGCTGCAGTACAATTAGGACAAAGCATGGAACTATGTTGTTAACAAATTTTGTTTTTGCAATAAGCTAGACAGCTTCATTACCTCTCTCACAAGGCCCTCGACCATTCCTTACATAATGAATTAAATACTGGTCCTTGAATTTAATCTCAATGATTATTTCTTCGATTCAGAAACAAAAGAATAAGTAGTATTGAAAATTCGAAAATGTCCGAAATATATTATATGTTGGGTCAAAAAATCGTATAGATACAAACTTATTGGGCATTTAATTATCTACAAATGCTGTTATATACTATTTTCTCTATCATGAATATTAACCGAGATATCTGAATTTGTTAGTTGTCAGCCTTCAGTAAGGCCCCTCCCCTCCTACTCATGTCACATTAACAAGAAGCTATTATTATCATGAGCTCAAGTAGAAGATGACGAAAATGAGGTCCTTTCAAAATGATATATATATATATATATATATATATATATACACACAGAGTTTCCCAAGTTCCCGTGCCACCCCCCTTAAAATCTACAATTATTTTAATACAAGGCAGAAACTTGGAATGCCATAATTGTGACCCCTGAAGAGTCCTTTCAGTCCGCATTCAACCTCTTAACCTCCAGTACTTCTCCAGCGACTAAAACTTTGGAATGCCCTACATTTTATGGCGGATTCTTATAGAAAATCGAATTCTTAAACGAGTTTATATCCGTGAATCTTTTGATTTGACGCATCCTTTAGCGTTAAATGCACAAATCTTTATTTCAGAAACGGGACATTTTATTGAAAAATGCTGAGACATAAACGTTTTAGTCAACAAAATTATCTTTGAAACACGTCTACGGGGACAGGAATGAATTCTGAAAAAAAGTATTTAACGATTAAACGAAATAACGCAAAAGTATTCTTCAATGAGTCCAAATAATGTTTGTTTCAAAAACGTTCTTAGAATTAATGTATTTTAAACTAATTGCGTAGTAGTTATTTGTAAAAGGAATTCATAGTTCCATGTAAAGAACACAGAAACCTATTTTTACTTTGTGGCACAATGCAGCTGGTATTTACAAGTGTTCGATAATGCGTACTTCCTCATTTATGAACTCCAAAAGACGGTATCTGGAATTTTTATCTCCCCCACCTGCACAGGTTTCATGTAAAAAAAAGTTGTGCGGTATCTTCCAGGTAAGAACCATCGGCTCACATTTTTTTTGATAAAACATTAAATGGTACCCTCTTCAATCTCTTCCTAAATGAAGAATTTCTAAATTAAATAGTAGACATACAACCCTGATGGAAAGAAATGAAATTTGGCTCCAGCTTGTCCGATATCCTTCCCAATTCTCGGTCAACAATAAGAGAAATCTTTCCCCAAGGATCTGTCGCAGCTTGCACATTGAGGGGCCAACCAGCTTACCCGATTTGACAGTAATGGATTATTTTCTATTGGGGAAGGTCAAAGGCATCGTCTATCAGAACAGGTTGCAGAATATTGAAGACATAAAATGTGAAAAGTCAGATTGGTGATAAATTCAATTTCAGTAGCAGAAATACACATTGCCAAAAGGGATTTCAGATACTGTCTTTTGAAGTGCATAAATGAGGAAGGACGCATTCTCGGATATTTGTAACTTTATATCATACTCGAAATTTAAACGATTCAATCAACACTAAAGATCGTATTTGTTATTGGCTGAAATCGGACACAATTGTTGTAGGTTGCATTTTTGTCGTAGCTCAAATATTAAGTGAGTTATTCGTATTTTCTTGTTTTCAGTCTTTATTAAACCCTTTTTCTACTAATCAAAGGATCTAATTCCCTTAAGATTCAGAAAATTCCACAGCAGGCTATCCAATCATCCTAATCCAGAAGTCCTAGCCCTTTCCAGTACCACTCATCCATATTCCCCACCACGGCGCCTCAAGAGACAATGGCCCAGAGATCGCCTATAAGTGTAAAGTGAGTGATAGCAGTGGCTTATTTCTTCTCAAGTGTCATTCCTCCTTAGCTCTTGACTTCCTTGCCAGGCAGGGAGAGGATGTTCCTCTCATTGTGGTGAAGGGGTGTAGCTACTGTCAAGAATGATGGAGGAACTATTGTATTGTACATATCGCACATTACCAAATGCATTTAAATGCAGAATGTAATATTATCAATAAAATAAAATCTAATCATTGAAACTTTTTTTCTACTAAACAGTTTTTTACATAGAAATAGAGAGAAAGTGCGGTGAGGTCACTAGAGTAATACTTTATAATATTTTTTTCCATTTTCACCTCCAGTAATTTCCGGGATATTTTTTTAGTTGTCAGCCTCTAGTAAAGGCCCACCCTTAATCATTTTATATTAACAATAAGCTGTTTTATTATGTGCTACATTATTCTATGCTTTACTTTCAAATACTGATTTAATGAGTCCTTTATTATACGAGATTTATGTAGTTATGTAGTTTTATGTATGTTTATGTAGTTTTGTGCAGTCGTCTTCAATTAAAAATGTACGTTCTCTGCTCGAAAATGTTTATTTGATCTATATGATACTCGGTATCTAAAATATAACATATTTGCTATTGGCTGAAATCGGACCCAATTGTTGTTCTTTGCATTTTTTCTTAAATGAATATTAATCGAGTTATTCATATTTTCTTATTTTCCGTCTTCAATGGACCCTCTTTTCCACTCATCGCGTTTTTTTTTTATAGAAATAGACCAAAAGTGTGATGAGATGAGATTACTAGCGCAACACCAGCATGTGGGAAATCTGCATAGTTTAAACAGTCCCTGCGTGATTTTATTTCCTTTTTCAGCTCCCAATAATAATTCCTAATAGAACTTCCTGTTTAAATTCAACCATTGTATGCGTAGGTTTGTTATGGTTCATATATGTGTTATTCCCATCGACTTAGCTTACTTGAGGGACTTTTTAAAGTTGAGATTGGCGGGGGATTGCTTAGCTTTGATCTGTTCCTTTTAAAAAGTTAGATTGAAAAGGGCATAGATTGCTATATGTGTGTTGGGATTTAGGGAGAGTTGGGGGGTGGGATTTACTCTCCCATTTACAGACCGGCGTGGGTTGGGGGGGGGGGGTAGTCCTAAGCTCACCATTCCCTCCCTACCCGGCCAACTTCCTTTATTCCCATCTTATTCCATGCCGGCTCCTTATGGAGAAGCTCTTTTCACACACCTCCCCCTGCTCTCCAGACCAACCCCTCTATCGATTCCATACCATCCCCTATCCTACCCTTCTTTCTTCTTCTTTTTACCGTCAAAATTTCTTCTTTGACTGCTCAAACGTTTTGTTAAAAAAAAAGCACAGATTTATCCCAAGAAGTGTTATTTTAGCACATTTTCACAAAATGTCCGTCTCGCAAAAACTAAGCAGATTTCCCACGCGATGGAAATCAACATACTGGTAACGCCTCCACGAATATTAAGTGAATAAATACAAACGCTAATGAGAAATGATTCAGTCAACTTACTTTTTAATAATTTCCACAAAGGAAAGCGTCTGAATTGTCAACTTCTCAGATCGAACTGAATAGAAAGATAGAAATGTTCTACACCCGAAAGAAAAAGAGACAATTACTGAAATATATCTGAATATAATATATTAATTTTATTGAAAGCTGTTTACTGCTATTTGCTGTAATTTGCAATGAATCAGAATAATTTTATCTCATTCACTCAAATTTTAGTAATCCAAGAACAAAAGAAAGGGGGGAGGTGTCAAGAGAACGTATTTGCATACATCTCACAAAATAAAAGTTCAATGAAAACAATATTTGGTATTTAACCTTGGAATTAAGTGGTTCATGATATAAGAGCTTATCATTAATATGATATGAGTAGGAGTGGGGGTTTACTGAAAGCTGAAAACTATAAAATCCAAATATCTCGGTTAATATTCTTGATACAGAAAATAAGTACAGAACAACAATTATAGACCATTCAATTTTCAATAAGTTTTGGTTCCATACAATTTTTCGCTCCGACGAATAGTACGGAGACACGTCGAATTTTCGAAATTACCCTCCCTAAACACCTCTTCAACTGGTCCTATTTTAGCGTGATTTATATTTTCAAATAAACACACATTAAATTTCAAGTTTGGTAACGATTAATCAAAAATTGGGGCTGCTAGAGTGCTAACAGGCTGAAGCTGGGGCTGAGCGCTGGGACTTCCCATGACTGGGGAACTGAAGAGTGTTGGGTATTGATAACCGCTAAGTTTTTTGCGGTTTATATATATATATATATATATATATATATATATATATATATATATATATATATATATTTATTATTTTGAAACGACTTAGTTTACGGTATCTCCTAGGTAGGATCGATGGACATTTGAGGAAATATATCAATAATCGCGTCACGAGTACAACCTCAATAACTTATTTGCGTTTTTCTCAAACTTCGAAGTATCTCCGTTATTACACATTGGGTCAAAAACGTGTATAGAAGCAATTTTATTGCAAATTTAATGTTCTACAAATGTTGTTACATATGTTTTTTCAATTATCTTGATTATTTAAACTTGCATTTTTTCTTAGACTCGCGGATTTTAGGCAGATTTCCCTGAAGGGAAATCAGCTATTGAAGTCTCATTTCGAAAAATGTTTTCAAATTAACTCTCACTCTCTCTCTCTCTCTCTCTCTCTCTCTCTCTATATATATATATATATATATATATATATATATGTTTAATCGTTACCAAAATCGATATTTAGTTGCTTTATGTAAAAAGAAAGATTAAGTTCGTTATTGGCTGAATTCGGACAAGTGGGAGGGGGGGTTTAGGAAAGCGAATTTCGAAATATCTCCGTTATTATGAGTAGGATCAACAAATTGTATAGAATCAATTTTACTGAAAATATAATATTCTATAAATGTTGTAATGCACGTTTTTTCACTATCTTGATTATTAACCGGTATATTTGTATTTTTTAGCAGATTTCCCCTAAGGGAAATCAGCTATTGTGGTTGTACTCATGACGGAATTTTCGAAAGTTTTCTTCAAATGTCCATCGATCCTACCTAGTAGATGACGAAAATGAGGTCCTTTCAAAACTGTATATATATATATATATATATATATATATATATATATATATATATATATATTTGTCTGTTACCACTCTAGTGGTCGCAATTTTTGTTTGATCGTAGCCAAACTCGATTTTTAGTCGTTTTATGTAAAAAGAAAGATCAAGTTCGTTAACGGCTGAAATCTGACCAGTGGGAGGGGGGGTTTACAGGGGAGGATTTTCGAAAATTCGAAATATCTCCGTTACTATACGTCGGATCGAAAAATTGTACAGAATCAATCTTATTGCAAATAAAATTTACTATAAATAGTGTTACATGTATACTCTATCTTGAATATTAACCGAGATATTTGCATTTTTATTAAATCTGGCCGGCTAACGGACGAGAGTGACTTTCCCGCCAAAAGCTAGTTCGACCGTTTCCTGACTGCTCGGCTCTCGTGAAATTTCTCTATTGTAAAATTTAACGTGGGAAATCTGCTTAGTTAACGCAGCCCATGCGTGACGGACTTTTTTAGTTTTGCGCTTTCAGTAAACTCCCACTTCTACTCTTAACTCTTTTAACAATAAGCTGTTATATTTTGAAACACATTATTTGAAGTCTAAATACCAAATAGTTTTCTCTTTGAACGTTTACGTTTTGAGCTAAGTGTACATTTTGAGGTAACGCACGTGGGAAATCTGCTTAGTTATTGAAGCCCCTATGTGACAGACTTTTTTTATTTGTTATCCGAGCCACATTTTTTATAATAATTGCTACCAACATAGTTCATTTCATATATCGATAAATACCACAGTAATGATGTATATTATTATCTCTCATGTAATTAACAAACTTGAAAATGGGAGGTGAAAGAGCCTCCTAAGTGGAATAGCCTAGGGCCACTTTTCATCTAAATCCGCCCCTGGTTATTAGTCCTTAGAGAAGAGAAAGTGCCCGATAGAAATGGTTCGTTTAATGCCTGTTAAAATCGTGGGAGGACGTAGCTAAAACATTTAGGCGAGAAACTAGGATCTCCTTGTTGTCTAGCCAGCAGAAAGTAGGCATTAAAGAGAAGAAAGCAAAGGCTAAGCAGTGACCGATGAATGTTGTCATGAAAATTGTCTATCGGATCGAAGGAGCCAAAGTTAGTTTTTCCAGCTAGTCAAGCCGAAGTAAGTGAATAAAGCCCCCCTCATCGCCGACTTACAACTAATTCACAGCCCTTTCTCTCCACTACACTACTTTATCTTTTCCTCCTCTCCAAAACCATCAACACACTAAGTCCGAAGGGGCTGCGTAAATTACACCGATTTTCCAACTGCTCGAGTGACACATTTGTAATATCATCTTACCATATATTAGCAAACTTCCCTTAAGGGAAATCAGCTATTGACGTCGCATTTGATGACGCGATTTCCGAAAAATTTCTTCGAATGTCCATCGATCCTATCTAGGAGATGACGAAAATGAGGTCCGTTCAAAACTATACACACACACACACACACACACACACACACACACACACACATATATATATATATATATATATATATATATATATATATATATATATATACTAGCTCAGATACCCGGCTTCGCTCGGGAATTTATTTGAGGCTGAATGGTGATGGTATTTTTTTTGGCAAGGAATTACTTTGCACAATATTTTGACATTTACCCGTCCCAGTATTTAGTGTAAATATCCGTTGTTTCTGTGGATGTGTTAATTATAAAATTATTTTTATATGTATGACATTACTGTCCTCCATATTGTCATATTTCCCGTTTCCTGTGCGTTATGCATAGATTTGAATTAGTAAGCACAAAATATTAACATACATTTGAATTAATTTTTCCCGGTGAGGTACCTGGTAGTTCCAAAGAATTGTTGAGCAAATTTCTCTAAATAACAAAATAAACAACTTTTGTTATGTGCATATTTGCCGAAACCCCAATACGAAACGAAATATCACTATTTTTAATTTCAGGCCTCCTTATAACCCCCACTCCTGCCCGTCCCTTGAAATGTTAGTATGGCTTCTTATAAGGAAGACGTTAGTGCTAATACACATACCCAGTTTGGTTTAGTTCGGTTGAGTTTTTTGTGCCAAATGAAATAGTTGACTCCCGCTTTAGTTTATAGTGTATATCTCGTTTATACTTTGTTAAAAGACAAAAATGAATATAACAAAAGTTACTCTAAATAACAAAATAAACAACTTTTGTGATGTTTATGTTTGCAGAAAAACCAATAGGAAACGAAATATCGCTATTTTTAATTTCGGGCTTCCCTTATAACCCCTACTACTGTTCGTCTCAGAGGATATTAATATAACCTAAAGTCTAAGTTGGGTTAGTAGTAATATACATACCAAGTTTCATAAAATTCGGTTCAGCCGTTTATGCGTGAAAAGGTAACAAACAAACATACACGAAAGAAACAAAATGCAGTTATGGTGTCCATGACATGTGAAACGAAAAGTTATCGTGAAATTTCGCGAAAAAAATCAATGTACAGACAGAGGTTACAATTTTATATATATATATATATATATATATATATATATATATATATATATATATATATTTGTCTGTTAACGCTCTAGTGGTCGCAAGTTTTGTTTAATCGTTACCAAAATGGGTATTTAATCGTTCTAAGTAAAAAAAAAAAAAAAAAAAAGATCAAGTACGTTAAATGCTAAAATCGGACCAGTGAGAGAGGAGGAATTTTGAATATTCGAAATATCTCTGTCACTATACGTCGACCAAAAAAAAAATCGCATAGAACCAATCTTATTGGAAAAGTAACGCTCGATAAATGCTGTTATATACGTTTTTGCTCTATCTTGATTATTAACCGAGATATTTCCATTTTTTAGTTTTTGGACTTCAGTAAACCCCCACTCCTACTCATGTTATATTAACAGTAAGGTGTTATATTATGGAGCAGATTATTTGAAGCCTAAATACCAAATATTGGTCTCATTGAACTTTTACGTTTTGAGGTAAATGCAAATACGGGGTGCACGTGGGAACTCTGCTTAGTTAACGCAGCCCCTGTAGAGACGGACTTTTCCCTATTATTGAACTTGATATTCATTTTTACATACAACGTTTAAATATCGAGTTTTGTAACGAACAGACAAAAATTGCGAGCGTAGAGCGTTAACAGACAAATATATAAATACAATTTTGAATTTACCTCATTTTCTTCATCTCCTAGATAGGATGGATTTGGAAACATTTTTTGAAAATAACATCATAAGTACAACCTTAATAGCTCATTTCCTTTAAGCGAAATCTGCTAATAAGCTCATGTATGATGAACCACTTTATTCTAAACTTAAGTATCAAATACTATTTTCAAGATACCTTTATAGATGCAAATTCGTTCTGCGATGACGTCATAAATTAAGAATTTACGTTCTTGTTGTTGTTTATTTGATCTATACCATACTTGATATTTAACAGTTTCAGTTTAGAAATATCACTGTTATTATGAGTCGGATCCAAAAATGTTATAGAACATTGGTGCTCTACAATTGTTCTTTACAGTTCCTCGGATATGAAAAATATTACGAGGGTACTTACTTATCGGTTGTCCACCCAATTAATGACGATTATTAAATCATATTAAAAGAAAAAAACACTTTATTATTTAAAATAACTCTTCTAGAATTTATTTGAATAACAAAAGTAATTATAAATTAGAGTTATTCCAGAACTGGACGATGTCGCTTAATAAATTGGTTGTCCCCAGGCGTTGTCTGCCACATCTCTCTCTGCAAGGTCCAGGTGGCGTAATAATAAAGGATCACCAATTGGTGGTTATAAACCCCAAATGGTATTAACAAACGATTTCTCATTTTCTGATGACAAAAGAAACTGAATGCCTAAGATAACCTGTAAGTATATAAGTATGAACCACCATATTACTACTTTTCACCAGCACCATATAATGGCGATAAGCGATTTCGAACCAGTAAATATTTTATTTGCAAATAATGAGTAGTCTGCCGTTAACCATTTTGTCATTAATAAATTCTAGAAGGGCTATGATTTAATAATCGTATTTAATTGGGTGGCCTCCCGATAAACGACAAGTACCAGTGCGAGAGTAAAACGAACTTTCTTGTTTTATGCCACACTAATTCCAGCTCTTGGAAAATTTTAATTACGCAGCTTCTTCTTGGCAGACTTTATTCATCCAATTCAATTGGACGAAACACTTTTAGTTAGAGGGATTATCACTATGACAGTTAATCGTTCTGAGTTTTAATCAATCCGCCATTTAGAATCATAGGGCATATTTTATTTGCTTCTTCAGAATACTTCATTACTAGGGATGATCTCAGAGACACTGATTTACCCCCTCCCCCATTTTCAGTTCTTATTCGTTTCACGAACATGCAATATTGATAGATGTTATATATATCTGATTGCAGATGCAACTAGAGAACTTCCCGAACACCCAGAGCAGAAATCCTGGCAATACATATACCAAGAACCGGCCGGTCCTAAAGGTAACATTAAAATCCATATTACATATAAATATACTTCTATACAATCATTAAGAGTTCTTCAGGAAAATTGTGTTTGTACGTGTTGAAATGACAGGTTTTTTTTGATGAAATAATTCAGTTGAAAATTCATTAGTGGGAACAATGAAGCTCCCAACCTTTGTGAAATACTTCAGCACAAACTATATGAAGAGGAGAGAAAGGAGAAGTGCAAGGGAGTGACTCTCAAAGTGGAAGGAAGAAATTTGACATTTCTTAACTGGAGCCGAGCTATTGGCCGTGGGAGGGGTAGTTACTAGTAGCCCAGGCAATAGTCTCGTTGCAGATAAATGACACCCTTATTGATCTCTTTTCACTATATATTTTATATTTTTAAGTAAACGTCCGATGAGTGGAAGTGAGGGTTTACTGGATGTTGAGAACATGTATCTACAGATGAATGATTAAATATATTATCTATGAACAACATTTATAAAAAAAAACAATTTTAGAGTAGCAATAAGACTTCGTAGACTGGGATTTCTTCTGGCTGGAGATGGCAACCTAAGTGTTGTCGAAAATTAGCAACCTAATAATCGCGAAGGCCGCTGGAGAGGAAAGTCAGAACAGAATATCTACAGTTTATCTTTCAACTTAGATAGATAGATATTTATTTGTTAAAGATAAATCTTGTGCAAATAATAACAATATAGACCCATTTGGTTTCATTTTGAGTCTGGCAAATCCATAACAATACTTTTACAATAATTAGTGACATAGATTCCATGAAGTGAATTTAATATATATATATTTTTAATATATATAATTTCAATAATTATAATCTAACTAATTCTAACGGTAAAATAACTTTAAAACTGTTCAATAATATCTCTATCATTGCAATTTTTTTAAACAGCTAAAATAACAAGTTCTATACGAATGTTCGCCTTGAAAATATGCACAATAGAATAAATAACAACAACACTCACAAAAAGTAATATAATAACAAATTATTCACGATATGAGTTTACTCATTTACATTAAGGGAGTCAAACGTTCTCCGAGCTGCTATAATGAACGTATAAAGCATATTCAATTTATTGAGATCGTTAATATTTAAAATATTTTGTATTGACTGATGATCAGAGGATGTTGAGATGGATGGCTTTAAAATATTCTGTCTGTTTTCATTGAGTGCTGAAAAGTGTAGGAAAAGGTGGTGTAGGCTATTTTTATTGACATACTGCTTGCAAAATGGGCAGAGATCGTTCGCATTGAGAAATAGAGGTTTACTTCCTTGGTATAGTTTAATGTGCTCAGGGTTTCCAACCCTTAATCGGCTGATGCATCTTAGTTTTTTTTAAAGGAATCTATAATGTTAGGTAGGTTTCAGGGTGATAATTATTAAAACTGCATAATAGTCTGTAAATGGGATTCCAGTTTGAGTTTAAAGCTCTGTTGATGTCCGTTGAGAGGTTATGGTTGAGGGTCTTTTTTTAGGATGTCATCTTTATACTTCAAGATAATGTTAGGGTGAAAAGTGTTGAACTCCTCGGTAGATCTGTACTGACTGGCTATCATATTCACTTGCGAGAACCAGTTATAATCTATGTCAGGACTCTCTGTATCCAGCAGTCTTAGCTTCTTTATCTTACAAATTTGATCCTATAACATTTTTTTATCCGACTCATAGCAGTCGAGATAGATCCCTCCATCTGAACCCCCCATATTCCCATTCCAATTTCAGGCATTGACGACTATGAACTAATGTATTCAGCGACACTATTAAATTTGGAGTATGATATTAATCAAATAAATATTTCAAAGTTAAGAACGTAAAATTCATTTAATATTTTACGTTCTTAACTTCGTCATTACACAACGAATTAGCATGTATCTCACATAATAAAGGTCTGAAGATAATATTTGGTATATAAGCTTAGAATAAGGTGGTTCATAATATAATAGCTTCTTGTTAATATTACATGAGTCGGAGTGGGCGTTTACGGAATGGTGAAAACTAAAAGAAGTCCGCCACTGCGTTGACTAAGCAGATTTTCCACGTGCGCCACGTATTTGCATTTAAAATGTAAAGAACCAACAGTTATTAGATACGTTAAATTTTTCGACACGATGCATAATAACTGAGAATGTTCTGGGTAACAGACATATACAAACAGGTATGGATTTCAGTACACTTAGTAGACTGATAGGGCCAGAGAACGTTTGAAGAACTTTTTGAAAAATCAAGAATTGAGTACTATACCAAGAGCTGATTTCCCTTGGGGGAAATCTATAAAATTTCTATTTTACCAGAAGTGGTTTCTATAAATAAACTGGAAGCATTCGAGATGTAGATTTCGAGAGTATCACACAAGAGTACATCACTTAAGAAGAGAGCTTTACGAATAATAAAAAACCTGTCAAGCAGATGTTGCGTAAGCTAAGCAGATTTCCAACATGCTGCTATGACAAACGTGAACTCACACCACATATTCTTTATTCCTATGAAAAAACCCGATGAGTAGAAGGAGGGGGGAGTAACTAAAGCTTTAAAATACGAATAACTCACTTAGTACTTGAGTTCCGAAAAAATGCGTATGACAACCATTCTAGAGCTTTAATAGTTTAACAAGATTGATTCTATAATATTTTACGATTGGAAAAAAATAACGGAGATATTTTGAATTTTCTAATTCCCCCCACCTTTCTCGACCCCCACTATTCCTTGTCCGATTTTTGTCAATCATAGATATGATCTTTAGTGTTGAATAAAACGGTTAAATATCGATTATGGTATAGATCAAATGGATATTTTCGAAACAGAAATGTAAAACCTTAATTGATGTCGTCATAACACAACGAATTCGCATGTTATCTCGCATAATAATGGTACCATGGAAATAATATTTGGAATTTAAGCTTAGAATAAAGAGGCTCATGCTATAACAGGTTATTGTTATTAGGGCATGGACGTGAGTGGAGGTTCACTGAAGGATGAAAACTAAGAATTCTAAATATCTCGGTTAATATTAATCTTACAGAAACTATGTATATAACTACATGTGTAGAAAAGTAAATGTTCAATAAGATTAGTTCTATACACTTTTTCGATCCGACGTATAATAACGGAGAAATTTCAAATGTTCGAAATCGTCTGTCTTCCTTTAAACCCCCATCTCCACGGTTCGATTTAAGCCGTCAACGAACTTTATCTTTAGTTTGGTATGAAACTCTTATAGTTTGGCTAGAGCGGACAAATACATATATAGAATTTTGAACTTCGGACGAATTATGAGAAGAGAACACTTTGAATTCCAGCGCCTTAATCTGCAATGTAAGGTCAAAGGAGGGAAGAGTTGGAATATAGAAACTGTCGTTGTTATGAAATATTTTCAAGATTTTAAAAGAGCAGCTATTAACAGAAGTATTTGACGAACGCCTATATAAGAATTTGCAAGGCACTCTAAGAAGAAGAGGTGCTTAATAATAAGTGGAGGGGGGGGGTAGAGTTCTGATTAAATCGGCCTAGAATGGAGACAGTAGAGAAGTCTGCTTCTCAATCTAAAATTACTCACTGTCAAGAAGAAGGAGAAGAATGAGTGAGGCGAAGGTCTCGGCTGAACAATCCTTTAAACAACCATCCCAGAGACCTCAATATTTTTTCAATTTGTCTTGCCAGTGGTTCCTGATCCGTCTTCTCCCAGGGGAGGAGCCGAGGAAGGGAAAAGGAATGGTAAGGTTAAATAAGGGGATTATAAGGGCTGTTGGGCGAGGGAGGGATTTGATACTCTAGATATAATTTGGTTGGAGGAATAGCCCCCCAGGGAAAGGGACCCAGCTGATTCAGGCCGACCCCACCACCAGCTATTGTTGGCCGCTAAACAGCAAACACTTATCCACCCACTCCCATATACATCCAACTCCCAAACGCCAATTAACTCTCGCTACTCAGCTCAATTTCCCTAACATCTATAAAGCCAACAGTTGGCCATTAACTTGCTATCAGGCAGTAAAATTATTTGTAGAACGTATGTGTCTGACACCATTTTAAAGCTTTCAGTTTGGTTCTCGGCTAGAATCGTCCTATTCCAGACCCTGGCCTCCGCAAGTCCTAGAACAGTTTCCACCGTCTACCGAGTCATACTAGAGGTTCCCATGTATTTTTTCTTTTCCATGCACATTTACGATTTACACTCCAAATCTTTCCTCGCTAAGCAGCAAACAAATCCGATCCTTATCCTTACAATTGATCTAGGAGGCGATGGAGGATTTAGTAAGGGCTTATAAGATTTTTAGGATTAATATGATTAGGGCAATCAACAACTAGGTTATTATGCCCTTTATAGTTGTATAATGCTGTTTACAAGTCCCTGTTTTTCTCTATGTCTTAAATAATATCAACTAATATATTGTAAATACCCCTCATGTCATATCCTAAAGGTATTAAATTTACTAATTTTCTATACAATTATTTCTTAACTAAATATATAATTCAATTTTTATTTATTTATATTACTTAACACGAATTACTACGAGTGTCTTTATATTTGGCCAGTAATTAATAATTGTTGTACATTTTTTAGTACTGGCAATATACTTACTTATCCTATATAATAATAGCATATACACTTTTTTCTATGTTATATTATATAAGCATATATTTTCTCCCTTAGTAAGGGCTTATAGAAAGGAGTAGGCTCTCACCATCTTGTTCAGTTCTCCTTCCATCTTGAGTCACCTACCTCTACCCCAGCACCGAAAACATTCCGGCACGCAGGGGCTGCGTAAACACACAACTGCCCTCATCTCAACACGAAATCTCTATTTCTATGTAAACAGCGAGGGGAAGGGGACAGGGGATGCACTGAAGGCCGAAAACTCGTTTAATGCTTGATTTTCGAAAAAAAAATGTATAAAACAACAATTGTAGGTCATCTATTACTTAAGAAGATTGGTTATATAACATTTTACGATCAAACTCATTACAGCCGAGATATTATGAATTTTGAATCCTTCCTCTAAACCCACACTATTCCAAATCGAATTCAGCCAATAACAAATATCATCTGAAGTGTTGACTAAAACTATTAAATAACGAGTATGGTATAGTTCAAATAAACTTTTTCGAGGCAAGAACGCCATCACAACGAATTTGCATGCATCTCACAACGTAAAAATTCAATGAAAACAATATTTGGTATTAAACTTATGAATACTAATATGGAATAATATGGTTAATATGACAGCTTGTTGTTAATATGACATGAGTAGGAGTGGGGATTTTCGAAAATCCTCCTCCCTAACCCCCCTCCCTCCCACAGGTCGGAATTTCGTCGTTAACGAACTTTATCTTCATGTTTACATAAAACATAAGCTGGCTAAAAACTAAAGTATGAAAAATAAAATAATAAAACAATAAAATATCTGGATTAATATTCAATATAGAGAAAGCAGTAAATAATAACATTTATAGCACATTACATTGGTAATACGATTTTTTTCTATAATAAATTCTGATCCAACCCATAATAACAGAGATATTTTGAATTTTTCAAATTTCCACCTCTAACCCCCCCCCCCACATGTGCGATTTCAGCCATTAACGAACTTGACTTTTAATTTTGCATGAAACTCTTATATATCGAGTTTGGTAACGATCAAACAAAAATTGCGATCTCTTGAGCGTTAAAAGACATACAAATATATACAACAAAACGACCTTATTTTCATCATCTCCTGGCTGGGATCGATGAACATTTAAAGAAATTTGTCAAAAATCGTGTCATGAGTACGACCTCAATAGCTGACTTGCCTTAGAGGAAATCTGCTCAAATAAGTTCAGGATCGTCAGCGACCATACAGCACTGCCATTCCATTAAATATCTTTTTCAGAGCTCTTCTCCCACCTCCCATTACTTTCGTTACCTACGTAACCTAGGTAAAACTCCATCACGCATGGGCTGCGTAAACTAAGCAGATTTCCGACGAATATATTTTTGAATAAAAATCCGTTGAGTAGAAGTGGACAGGCAATAAAATCTTAATTGAAGACGGAATCACGCAACGCACACCATGTACATGTATCTCATCAAGTGAAGATGAATTAATCTTGGAATAGGACGTTTTGTGATATATTCGATTATTGTTAAAGTACGATGACTAACCAGGCCCATTTCAGCCATTACCTATTATCATTTTTAGAGCCGAATGAAACGTATGAGTATGGCTTAGATCATATAAACATTTTCGAGTCATGACGTGGGAGATCCATTTATTATTTTTGCTGCATAAAACAGACAATATTTTAAAATGTAAAAAAAATTGAATTGGGTAACCATTGTTCTAATAATCAAGTAGGAATGATTGCATGTACGAGTATGTATTATTATTATTATTATTATTATTTTTTAACGTCCACTTTTTGCAACTTAGGCTAATCGGGACGGGTTATCTACAGGTACGAGTATGTAAATGAAATGGTCTTGCTACCAAACACTCAATTTAAAGTCTTACACAGTGTTTTTATCTGTTCCATTCCGTCGTTTGGGTTATTATATATATATATATATATATATATATATATATAGTTTTAAGCTGACCTCATTTTCTTAAACATATATTTGTCCGTTAATGCTCTCAAGGCCTTAATTTTTGTTTGATAGTTAGTAAACTCGATATTTAAACGTTTTATATAAAAATAAATATCTAGGACGTTAATGGCTTAAATGGGACAAGTGGGAGGGAGGGGAATTTAGAAAGTTCGTAATATCTCCTTTATTATCAATCGTATTAAAATTTAGTATTTTATAAATCCCGTTAATTATGTTTTTTTTCACTATCATCTATATATACTGCTCAAAAATGAATAAGGATATTGGTTATTTTTTCTTATCCTATTAATTTTAATTAAATCGATCTTAATTAAATTTCTTTTTTAAGGGGAAAAAAGATAATAATTTCTAATAAATATTAATGATATTTATAATAATAAAAAAAAATATGCTAGGCCCCATACATACCACAAAACAGCCAATATCCCTATTCATTTTTGAGCAGTTTAGTTTTAAGCCTTCAGTAACCCCCCCCCCCCCACTCCTAGTTAGGTCATATTAACAATAATAAGCTGTTATATGATCTAACAATATTTGGTATATAATCTTGAAATAAGACGTTTTGTGATATATTCGCATATTGTTAAAGTACGATGACTAACAAGGCCTATTTCAGTCATTACCTATTATCATTTTTATAGCTGAATGAAATGTTTAAATATCGAGTATGGTATAGGTCAAATAAACATTTTTGAGTTTTGGGAGGTTCTTTTATTATTTTTGCTGGATAAAACAGACAGACAATATTTTAAAATGTAAAAAAAAAAATTAATTAGGTAACGATGGTTCTAATAATCAGGTAGGGATGATTGTAGTCTTATGTAAGTATGTAATGGTCTTGCTACCAAACACTCTCAATTTTAAGTCTTACACAGGGTTTTTATCTTTTCCGTTCCGTCGTTTGCGAAATTTGCCTCGTTTAAAGAGCTGCTTGGAAATCATAACTCGGTTGGAAAAGGTTTTGATACGGGGTAAAGGGGGAAACGAGAATTGTTAAATGCGATATTTCCAATTATAGTATGAAGTCGTGGAGAGAAGAGGAGAGAGGGTTGATTGACTGGGCTGGAGTATGTACGAGTAGGTGCTGGTCAGCAGACACCTAATTCTCTCAGATCGATATAACCTTCTGCACCAATAGCTATAACCTCTCGCCTCTCCCTCATATCCCTAGCATATACTCGTAAAAGCCTTACGCTTCGACATTATTAAGGAGGAGAAGCAACCTCTTCCTACCCTCACTGGAGTTATAGAAAATAGACCAAACAGATATAGTAGTCTACACAGTAACTCTATTATCTTCAACGTACCTGTAACTACGGACACTGAATTCATAATTTGCACTGGCTGAGATATCCCTATGCATGGTAAGGTCTGTCCGCTTCCCTCTGCCATCTTTTCTTCCGTTTACCTTCAGAGCAAGAACTCTAATGAATCGTTGTTGTACAAAGAACAAGGGAAATCTGCTAAAATGCAAAGTTAACACATAGGTGAATACACCGGTCCCGTTTTAGCAGATTCCCCTTAAGGGAAACCAGCTATTGAGGTCGTACTCATGACTCGATTTTTGAAATTCTTCTTCAAATGTCCATCGATCCTACCCAGGAGATGACGAAAATGAGGTCTGTTCAAAACTGTATATATATGTCTGTTACCGCTCTAATTAATTTATATATATATATATAATTTTGAACGGACCTCATTTTCGTCATCTCCTGGGTAGGATCGATGGATATTTGAAGAAAATTTTCGAAAATCGCGTCATGAGTACGACCTCAATAGCAGATTTCCCTTAAGGGAAGTCTGCTAAAAGTTGACAGTGTATAGTTGGCATCAGGTTCGGTTGAAGAGCAATGGATGGGTGCATGGGATTCCCTCCCATAACTTGCGGGTTGGATCGTAAGCCCTAAGATCTCTGGCTCTAGGCAGTGTCCAGCCCCCCCTCCAACGGTAATGTTTATTTTGGAATATTATAGCTAGCAGGGTGTGTTAAAAAAACAGCTACTACATTTCATAACGGGGCCGAGGGGGTTACATAACATACAATGACCAGAGGAGGGCAATGGACGAGTAACATGCCCCTTCGCTAAGGCAATTCACTCACCGGACCCACAACTGCTGCATAATAAAGCCATATCTAAACTTTTCTGTATCTATCATTCATATTCTATTCCGTCCATCGTTCTTCCTTCTTCCATTTATACACTTTCTTATCATATTATATTTTTTTTAAATTTCCCTTAATGGAAATCAGCTATTGAGGTTCTCTCATGATGCAATCTTCAAAAAAATTCGGAAATGTCCATGGATCCTACCCGGGAGATGACGAAAATGATATCCGTTCAAAACTATATATATATATATATATATATATATATATATATATATTTATATACACTTAACCGCAAGAAAAACGGACACTTCATATTTGTCGTATTAAAAGCTAACTTTCAGCAATGTGTTTGTTTATGTGGGTATTCTAGTTATTACAGAGAATGTAGAGGCTAAGTCCATTGAACTAATCCCTTCAGCATTAGTAAACAATTGGATAAAACTCTGATTAGATTTAATTCGTGAAGTTGATCTATTCTAAACTGTAAGTAGTTTTTCGCACATTTAAACATCTTTAATTATTAACCGAGCATTTTCTTTAATTAATGTTTTATTTTGGTCCAGAATAATGGACCTTCCCAACTTAGATGGAAGGCCGGAGGCTTACGTTACATTGCTGAAACGCTTCGGGTAGCCATGTCTACCATTTACTGTAATAAAAATGAAGAATAATTTTTTTTTTTTAAATGTGTTAATTTATCATTTTTTTTTATTTTGTATTTTTTTGTAAATAATCAATACAAATTATTCACTTTTGGCAGATTTTGTTTAAATAACCTGTAGACTAACCAATTATTTTATTTAAAAAAGATTAATATACATACATATTAAGTATTTAACAAAATTATAAGACTAAATCTAAGTGTCCGGTTTTTTTTGCGGTTGAGTTTATATATATATATATATATATATATATATATATATATATATATATATATTTGTGTGTGTGTGTGTGTGTGTGTGTGTGTGTGTGTGTGTTGGTAGTTTTGAACTATCAAATTTTCCTATATATTATATATGTCATAATTTTCCAATGCATATGTTTGCCTATTAACGCTCTAGCGGTCGTAATGTTTGTTTGGTCGTTAGTAAACTTGTAAAAATAAAGATTTAGTTCGTTAATGGCTGAAATGGGACCAGTGGGAGGGAGGGGAATGATATATTTGCTTATTGTTGAAGTACGATGACTAACAAGGCCTATTTCAGCCATAACCTATTATCATTTTTAAAGCTGAATGAAACGATTAAATATCGAGTATGGTATTGATCAAATAAACATTTTCGAGTCATGACGTGGGAGGTTCATTTATTGTTTGTGCAGGATAAAACAGATAATATTATAAAATTATATAACCTCCCACTTCTTTTATTATTTTTGCAGCATATAACAGAAGATATTATAAAATGTAAAAAAATGTTAGTCAGGCAACCATCGTTCTAATAAATAGGCGAGAACGATTGCAGTCTGAACCTCTTTATTGCAAGCCTTCATACCGAATATTGATTTCAAGAAACCTTTAGTATGCGAGATAAATGCAAATTCGTTGTTTGATGACATTACGTATAAAGATTTTACGCTTTTTATTTTATCTATACCCTACTCGATATTTAGCCGTTTCGGTCAACAATAAAGATCTTATTTGTTTCTGACTAGAATCGGACCAGGAATAGTGGGGGGGGGATGGTTAGAAGGAAGGAAAACTCCAAAATTTAAATTGCCTCCGTTATTATGAGTCGGATCCTAAAATAGTATAAAACCAATTTTGTTTAAATATTGATGGTGTACAGTTATTGGTTTTTGTTTATTATTATTTACATCCATTTCATCTACTATGGCTAATCGGGACGGGTTATCTACAGGTTACCACCCTTTTCTAGCCAGGGTGGGCCTAAGGAGTTTATTTAATGAGTCCGTCACTAAATAAATTTCTACTGCCCAGGGCGGGAATCGAACCCTGACCTCGAGGGCCTACCACGCGAGATTAAGACCAACGCCTTAACTCACACGGCCAACCTGAGCCCCAATTATTGGTTTGTACATTTATATAAATATATTATAATTATTAAGGGTTGTTCATACTTTCTTCCCAATTCATCAGTAAACCCCAATTTCTGATCATCGGAATTTTACTTAAGTTAATGAAATAAGAGTGTGTAGAGTATTGGAAGCAGTAGCCTAAATAGGAGGCTCAGCACACAATCCCTCTCATGATAATAAACAATATCGTATTCTTAAGTTAAGCTTTGTACTAAAATAGCTTACCTCCGTTTATTCTCTTTGCTCACTTCATACTTATGTTAAGTGGCTAGTCAAAATATTCAGGGTTTAAAGGCCAAGAGCAGAGAGTATTGATGTCAGTTAATAGCGAAACCCCGCAAGCAGACAAATACCTGAGATATACCCCACATGGGAGTAATCTAACAGAACATAAGTAATCAACCGAGCCAAGGATAGAGAAATCCAATTATCGGAATTATATGTATTTTATACATACATAATACACAACCCTCAGTCCACTAAAAGTCCGTCACGCAGGGGCTGCGTAAACTGAGCAGATTTCGCATGCAAATGTTTACGATAGATAAACCGATATACTCGTAACACCACCGTGAATATTAAGTGAATAAATACAAACGGTAATGAGAACTCTTTCAGTCAATTAATAAGCTAATAATCTCTACAACGGAGAGCGTCTGAATTGTAAACAAAACAGGTCAGTCTCAGTCTCAGAGATAGCCCTGAGGAAGCTAGCAGCATGTCTAGCGAAACGTTGGCAACCAATATGAAGACACGGTCAAGACCCGAAGACCTTAATAGTATTAATGACCAGGACCGTGGAAGTCTACGAGTATATATAAATTACATTACTAGATCTTGTAAATAGCTTTCAATAAAATAAATATTTTATATTCAGATATCTTCCGGTAATTGTTGTTTTTTGCGGTCTACAATATTTTAATCTATCTCTTCAGCTCTGCGAGGTTGGTTGACCTGTTTTGTTTACAATTCAGACGCTCTCCGTTGTAGAGATTATTAGCTTATTAATTGACTGAAAGAGTCCTCATTAGCGTTTGTATTTATTCACTTAATATTCACGGTGGTGTTACGAGTATATAGATTTATCTATCTTAAACATTCGCATGCGAAATCTGCTCAGTTTACGCAGCCCTTACGTGACGGATAAATTGACAGTGTTGTGAAATGGGGAATAGCCGAAATGTTTACAGAAAGAGTTATTGGATTTGTTTAATTTAGACTAAGGGGGCCTTGGACTGTAAATCTTGATGCAGATGTGAGATGAGCTGGATGGAGCATTCTTACCATGGTATTGGAAGTGTTGAGAGTAGCCGGTACCCTGAAGAGTTGCCGGCTCTTTAAAGTTCCTTAGCCAGTCCATTTAAAATTATTTTAGGCTAGAGAGCTGTGTCTACACTGCACAGTGTCTCGAACGAGAATCTCCGGTGATCTCTTTCATTCCTGCTACCCGGAGTTGGTCTCTGTCACTCCGAGGATTACGTGTTGTATT
This sequence comes from Riptortus pedestris, assembly GCA_019009955.1. Classification (NCBI taxonomy): domain Eukaryota; kingdom Metazoa; phylum Arthropoda; class Insecta; order Hemiptera; family Alydidae; genus Riptortus; species Riptortus pedestris. Next base: position 122,912,176 of record CM032233.1, read on the forward strand.
GCTTCACGTCGCCACTAGATGGAATCCCATTGGCGCCGCCTTGAAGCTGATTCTGCGATCGTCTTCCCGTAGAGATTCTTGCATAAAGGAAAACTAAAAAATAATAGCGCTCTGGGCGAAACAGATTTCTTTATGAAGTACGGCAACCTGCAGATGGTGAGGTCGATAACTATGAGACATAGGATGAGGGTACCAACAGAGGTGACATCAGCCTTAATAGGGGTACACTATAATCTGGAGGTTCGGCTTACTTAGGATTAGGATTTAATGCAATTGCCTAAAGGTAAGGCCGCACTGCAGGATGCTAGGTGGTTGCATGGAGGTTGGATGGTAAAGGTGGATGGTGGAGAGTAAATGCATCCTGGATGCAGTGAAATGAAGCCAGTTATGAATGCTGGGAATGGCATTTGTGGCAAAATTGAGGGGGTCCCACAGAAAAAATTGTTTATTCATATTCATCCAAGATAAGGTCATGAATTTTCCCACGGACTCTGAGCCTATGACTTGGACTTAATTCTCGCACATATGGTAGTAAACTCTTGAAGAAACACGAATCTGGATCTTCTTCGGAATTGATTTCTTTTTCCAAAACTGCTAATTTTTTGTTCTCTATCTGAACGAACTCATCATTAATTTTTATGTTGTCGGCATCTCTCACCGTAGCATACCGGGATAGTTTGCATTTATTTACACGGCATCTATCTGTAGATGTGTTCAAGAGAGTCCCTGGGGAACGGGACAGTATGGGTTTTATGAGGATTTGTTTGTAGGTGGACTTAGGATCTCAACTGGCGTATTGTCCGAGTCACAGTAGGTCTGGTCAGCCGCTTTCTTCCATTTTCGCTAGGCTAACTGGATGGAATATTAAACACGACTGATATGGATGGATAGACGCCTGGCGTTTCCCCAAGATGGTTTCAGGTGGCTAGATAATGGTGGTGAGCCACTGCGGGGCCGTCCTTCAGTTACTCACGTTAGTAAATAGCTGGATAGTCGCCAGGCAGGTATCTACCATCCACCATCCTACCAACTCTATATATAAAAATTCTAAACACCTCTCTCTCTCTGGTCGACTGTTCCACATTGGCCTCTGAGCGACTCTTTGACGCTACGTATCACGCAGCTGAGCTTAGTCGCTGCCACAGTACAAGCGTACTATACTGCTAGGTATCAGCTTGTTTGAGTGCAGTCCCTTTGATAAAAGGAGAAAAAAGGAAATATGATGAATCATATATCAGTTTCGGATTTTTTTCTTCCAAAGGGTCACCTCTATGTATATCATATAGTAAAGTGCTTCCGAATAATTCTATGGTACTGTCAAATTAACAATATTCCGTATTATACTCGATGCCGGATCTGATATGGGACTTCAACTCTCTTCTATCAAACCTCAGTATCAACCAATTGATGAAAAATAAAACAACAGTTTCATACCTCTCATTAGATTTTTTTCTTTTTTATCTCTTCTATAATTATATTTGTTATGTAATAAGTAACTGCTGATTATTAATAAAGAATTCAAATAAATACATTTTTGTTTTATTTTAGGGTTCTCTCAAGTATTTCGCTTTCCAAAAGGTTCCGTCACCAAAAACGTTTGAGAACCGCTGCTCTAGAGTTTTAGGAAGAAATATTGCCCGAGTACTCATTAGTTCTGGTATACCAAAAACCTCCCGTCTCCCTCCACTCAAGAGATAAAGATTGTCAACTACTCTATGGCTAGGAATAATGCTTACCTGTGCTATTTCATCTGGTCCAGGAGTAGAGGAGCTATCAATCCTGCATACCTGGACTTTTTTCAATGGATGTAAGAATTTAAATCTATTTGTCACTAGTGTTATTTGCGCGTTCTAATGCCCGAGAGGTGTCCATAATAGCCAGCTATCCTGAGTAACTCGTTGACCGCTCTTTTTCTGTTGATCGTCCATAAGTAGGAATTCGGCTCCCGAACCTGAAGCCACGTTCGAATCCACCAAACAAAGCTTGCAGACGGCAGACTTGACTTCGCTCAATAGGTTCGCGTCCATCATCGTATACTAGTCAGCACTTCAGCTTGGTTTATATACCGCTTCTCAGATAATAAGAAGGTCCTAGTTACAATAATCGCCAACTGTCCTTGTCCATCAATTGCGGCAGTATGTCTACTGTTTAAGGGGTTTTGCTTCACCCTCACAGTATCGCTTAACATGATCTTGTGATCTGGCATTAGGTACCTGCCTCAGTGCGACCCACCATCATTTACAGTATCGTAGCCAAGCTTACTTTAAATATCAACCCATAATTGCTTTGAGTAATGAATGTATTCAAGAATCCTTTAACTATTTGCGCTGAAAGTAAAGCTGAAAGAAGTGGAATTTCTTAATTAACAGTTTCCTAAAGGACTATGTGTATCGGAGGATTGGAATTGGCTTTTGTTAGGAGTAGAGAGAGAGCTAGGAGGTGAGTATTGGTGAGATTTGGTAGGAAGTAAGTGGTATTTGAGGGCATAGGATCGAGGCTAGGGGTAGATGGTAGGGGTTGGAGGACAGGGGTAGGGGGTGGGCGGGGCAGCAGGTGGAGGGGCTAATTCTAATATAGGCTTCCCCCCAGCACCAGCTACAATACAGATGTGCCACCAACCCTCCTCACTCCAGCCCAGCTCACCTCTCACTCTCTATCTCTATCTCCTTATCTCGCACCATCTCTCTCTCCTCTCTCTCTCTCTCTCTCTCTCTCTCTCTCTCTCTCTCTCTCTCTCTCTCTCTCTCTCTCTCTCTCTCTCTCTCTCTCTCTCTCTCTCTCTCTCTCTCTCTCTCTCTCTCTCTCTCGCTCTCTCTCTCTCTCTCTCTCTCTCTCTCTCTCTCTACTCTCTCTCTCTATCTCTCTCTCTCTACTCTCTCTCTCTCTCTCTCTCTCTCTCCTCTCTCAATCCCTCTCTCTCTCTCTCTCTCCTCTCTCTCTCTCTCTCTCTCTCTCTCTCTCTCTCTCTCACTCTCTCTCTCTCTCTCTCTCTCTCTCTCTCTCTCTCTCTCTCTCTCTCTCTCTCTCTCCTTCTCACCCCTCTCTCTCTCTCTCTCTCTCTCTCTCTCTCTCTCTCTCTCTCTCTCCCTCACTCTCTCCACTCTCTCCCTCTCTCTCTCACTCTCTCCACTCTCACTCACTCTCTCTTTCTCTCTCGCACTCTCTCACTTTCTTCCTTTCTCTCTCATTAAGACAAAACCTTTTCCCCCTTTGAAGTTAAGCCTCCTTGTGATTAGCCTGATTTTATCAATAATGTTCAACTGTGATTCAGTGTACATAGACATCACATCTACAGATGATATTAACCTCCCCAACATCCATTGCCTGTAAATCAAATATTGTAGACCAAGAAAGTGCTATTCTGTGCCTGCAGGATGGGACCGTTCCCACTGCCAGTGAGATACCAATATAAGCCTAACCTAATTTATTTTTACTACCTGCATAACTTAAAACAATTGCCAGGTCAATAAATAAATCAAATGAAATCTCTCTCTCTTTCCTTCCCCCTGCTCTTTCTCTGCTTTACCTTAGGGCAGGCCACACCAGCGCTGCAACGAATTTTTAATATTCAAAGCGTTGCATTCGCGATATAACTGGGTCCCTACAACACTCATGGTAAAAATCAACAAGGAAAATAACCTTTGCCTACGCTTTGTACGCTTACACTCAGTACAGATACCATACAACATATACCACTACTCTTGGTATCCTAAAGGTACAAAAGTCCGTCACGCAAGGGCTGCGTTAACTAAGCAGATTTCCCACATGAGTCACGTTTTTGCATTTATCTCCAAAATTAAAAGTTCAATGAGAACAATATTTGGTATTTAAGCTTCAAATAAAGTGCTTCATAACATAATAGAATATTGTTAATATGAGATGAGTAGGAGTGGGGCTTTACTGAAGACCGAGAACTAAAAAATGCAAATATCTCAGTTAAATAATGAAGTTAGTGAAACAACGTACATTTATAGAACATTAAATTTTCAATAAGAATGATTCGACCCATAATAACGGAGATATTAAGAATTTTCGAAATTCTCCCCCTCTAAACCCCCCTCTCCCTGGTCCGATTTCAGCCGTTAACGAGCTTCATCTGTCGTTTTGTATAAAACGATTATATTGCGACCGCTAGAGCGGTAACAGAGAAATATATATATATATATATATATATATTCAGTTTTGAACTGACCTCATTTTCGTCATCTCCTGGGTAGGATCGATGGACATTTGAAGAAAAATTTCGAAAATCGCGTCATGAGTACAACCTCAATAGCCCTTAAGGGAAATCTGCTAAAATGTTACAGTGACAAACCCCAAAAAGGTTTCACATTTGTTCTGGAGTACGCAACCAGAGCGCTGCATTGTTAGTGGGGTAGTGGAAGGCTATTGAGTAAAGCATTATGACTAAGGACTTTGAATCTGCTAGATCTCGACTAGGGGCAAACTGGGCCCGTCGAGATAATGCGTCCGAACTAGATCCTGGAACTTACTCATTCCAGCTCATCCTTCCTTCTGGTGAGTTGATCTCTCACTATGTAAAACTCTGAGTGGTGAGGGGTTCGCTACCATCCGATGTTAATGTCAACTATAGAGCAGTGGCGGCTCGCGTATAGGCACTGTGGAACTGTAGCACCCCCAATTTCCACTTGATATTATCTATAGCATTTAATATAATGGACCTTTTTTCTTTAATTCTTTCTTTATACTTGTATAATATATAATTCTTAAGCTAATGCAGTAACCAACCCCTAGTTTATGAAAAAAGATACAAAAGTCTTTGTATGGAACTGTCCGCTTCACAGTTCCAACAGCAAGGTATTTGACTGGTGTGCGCATGCGCACACAGGAAGCTCCACAAGGGAGAGAGAGCACTGTCGTTCCCGCAGTGCCGACCCTGGCGTGCTGGACTTTTGGAGCAGCACCCTCACTAATTTTAGCTACGAGCCACCACTGCTATAGAGGCTAGTACTAACCACTCAATATTATCGGAAGCTACTCTTTTCATCTTGCAATAGGCAATTAAATTCGCACTATCTCTCTCCCGAAAACGAGGCATATGCCAGAGGACTTTTTGTTTTAGTTTTTCGATCCTCTATCGATCCCTAAAGTTTGGCCGTTTGGTTTGGGGACACCCTGTATATATATGAACAATAACTGAAGATTAAAACATAAAAAAAGATTAAAAATTTAGAAAATTAATAAAATAATTAAATATTCTTACTTGGAAAACATAAATGTTTCAGTTTTTATATGGGTCTACCTTAGTGAGAAAAAAACCCTGAAAATTTTGAAGGTTTTACCTTCTCTAAAATTACATCGTTAATTTCTAAAGCGTCAACGTAAATGTTGTTCGAAGTGCTGGCCTCTCGCTGCAATACACGCATCACATCGCGTACTCACAGATCGCACTGCATCTAAACATTGTTCTGCGGTGAGCTGGTTGCAAACCATTCTGATGCGCTCGATGAGGTCATCCCTTGTGTGGGCGGGCTCTCGGTATACATTTTCTTTCACGTATCCCCACACGAAGAAATCTAGTGGCGTGAGGTCCGGAGACCGGGGAGGCCAAGGCACCGGCCCACCTCGTCCTATCCAGCGACCTGGGTAGTTGATGTCCAACCAGTCTCGTACGGCCCTTCCGTAATGTGCAGGATATCTTCCAAAAGTGCCCGTAAGTCATTCTCCAGGAATAGATGATAACTTTCAGCGTGAAGTCGAGCAGGTAAAAATACGGGACCTATTATGCGATTATAACAAAGACCGACCCACACGTTTACAGAAAACTCATGCTGGTAGTGAAATTCTCTAACAGCACCGCGGGGATTTTCATGTGCCCAAAGGTGGTAGTTTCTTTGATTGAATATGCCCGCACGTGTATAAGTCGCTTCGTCCGTCCAGATTACTTTCGAACTTAAGTTTACATCGTTTTGCAATTGTTCTTTGTACCAATTACAAAAATTTAATCGGCGGGGATAATCAGCGGGTATTAAATTTTGTACCTTTTGTACATGGTAAGCATGCCTGCGGTCAGCCCTTAATGTGCACTAAATGGTTGTCTTTGGTATGCTTAGAACTGAAGCAGCTCTCCGGACGCTTGTGCCAGGGTTGGTATTGAAGTGCCTCAGTATCCTCTCCCTCCGCCTCAGGTCGGCTTCCATCGGAGCCTGCATACGGTTTCCACGACGATTACATGAGAAGGACCCAGTCTCTCGAAGCCTTCTGAAAGTGCTGGTAAAAACACCTCTGTGTGGGGTTTCTCGGTCAGGAAACCGTCTGCGATATTCCCGAACTGCCTGACGTGCATTGCCATCGCAGAATCCGTAGACGTAGACTATGTCCGCGTATTCAGCGTTGGTAAATCTAGCCATATTTGTTGACTTCACTGAACAGTACTAGCAACACCACTAATGTGAGAATGCGAGGCTGGATTCCCCCCCAAAAAGGATTAAAATGATAGTAAACATTTTAATCCTTTCTTTTTAAGTTTAAACACTCAACCTAGACGTTTTATTGATAAGGAAAGCGTGAGAATATTCATGTTTTCTAAATTTACTCCTCGTAAATTAAAAAAATTAAGCTTACTCAAAAAGCCAATAGTTTTTTGTAATTTAAATACATTATTAAAAAAAAATACAATTTTTGCACAACTATTTTCAGTTTTTTGTGATTTTCTCAAAAACGAAGCGAAAACGAGGCATATGCCAGAGGACTTTTTTTCTTAGTTTTTCGATCCTCTATCGATCCCTGAAGTTTGGCCGTTTGGTTTGGGGACACCCTGTATATTTGTCTGTTAACGCTCTAGCGGTCGCAATTTTTGTTTGATCGTTACCAAACTCGATATTTAAACGTTTTATGCAAAAAGAGAGATCAAGTTCGTTAATGGCTGAAATCGGACCAGTGGGAGGGGTGGTTTAGAGGGGGGATTTTCGAAAATTCAAAATATCTCCGTTACCATACGTCTGATCAAAATTGTATAGAACCAATCTTATTGCAAATTAAATTTACTATAAATATTGTTCTATACATTTATTCTCTATGTTGAATATTAAGCGAGATATTTGCATTTTTATTAAATGTAGGCCGATAACGGACGATTCAGTTTCCCGCCAAAAGTAACTTCGGCTCTCGTACGGAGATTTCTCTATATGACTTCACGTGGAAAATCTGCTTAGTTTACGCAGCCCCTGCGTGACGGACTTTTTTCAATGACATTGATGAGACATTTTCCTTATTCATTTATAAATCAGCATTTGATTTCATTTGTATCCATTAGGTTTTTGGTAATTTACTACCATCCTCATTCCTTACAATTTATTATATTATATTTGTGCAAAGAGCCACTTTCCCTTCTACGAAGTAGTAGTTTCGAAAGTAATGATATTTCTATGGACTGAGAGCTTTAAATTTATTATTTTAAACGATTATGCTTCAAAGATGACAAAACGCATTCACGTTCTCAATTATGGAGTTTCCAAATATTCACGTTTCCAATGGTTTCTTTCTGGACTGTCCCCAACTCCTAAACCGTGTCATTTATGAGGATTTATCTTGTGTATAAACTGATCTAGGCCGTCTTTCAGGAATTCTTCCATTCTCTACATTTCTAATTATAAACATACCAGCAGTGTATTGTCGTCCGAAAATCTGATGAAAATAACTGCTTCGTAATTAATCATTATTAGTAGATCTTAAGTAAATCAGCTATTGTGGTTGTACTCATTTCGGAAAATTTCCTCAAATGTACGTACATCGATCCCACCTCGGAAACGACGAATATGAGTATATATACTTGTCTGTTACCACTCTAGTGATCGTAATTTTTGTTTCATCGTTAGCAGACTAGATATTTAGACGTTCTAAGTAAAACTGCAGATGAAGTTCATTAACGGCTGAAATCGGACAAGAAGGGAGGGATTTCGAGAATTGGAAATATTTCCGTTCACATACTTGGATAGTCAGTTGGCGTCAATATTGCGGAGTTAATGAACTTATCTTTGCATAAAACTGGCTTGACTTGCTTGGACTCAAATAGATTATTAAATTATATTTTAAGATAAGCTGATTTATTTACTACTGTGTGATGTCTGGGGCTTGAAGAACAGAGGGGATGAGTGGATCATTGTGCCACGTATTGGTTGTATTTTGAACAGTGGAGAGGTATTGTTCAGGAACTCATTTTTTTAGCAGATTTTCCTTAATGGAAATCAGCTATTGAGGTCGTACTCAAGACGCGATTTTCGAAAAATGTCTTCAAAGTCCATCGATCCTACCCCGGAGATTACAAATATTAGGTCCGTTCTAAATTATATATATATATATATATATATATATATATATATATATATATATATATATATATATATATTAAGGCTCTAGCGGTTGCAATTTTTGTTTGATTGTTACCAAACTTGAAATTTAATCGTTTTATGTAAAAATAAAGATCAAGTTCGTTAATGGCTGAATTCGGACCAGTGAGGGGGGGGTTTAGAGGGGGGAGTTTTGAAAAATCGAAATATCTCCGTTATTATGCGTCGGATCGAAAAATTGTATAGAATCAATCTTATTGCAAATTAAATTTCCTACAAATATATTATTTATACATTTATTCTGTATCTTGAATATTAACCGAGATATTTGCATTTGTATTTTGTGTGTGGTCTGAAGAAGCCGGCTATATTCCAGACATTCCGCCGAAAGCTAGTTCGGCCGTTTCCGTAACTGTTCGTCCCTCGTGATTTAGTTTAGAGATTCCTTACTACTACTGATATTAGTAGGCAGATTTCTCTATTTTAAACTTCACGAGGGAAATCTGCTTAGTTTACACAGCCCCTGCGTGATGGAATTTTTTGTTTTATTGTTCGAGACTATAGTTACTAGGATAAATAGTAAGCTAAAGACTTGAGACGGGAAGTGTAAAAATATTGTGGATAGTAAAGGTCAAGGTACCAAATTTTAGTCGTGTACATCGGAGGGCGATCATTGTAAGAGCATTTCCTGAAGGGAACCCTACTTAAAATGAATGAAGGAAATTGGTCGACGGGAGTGTTTAAAATAAAAGAATAGAGGGAGAAAGATTGGGTTAAGTAAATGGTGGTATTAGTGGGGGGAGGTTTGACGGCTGAGATAGAGGGCTTGCGAAGAGAGGGCGGCCAATAGGAGTGCTCAACATTCACAGGAAGGCTGTTAGGGGAAGTAGCAACTTCACCTTCAACTCTCATTATATTGTTCTGTAATAAAAGGGAAGAGACGGGGAAGGAGCGAGGGGGGATGAGGATTAGATCACATCCTTACAGCCCAATCCTATTTGCCCATCTCCTGGAGACGGGGGGATGGCGCCTCAGAACCTTAGCTACTATACGCCAAGTGCTATACACGCACGCCTCCACCCTACATATCAACATAGTGCTGCTATGCTCTTCTCCACGACAGATTACCGGAACCTCTCAACCACTCTTCCACAATGAAATGGGTTTATACGAATGCGTTAGGACTTCCCAGGGGAAAATAGTTCAGGCAAAGAGCACTACGTATCAAAACCTCTGTCAAATCTCTTCAACTCTTGTCTTCCTCCAAAACGTCCGTCACGCAGGTGATTCGCAAACTAAGCAGATTTCCACGTCTGCCACGTATTTGCATTTATCTCAAAAATTAAAATTTCAATAAGAACAATATTTGGTATTTATGCTTCAAATAATGTGCTTCAAAATATAACAGGCTTATGAGATGAGTAAGGGGGGGGTGGTTTACTGAAGGACGAAAATTATAAAATGCAAGTATCTTGGTTAACGATCAATATAGTGAAAAAATGCATATAATATTATTTATAGAGCGTAACATTTGTAATAAAATTAGTTTTATCCAATTTTTAGATTCGACGCATAATAAAGATATTAAGATTTTTCGAAATTCTTCCCCTTTAAACCCCTCCTCTCACTTGTCGGAATTCAACCATTAACGATCTTGATCTTTCTTTTTACATAAAACGCTTGTATATCGAGTTTGGTAAAGACAAGAAAAAATTGTGCTAGAGCGGCAACAAACAAATATATATAATTTTGAACGGACCTCATTTTCGTCATCTACTAGGTATCGACTGTCATTTGAAGACATTTTTTTGAAAGTCGCTTCATGAGTACAACCTCAATTGCTGATTTCGCTTTAGGGAAATCTGCTAAAATTAAAATGTTCAGAAAACATAATAGGGTAAACCAAATATTTTTGATTTTCTATAAAATATGTACTAATATTATGTCAATTAATTTCTTTACACATCCTGAAATAGCATCTACAATTATATAATAACCAATAGTCCATTGATATTTGCACTGTATTTATTATGTATTGTTATTATTTATTTATTACCACTAAATTTTATAATATATATATATATATATATATATATATATATATATATATATATATATATTAGCAAGGCATATACCATATGCTTACATTCAGTAAACATACCAGGCTACATATACCACTACTCTCAGTTTGCTGTAAATACTAAAATAAAGTCCGTCACGTATATATAGTCTTGAACGGACCTCATTTTCGTCATCTCCTGGGTTGGATCGATGGAGATTTGAAGACATTTTTCGAAAATATTGTCATGAGTACGTCCTGAATAGCTGATTTCCTTAAGGGTAGTCTGCTAACACACTCATTCCATGAATTTACCTGCGAGTTGTAATCATAGGAAGCAAAACATGAATATCCATCCCCCAGTAGACGATAGAAGGAAGTCAGGAAGGGGGCAGGTGGGTTCAAATGAGGAATTATGCTTTTTTGAAATTACTATAAAATAATATCAATTGTATTTTTGTGTTATGAAAGATAATGTATGGTGAATGAGGGAGAGAGGATCATTCAATGGACTCTTACATTTCAATCCTATTTGTCCTTCTCCCCAACAGTAGAGCCTTTATCCTAGGGACATGGCGTCGTCGCTTATTAGCCTACCAATGCTCCAACAAATACTATTCAATTCTATTAGAGTGTCAATATTCCTCGCCCTTCATATCGGAAATTATGATTGGGTCATTCCAGTCCATATAGCTTTGATGCTTTTACATAGCTGCGGGAGGGAGATTGCGGAACCCTCTTTCGGAATGTTTGTAGATGGACGTAGCCTCCCTCAAGTATATTATTGGGCAGTAAATTTTACTGTTGGCTATTCAATGGTTGAGGCACAGAATTATTCCAACTCCATTCTTAATTCAAACCTTAGGAGCTATTGCGAAAGTGTCACGCAGGGGTGCATAAACTATGAAGAGTTCTGGAAGTGCTGGAAATCCACGCTGATGATTTCATCTCACCATCTATTCTCAATTTCTCCCGTGATAAGAAGTCGATGTAAACAGGAATTCAAATGTAAGCCGGATATGAGATGTTTACTCCTTCAGCCTCTCTAAGTGAAAACCAGATGAGTAAATGAAGTGGATAATTCTTAATAAAGAATAAATAGAGGCGTAATGAGATATTATATCTGTTTTAGTAGATTTCCCTTAAGTCAGTAGATCAGTCGATCCTAAGCATGTGCTGAAAATGAGGTCCGTTAAAACTATACAGTTAACGCTCTAGCGGTCGAAATTTTTGTTTTATTCTTGTCAAACTCGACACCAATTTAAACGTGTGACAAATGGGGAGGGGGTAGGGGACTTCGAAAGTTCAAAATCGGGTCTTTTCTATTTAGCCATACCAGTTAATTTTTAAAATTATTAGTGATTTATCATACCGTTATTTAATAACACATGTCTATGTTTAAAGAAAAAAAATGATGCATGAGGAGGTTGTTACCCACCTATTACCTCCTAGATTTTAAGAAACGTTGAAGTTGTTTTTGTTAATAATGAATCTGATACAACTGAGTCGTGTTCTTAAATAAGAAGTGGCATTTAAGACATTTCAAAGGTTCGACTATTGCATGAAACACGGAAATGTAGAAGAGGACACTTTATGAAGCTTGCTTTCACCAAAGAAGATCTCTAGCATATAACGTAGATGCAGTTTGAGAAGTTGCAGAGAGGAAATCGGTGGTTATGAAGGTACCTGGTTCAACCGATTTAAGTTATCATTCAGGAAGTGTATTTTGTTTATTTATGCCTGAGCGAATGGCTATGCAAACATAAACGTTTTACAAGAAAGAGTTGAAACTCAAACTGAAATTTCAATCAAGAACCATAACTGACTGGAAAAATTTGGAAAGAGAAGTGTGTGCCAGTGACATTTTAATAAAACCGATGGTAATTGGAGGTAAGGGCCTTTATTTAGAAGTTGATGAAAGTTGTTTTTCCAAAAGGAAATATCAGGTTGGAAGAATATACCCAAATCAATGGGTACTTGCAGGCGTGTGTAGAGTAACTTAGGAAGTTTTTTTTTGTATGCCGTGCCAGACAGAACAGCGGCTACATTAACCGAATGCATTAGATGGTCTGTCGACCAGGAACAACGATATTTTCTGACTTATGGATATTATACCAAGGTCTCAAAAAGTTCCTGGAATGCGTTTCAGGCATTATACAGTCAACCATTCACAAAATTTTGTTGATCACTCTTCTAGAAATAAAAGTAAAAGTCTGGGTAAAGTAAAAAATTCCTCAATAATCTTTATTATTATACGTCAAATTAAAAATTAAGAAACAAAATTAGTTTTCAGCCTTAACCCCCCCCCCCCCCACTCCTACACATGTCATATTAACAATGAGCTGTAATATCATGAACCACTTTATTCCAAGCTTAAATAACAAATATTGTTTTCATTGGTCTTTTACAGTTTGAAGTATACGCAAATATTTTTGGAGTGGTCATCATTTAAGATTTGATTTGTAAACTACATGATTTTTATTAGATATTTAACCATTTAATGGAAAACAAATGATTATATTGGGTAATGGCTGAAGTCAGCCTTTTATAAAATTGATGTTATTAATAAACCAAATTCCCGGATGAAGTAGAGTCAATATTTCAAGTAACTATCAAAATGATAAAAACTTTTTATTTGCGACTGTGATTCAAAATGGAACTTTTAAAGTGCCTTATCTCAGGTTTCAGCAGATTTCCCTTACGGGAAAATCCAGCTATTGAGATTGTACTCATGTCACGATTTTCGAAACTATTCTTCCAATGTCCATCGATCCTATCTATTAGATGACGAAAATGAGGTCTGTTCAAAATTTATATATATATATATATATATATATATATATATATATATATATATATATATATATATAGTCTGTTACCGCTCTAGCAGTCGTAATTTTGATTTAATCGTTACCAAACTCGATATTTAATCGTTTTATGTAAAAAGAAAGATCAAATTCGTTAATGGCTGAAATCCGACCTGCGGGGGGGGGGGGGGGTTAGATGGAAGGAATATCAATAATTATAAATATCTCCGTTATTATGCGACGGATCGAAAAATTCTATATGACCAATGTTATTGCAAATGTAATGTACTATAAATGTTGTTGTGCACGTATGACAATCTTGATTATTATCCGATATATTTGCATGTTATAGTTTTCGGCCATCAGTAACCACCCCCCCCCTACTCCTACTCATTCCATATTAACAATAAGCTGTTATATTAACTAATATTGTTCCCATTGAACTTTTACTTAATCCATTAAATAAACGAATTTGGCATTTTGTCCATTACAGCTAAATATAGTTCTGTTCAAATTGATATCTATCAAACGGTAGAAGAGTTGTTAGCTGCGTTGCTTTGGTTCTTGAGTCCACGGCCACACCTCTCCCCCCCCCCCTTAATTCTATAAATATTCTTTCGGTTTAACCACATTAAAGATTTCATTTGCATTTTGCCCTATATTTATGATTGTATATTATAAAATACTCATCGATAACAAAAGTAGTACCCGATTGATCAAATACCAATAAGTATGAAATAATTTGGTTCTATTGGATTAGATGAAGTTATCACTGCGGGATTAAAACATAGAAAAAAAGGTAGGGATGAAAAGATCGAGTAGGAAAGAAAAGGTTTACGAAAGCTAATTTTTGGAGGAGCATTTGGTAACAAAATGTTTAAAATGTTAGTAAAGCCTTACTTTCTTACTAGCCAAGCGCTACACTTTGGAAGGACCTGGGTCGCTGATTCTACGAATTCTGGTACCAAGCTGCAGGCAACAGTCAAAAGCTGTAGGCAATAGATAAGTGCTGCGGGCTATAACCAAACGCTACAGGCAATATCCAAAAGCTACAGGCAATATCCAAAAGCTACAGGCAATATCCAAAAGCTACAGGCAATAGCCAAAAGCTACAGGCAATATCCAAAAGCTACAGGCAATAGCCAAAAGCTACAGGCAATATCCAAAAGCTACAGGCAATAGCCAAAAGCTACAGGCAATATCCAAAAGCTACAGGCAATATCCAAAAGCTACAGGCAATATCCAAAAGCTACAGGCAATAGCCAAAAGCTACAGGCAATAGCCAAAACCTGTAGGCAATAGCCAAAGGTACAGGCAATAGCCACAGGTACAGGCAATAGTCAAAAGCTACAGGCAATAGCCAAAAGCTACAGGCAATAGCCAAAGGTACAGGCAATAGCCAAAAGCTACAGGCAATAGCCAAAAGCTACAGGCAATAGCCAAAAGCTACAGGCAATAGCCAAAGGTACAGGCAATAGCCAAAAGCTACAGGCAATAGCCAAATGCTGTAGGCAATAGCCAAAGGTACAGGCAATAGCCAAAAGCTACAGGCAATAGCCAAATGCTGTAGGCAATAGCCAAAGGTACAGGCAATAGCCAAAAGCTACAGGCAATAGCCAAAAGCTACAGGCAATAGCCAAAAGCTACAGGCAATAGCCAAAGGTACAGGCAATAGCCAAAAGCTGTAGGCAATAGCCAAAGGTACAGGCAATAGCCAAAAGCTACAGGCAATAGCCAAAAGCTACAGGCAATAGCCATAAGCTACAGGCAATAGCCCAAGAAATGTTTTCTTCTCAGGACTATAACACGGAAACGGCTAGTATGGTTCGAACATACTAAAGGTTTCAAGTGCTCAGTTTGTGCTCAGGTTCATCATCTAGACGTTGACAATATTTTGTGCTTGGTTTAATCCGTATTTATACGGAGCTCTGATCGTGCTCCTGTCAATATAAGGTTACCCTACGCCATATGCTGTGCCAGATTTAGAAAATAAGGAACATCCCAATACAATCACAATTACCCTCTAGATTAGGTGATTGATATTTTACATTTGTCAAAATGAAATTATTTTTCAGTCTTATTTCTTTGTATAACAATTGATAATCTGTGATTGGGGATCATAAACAAGAAAATATGTGGTGAATTGGAGGCGATTCTTCTACACACTCGACAAAAGGAAGTCTTCACGATTCAAAACAAGCCTTGGAGGAGTATTCCATTCCCAGCATCTCTCCATATATTGTTCTGTAATAAAAGCCAAGAGACGGGCATGGAGCGAGAGGGGAGACTCCACAAATGGATTAGATCAGATTCTTACAGCCCAATCCCATCTGCCCAGATATCTATGCTCTCACTTACATATATTACACCACTAGCTCTCATACAGCTCTCTCTCTCGGCGCTTCATATAAACATCGACCGAGTTGTTGACTCAAGATGTGAGCTCCGTTATGCTAACATAAAAGTCCGTCACGCAGAGGCTGCGTAAACTAAGCAGCTTTCCCACATGAGGTTCTACAATAGATAAATCTAGATATTGGTAACAGTTAACACCACCGTGAATATTAATTGAATAAATATAAACAATAATGAGAACTCTTTCAGTCAATTTTAATTACCTCCCAAAAGGAAACGTCAGCCAGCCTCTCAGAGCTGAACAGACAGATAGAAATATATTTACCGGAAAGAAAAACAATTACTGAAATATATCTGAAGATACCACATTAATTTTAACATGACTGATGACACATTTGATGATTGAAAATGAATATAGGAAACAAAACAAAGCTTACAGAAAAAATATGGATCGTAAAAACGGTGCTTATATTACAAAACTAATAATGATGGCCTTAATTTAACCAACCAATATATTTATAAAGTAACATTAGATCGTTTCGAGAGGAGCTATTAATAACATCATGGAACCAACTAACATTATCTAAAAGAATTTTGATTCTTAATGCGGAGTAAAATATAACTTAATAAATAAACGGGTCAATGTCTGTGGTATGTAGGGGTTCAGTGTTAACTACTGTTTAATCAAATATTAGAAACAGAGGTCACACCTAGTGAGGGGTCCACTATTTATTTTTCTATGCTTTTTAAAAAAAGGTGACGTTGTCAAACTATCAAATCATCGAAATTAAATTCCTATTTGAGATGGAAAGATTACATTATTACCAGAACGCCATGCAGGATTTAAAAAGGGTTGGGGCTGCCTTGACCACATATTTACATTATCAGCTATAGCGAAATTACATATGAGGTTGCAAAAGAGATCGGTATTTGCTGCGTTCATTGATTTTGATTATGTGACTCACTCTAAATTATGGATTAAGTTAAATGATCATAGTATCGTTCCAAAAATAATAAGAATTCTCAAAATCTTTAAGTTAATGCTACTATCCAATTTAATAAGGTACAAGTATAAATATGGGAAGATGGTTAGCAGGATTAGAATTAAGGTAAGGTGTTTGCGTGTAGCTATGTTCAACTTCTGGTACATTTTTTTTGGATTCATTGAAGAATACTTTTGAGTTATTTCGTTTGAAATACTTTTATTTATTTTTTTTTAATTTCAGATTTTTGTTTTCCTTTTCTGGTAGTCTTGTTTCAAAGATAATTTTGTTGGCTTTAACTTTTATGTCGCAGCATTTTTCAATAAAATAGGCCGTTTCTGAAATAAAGATTTGTGCTAAAGGATGCGGCAAATTGAAAAATTCACCAATATATACTCGTTTTAGAATTTGATTTTCTACAAGAATCCGTCTCTACAATAAAAGAGTATGGCATTCCATTGGAAATTCCAAAGTTATGGTCTCTGGAGAAGTACTGGAGAAGGTTACGAGGTTGAATAAGTACTGAAATGATTCTTCAGGGTCATAATTATGGCTCACCAAGTCTCAGCCTTTTATTAATACAATTAGTGATTTTAAAGGGGGGGGGGTGCACGGAAACGTGGGACTCCCTGAATAAACCGCACCCCAATTGCAAGACAATAAACCTGTAAGCAATTGCAAACAAAAAAATAGACATTTGTAAAAAATATTAGTTATGAAGGCCTATTCAATTTGCATATATTTAAAATGACTATACTTTTAATTTAGGAGCAAGATGACAGATTATTGATTAATACGTAGTACGTTCGGAAAGTAAGTTCCGTTTGCATTATTCTTCGCGATAGCGCTGCGATCGTAGTTCTGAGCTGCTCGGCAGTTACTCTGTGTCAACGGGAAGGAAATTACACAATTTTGAACTCCCTATGGTCGTCGCGCACTTCGTAGTGCTTTTTTGTAATGGCTGCGTTAATTGAGAATCCCACCGATTGTTCAAATTCGATAGGTGATCCGTTTTCTTAATTCAATACCCGTTAAAGCAATTGATATTCACCGACAAATCTGTGAAGTTTATGGAGAAAATGTGATGAATGGTTCAGTTGTGAGAAGATGGGTTCACAGTTCAAAGAAGAGTGAGATACAGTCCATATTGAGGAACGAAGTGGACGTCCGTGGTGAACTGATTCATGCAGTTCATGAGAAGATTAAAGAAAAAAGTAAGTTTACGATTAGTGCAGTTGCACTTGAATTCCCCCAAGTTTCACGAACAGTAAAGTTACGAGATCGTAATCATTTGTTTCTGCATATGAAGTCTTTTCAGATTATTGCTGTATGCATCCAATTGGTCATCCGATTTGTAGGTAGCAAACTTCAAATGCTCCTTCCAGTTTCGCCTTTTGTCAAGCATTATTCCCAAGTACTTGACCTTATCATTAAATTCTACTGTCTCCCCTGTTAGTCTGCCAGCTTCCAATTCAGTAAGTCTCCTCCTCCTCGTAAAGGGCACAACCACTGTTTTGTTTGAATTCAACGTGAACCCCGTTTTCTAACAATCCCTGTCTGTTAATCTCGGGGCTCAATTCATCAGACCTCATATCACCGCTTACTCTTTCCATCAGATAATTATTATATCATCGGCCTATTCTACTGCCCTAAAGCCGTATCTGTTTAAATCCTCCAGTAGGGGGCTCACCACAAGGCTCCATTCATCTGCCTACCGTGCATGTTGCTGTTTTTTTTTTGTTCTGCGTTGAATATGATGACATCCTGTACAGGTCAATCCAATCTTTATATTCCCATTTATATGTCAACCCACTGTTGACGGCAAGTATACTGGTAAATAAGCTGGTGCCCAGGAAAGGGACTGCTCTAATTCCTCCTATTCTATTCGTCCCCTGGTTATGACACACACTCTGTTGTGGGAAATCAGCTTGGCTTACGCAGTCCCTGCGTGATGGGCTTTTCATTTGTGAGCTAATGGCAACGTCCATATTAGGGCTAGTGATTAGGATTGCTCTTGATAAGCTAGCGGTCGGTTTGGGGGCTTGATTGAGGCCGAGTCAAGAGGCTGTAGGGGTTGGGCCAGTGTCAGCAGTTGGCGGATCACTGGCCCACGGATTAGGGGAGCCGGGGAAATTGCTAGCTAATAGGATTATAGCTGTTCTATTTGGCGGCTGGGAGGAGGTCATTGTCCCGTCGGACCACTCTCAAAGCGCCCTCCTAAGCCCTCTATTACCCGTCATAAAGCCCTTCCAACATCAACACCGTCTCCAATCTCTCCCTACCACCCCCACTCTCCACCATACACTTACAAGAAAACTCCCACACGCGTTCAGTTCAATGTATTCGCCGACAATAATTCAGCTGGGAAAACAACAACAAATCCGTGCCGGAAATGAGCTGCCAAAACTCAGATGTCAGATGTAAGCAAGACTATAGCAGTAGCTTGGTGGACTTTGCTCGATTGGTTAAATGGAAAAAAAATAATTGATACAAATTTACTTTTTAATCCCGTCGGTCTTCCCTAGTAGATAAAAAAAAATGGGCGCTCCTTCAAATATATATAGATGCTATGGTTTTAGCAGATTTCCCTTAAGGTAAATCAAGTATTGAGGTCGTACTCATGACGCAATTTTTGAAATATTTCTTAAAATGTTCATCGATCCTACCTAGTAGATGACGAAAATTTGTGATTAATATTGTACCTTCTTGTCTATCGATCTATACAATTTTGTCTGTTGATCTGCAGTATACTCCATATTTAACCGTTTCAGTCAACAATAGATATCATAATTGTTATTGGCTGAAATTGGACCTGGAATAGTGGGGGAATTAAAAAATTCAGAATATCTCCGTTATAATGCGTGAGATCGTAAAATGTTGGAGATTCAATCTTCTTAAACTATTGGTTTTCCACAATTGTAGTTCTATGCATTTTTTATAACTCAAGTATTAAGCGAGTTATTCGAACTTGTTATCAACCTTCAGTAACGCCTCCCCCCCCCCACCTCACACTTCTCACCATCGGGATTTAACAGATTTCCCCTAACGGAAATAAGCTATTGAGGTCGTACACATGACATGATTTCCAAACTTTTTCGTCAAATGTCCATCGATCCTACCTAGGAGATGACGAAAATGAGGTAAATTCAAAACTGTTTATATCTATCTATTTGTCTATATATATATATATATATATATATATATATATGTGTGTGTGTGTGTGTGTGTGTGTGTGTGTGTGTGTGTGTCTGTTACCGCGCTATCGTTCGCAATTATTGTTTAATCGTTACCAAACTCGATATTTAATCATTTTATGTAAAAAGAAAGATCATGTCCGTTAACGGCTAAAATCGGACATGGTGGAGGGGAGGTTTAGAGGGGGAGAATTTCGAATCAATCTTATAGCAAATTAAATGTACTGTAAATACAGTTATATATACACACACACACACACACACATATATATATATATATATATATATATATATATATATATATATATATTTACTCACTCTCTTGAATGTGAGCTGAAAAATATTCATTTTTTTCAGTTTTAAGCCTCCAGCAAACCCCCACTTCTACTCATGTTACATAAACAATACTTGGTTATGTAATAAACCACATTATTCAAAGCTTAAATACCAAATATTGTTTACATTTATTATACGAGATACATGCAAATATGTTCTGGTGACCACCCCCCTTCTTAAGTTTTGGACTACTTAAATTTGATTGATTGAGATAAAAATTATTCTGATTCATTATAAATTACAGTATTAGATATAGTAAATAGTTTTCAATCTAATTAATACGTTATATTCAGATATATTACAGGAATTGTTTTTCTTTCTGGTTCTTTACATTTCAGATGCTTTCCGTCGGGTGGTTTCTTATTGTTCGTATTTATTCATTTAATATTACGGTGGTGTTGTGTTACCGGTATGTATTGTTAAACTTAAGTGGGAAATCTGCTTAGTTTACGCAGCCCCTGAGTGAAGGGCGTTTTTGTTCTAGCGATCTGTCAATTATGACGTATTGCTGTGTTATTTTTTTTTAAATATTATATTTGTTGTATTGATATTATGTATGAGGTGATGTGTGTGTGGGTGTTTATTTGCAGATGAGTACAGCAGCCCAGGGCGGTGGTCGGGTACAGTAGTACGTGCTTCGAGGTCTCCGCCCCAGCAGCCTCCCAAGATCAAGTCGCTAGGGCTCACCTGTGTAGTCTGCGGCGACACCAGCTCCGGCAAACACTACGGCATCCTAGCCTGCAATGGATGCTCTGGGTTCTTCAAGAGATCCGTCCGACGGAAACTCATATACAGGTAGTACATCACAACTGATTCCTTTTCCTTAATGACAAGGACTGAAGACACTATATGCAAATACTGCAACAAACACCTTACGATAAAACACATACTGACAGACTGCATACAACGAAAAAACCTTAACATACCCCACGATATGACAGAACTATTAACTGACATCAGCCAATATATTCTACAAGTACTAACTTATCTAAAACACATCAACATTTACAAAAACCTATAATACAAAATAGAATAGGTCTACAGCATGCCTAAAAAGATTTAAAAGGGTTAACTTTTATTATATTCTTTGGACAAAGCACGGATATGAGAAAGAATCAGATATTAAAGAAATATTTTCCATAATATAAAAGTACAAAAAAAAGGTAAGCACATGAAGGAGTAAATATATCATCCTAATAATTCAAATCACCATCGCTGTGGGGCACAAAACTAAATAAATAAAATATAAAAAAAATAAAAAAATATAAATATACTAGTAGTATATTGGAATAAAATAATTTTTTTATTAAAACCATTTTAAATTATTGTCTTTATTACTAGTCTAATGTTTATCTAATATTTATTTATGTTTGTTTATGTCTTATGTTTATTAATTGTCTTTATTACTAGTATTTAATGGTTATTTGTTGTATTTAATTTTTATTTGTTGTTTCAGTTTTTGTTATTTTTCTATAATTTTGTTTTCATTTTACATTTTGAAACTTTGAGCGAAATCGCCAAGGTGCGGGTGCTCCTGTATAAATAAATAAAAATAGAATGATTCCTTTTCCAACCAGCTTTAATCATAGAATGCAGGGTTTAGTATATTCCTCTTAAAGGTAATCATTATTATATTATTTTATTTGTTTGGTATCACGCAATTGGAGCGATTTACACCCTTCATCAAATGACCAAATTAATGAATAATTAGACATTAATGAATGTTAGACATTTTCATATTTACAGTTGTTGCTGGGCGATATTACTCGTGGAAAAGAAAATATAAAAAGTAAGAAGAGAAAATTAAACACACACTATTAAAACAGGAAAAAATATGAACGGGTAAAGGAATTAAAAAAAAAATAACACGAATAATCTACAAAACTGAAAAAAAAAACATAAAAAAGAAAGAAACAAAAGCGTTAAATTAAATTCAAAAACAAAAATTGTTTTTATAAAACTACCCGATAATTAAAAGAAAAACTATGATGAGTAATAATTTACAAGAAATAAATAAGAATTTATTTAAAGTTTCTAAAGTCTTACGTATACATTCAGAATCACACACTTGCATGCACGCAGGCTCAGATACACGCCCGCACACACGGTTGTGTACACAAAGTAAAACAAAATGTAATTTTGCATTACAAAAGCTAATCAGATATTGAAGTTGTACTCATGACGCGATTCTCGAAAACTTTCCACAAATGTCCATTGATCCGAAGATGACGAAAATGAGGTCTTTTGGAATATATATATATATATATATATATATATATATATATATATATATGGTCTGTTCTCGCTCTAACGGTCGCAATTTTTGTTTTGATATTTAAACAGTTTACGTAAACTAAAGATTAAGTTTATTAGTGGCTGAAATCCGACCAGTAAGAGGGTAGGTTTAGAGGGAGGGGATATCGAAAATTCAGTCTTTGACAATACATGTCTTATCGAAAAATTGTATAGTACCAATGCTATTACAAATTTAACTTTCTATAAATGTTGTACGATAATGTTTTCTCTATCTTCAATATTAACCCAAGATATTGGCATATTTATAATTTCAGCCTTTAGTGAACCCCCTCACTTTAAAAATAAGACAATACATCATGAAACATTCTATTCCAAGCATAAATACCAAATATTGTTTTCAACGGGCCTTCGTCATGTGATGTCCATCGATCAAAAATTACGCATCAATTTCGAAAAATTTCTTCTATGGCCATCGATTCTACTCAGTATATGACGAAAATGAGGTGCGTTCAAAAGTATATGTATGTGTTTGTAAACTCTAGCCGACGCAATTATTTTTTATATTTACCAAACTCGTTATTAAAATGTTTTATGTATAACATTCATAGCTAAAATCAGGCCCGGGCAGGAGGGGATGGGGGTTGAGAGATCAACTATCATTTTCCTAATATATCGTTACCGAACTCGATATATAAGGAAAACTAAAGAGAACAATTGGAATCGGACTTGGAGAAGTGGGCGTTTAAAGAGGGGGAAATTCAAAAATGTGAAATAACTAAGTCCGATCTAAACATCATATAGAATCAATATGGTTGCAAATTTATTACCAATAAATGTTGTTTAATTTCTATTACCTATGTATTTCTCTGTCTTGAATATTATCTGAGATATTTTGATATTTTAGTTTTCAGCTTTCAGTAAATCCCCACTTCTTATCATGTCATAATAACAATAAGTTGTTATAACATGGACATCTTTAATCTAAACTTGAATATCAAATATTGTTCTCATGATACCTTTATTATGTGAGATACAAGTGAATTCGTAGTACCATGGCGTCATCAATTAAGGTATTACGTTCTTGTCTCGACAATTTTCCTTTGATTTATACGATACGAAGTCACATTTGCCATTGGCAGAAATCGGACCAGGAATAAGGGGGGGGGTTATAGAGGGGGAATTCGAAAATTCAAAATATCTGAGTTATGATGAGTCGGATCGAAAAATGTTATGGAGCCAATCTTGTTAAAATATTGCTGTTTTACAGTTGTTTCTCTATTCATTTTTTCGTAACTCAAATTTTAAGGACGTTATATCAGCATGTGGGAAATCTGCTTATTTTACGCTGCCCCTGCCTGACGGACATTTTTGATAGTAAGGGAGGTAGACAGTTGGAGGGAGAAATATAGAATATAATGTGTATATGAAGTGTTTTTGGTGGCGGTGGGGGGGGGGGATGTTGAAGTTGATCATTATGCAGAGGGAGTAGGCAGGGGCTTGGGCCAGCTCCTCTGTCTTCCTTCCTATATTCACTCTCTCCTCATCAACCAGCCTTTCAAATATATCTTCAAATAGTCACCGACTCAATCAAGTAGACGCTAAAAATGAGGTTCCCTCTTAAAGGGTTTTATACGAAGTCTTTTAGCAGATTTACCTTAAGGGAACTCAGCTATTAAGGCTGTAACTCACGACGCGATTTTCGAAAAATCTCCTCAATTGTCCATTGACACCTACCTAGAAGATCAAGAATATGAGGTATTTTCAAAATAATATAAATATACACATACTTGTCTGTTAACGCTCCATAACTTCTGTCGTAACGTTACCAAGCCTGATATATAAGCGTTTCCAGTTAGGGCAAATTCGAAAATTTGAAATATCTCCGTTATTATACATTGGATCGAAATATTGTATAGAGCCTACCTTATTGCAAATGAATTACCTACAAATGATGTTATCTACATATTTTCTCTAATATGAATTTTTATCGATATATTTGCATTTTTTTTTGTTTAGTTTTAGCAGATTTCCCTTACGGGAAATCAGCTATTGAGGTTGTACTCATGGCGGAATTTTCGAAATTATTCTTCAAATGTCCATCGATCCTACCTAGTAGATGTTGAAAATGAGATCCGTTCAAAACTGTATATATATATATATATATATATTTGTCTGTTACCGCTCTAGCGGTGGCAATTTTTGTTTAATAGTTACCGAACTCGATATTTAGTCGTTTTATGTTAAAAGAAAGATCAAGTTCGTTAACCGTTGAAATCGGACCAGTGGGAGGGGGGGTTTAGAGGGGAGGATTTTCGAAAATTCGAAATATCTCCATTACTATTCGTCGGATCGAAAAATTGTACAGAATCAATATTATTACAAATTAAATTTACTATAAATATTGTCATATACATTTTATCTTGAATATTAACCGAGATATTTTCATTTTTATTAAATCGGGGCGCCTAACGGACGAGAGTTACTTTTCCACCAAAAGCTAGTTCAGCCGTTTCCTTCACTGGCTCGTCTCTCGTGAAATTTCTCTATTGTAAAACTTCACGTGGGAAATCTGCTTAGTTTACGCTGCCCCTGCGTGACGGACTTTTTTAGCTTTCAATAAACCCCCACCCGTACTCATGTTATTAACATTAAGCTGTATAGTAGTCGAATAGCTTTATTCGAAGATTAAATACCGAATATTATTTTTATTGATAAATTATTTTATCGTGTGTGATAAATGCTAATATTTTCCGTGTGATATCTTAATTTAAGATTACACGTTCTTACACTACATGATTTTTCTTTGAATCACCGTTTTATGGAAATCTAAAGACTATATTGCAATCGCTGAAATCAGCCTTACGGAAGTTTTAGGGAGGATATATTTAGAATTTTCTACCTGCATCTTCTAACCCCCCCCCCCCCTTTCCCGTACTGATTTCACCATTAACTATCTTGATCTTCAAATTGGTATAAAGTGCTTAAATATCGAGTTTGATAACGATCAAACAAAACTAGCAACCGCTAGAGCGGTAGCAGACAAGTATATGTATATATATATATATATATATATATATATATTATATATATATATATATATATATATATATATATATATATATATATATATATATATATGAAATTTAAAAATTGGTGAACGTAAGCTACTTTACTCCCTTTCTGTAATAAAATTACAGTCATTATATATAGGTAACGTGAGAAGCATGGCTATTGGAAGAATATTGAAGAATTCATTGGTTCAAATAAATATTATTTCCTGATCGCATCAATTTAGCTTTCGGAAAAGAAATAATATCATATAAAATGTAAGTTAGACGGTGACCCAAGTCGTAATTAAAAAGTCCGTCACGCAGGAGCTGCGTTTTACAATAGAGAAATCTGCATACTACTATCAAAAGATCGCCGTGAGTAAATACAAACGGTAATGAGAAATCTATCAGTTAATTTTAATAAACTCCCAACGGAAACTGCTAGTAAACACAAAGGTCTGCCAACCACTCAGAGCTGAACAGATAGATAGACATATAATTTGATCATACATAAAGCGTTTAAATATCGAGTTTGGTAACGATTAATTAAAATTACGACCTCTAGAGCGTTAACAGACAATTTTATATATATATATATATATATATATATATATATATATATATATATATATATATATATATATAATTTTGAACGGACCTCATTTTCGTCATCTCCTGGGTAGGATCGATGGTCATTTGAAGAAATTTTTCGAAAATCGCTTCATGAGTACCACCTCAATAGCTGATTCCCCTTAAAGGAAATCTGCAAAACTGTGTTGTTTCGTGGAAATATAATTAATTTTATTCCAAGTATCACCCATCAATGGTAAAAAAGGATAATACGGTAATCCGGATATATATATTTATACTTGTCTGCTACCGCTCTAGAGGTTGTAAGTTTTGTTTGATCGTTAAATTCAATGAATACTTGATTTTTTGAAAAAAAATTTCAAATGTAGATGACAAAAATGAGGTTCCATTCAAAATTATATATATATATATATATATATATATATATATATATATATATATATATATATATGGTGTGTTGTTCTTTTCGGAGTTTTGGTCAATGTTGGTGAAATGAATCTTAGTTTATGCCAATATTTCGAGAATCTTTATTTTCTCTTCCTCAGGGCTGTAAAAATTACATGTACTACATTATAATATTGCACATTGTTGTTATACATTGTTATAAAAGGGTGTTTTTTCCTTATTATTACTTACCAAGACTAAATATATTTATAGACTATTATACATTCTTATTGCACTATGACTAGGGTTACAGCCCTGAAGAAGAGAAAATAAAGATTCTCGAAATATCGGCATAAACTAAGATTCAGTTCACCAACATTGACCAAAACTCCGAAAAGAACAACACACCACATATAAATACAACCTGGTCGAAAACATCAGCACAATTATATATATATATATATATATATATATAGTATATACGGGTTACTTGTATAATTTTGAATGGACCTCATTTTTGTCATCTCCATTTTTTTTTTTTAACTAGTACCAAATAATGTCTACATTGAACTTTAGAGAGAGGTGTTTCAAAAATATTTAATATCTCCATTATTATGATTCGGATCGAAAAATTGTATAGAACCAATCTTGTTAAAATATTGATCCTCTACAATTTTTGTCCTGTACATTTTTTTCTTAGCTTAAGTATTAAGGAAGTTTTTGTTGTCTGTCCCTAGTTAACCTCCACTTCTATTTCTCAGATTTTGGCTTTGAAATAGAAATTAATGATGAGATGATATCACCAGTCCGTCATACGACAGGGAGGGAAATCTGCTTAGTTTGCGTAGCCCCTGCGTGACCGACTGCTTTTTAGCAGATTTCCCTTGAGGGAAATCGCCATTGAGGTCGTACTCATGAAGCGAGTTTCGAAAAATTTCTTCAAATGTCCATCGATTCTACCCAGGAGATGAGGACAAGTAGGTCCGTTCAAAAATATATATCTATATATATATATATATATATATATATATATATATATATATATATATATGTCTGTAACACTCTAGCGGTCGCAATTATTGTTTGATCATTACCAAACTCAGAATTTAATCGTTTTATGTAAAAAGGAAGATCAAGTTCGTTAATGGCTGAAATCGGACCAGTGGGAGGGGGGGCGTTTAGAGGGGGATGTTTGAAAATTCAAAATATCTCCGTTATTATGCGTCGGATCGAAAAATCGTATAGAATCAATCTTATTGCAAATTATATTTACTATAAATATTGTTCTATACATTTATTCTGTATCTTGAATATTAACCGAGATATTTGCATTTGTATTCTGTGTGTGGTCGGCAGGAGTCGGCTGTCGGTACTGTTCGGCTGAATAAGTTTAGAGATCCCTTACTAATACACTTGTTATTGGGCAGATTTCTCTATCGTAAAACTTCACGTGGGAAATCTGCTTAGTTTGCGTAGCCCCTGCGTGACGGACCCATTTTTTTTAATGAATGAATGAGCCAGAGTGGAGTATGCTGAATGGGTGTGTAATTGTAATATGAAATGAGGTGCCCCGCCGTAGTTCACTCATCTCTCGATCCACTACTACTGACAACTATTCCCTCTTCCTTCTTTGTGTATACCTTGTTCTCTATTCTTGGCAAAGGCAACGTTTTTTATCGTTTTCGGATTACATTATTTTGCTCTTTTACCATTGATAAGTGATACTTGGAATACAATTAATTGTTTTTCCACGAGACACGTCATTTTATCTCAACGTACATGGAAGGGCAACACAGTTTTAGCAGATTTCCTTTAAAGGGAATTAGCTATTGAGGTGGTACTCATGAAGCGATTTTCGAAAAATTTCTTCAAATGTCCATCAATCCTATCCAGGAGATGACGAAAATGATATATATATAAAATTGTCTGTTAACGCTCTAGAGGTCGTAATTTTAATTTGATCGTTACCAAACTCGATATTTAAACGCTTTATGTATGATCAAATTATATGTCTATCTATCTGTTCAGCTCTGAGTGGTTGGCAGACCTTTGTGTTTACAATTTAGAAGCAGTTTCCGTTGGGAATTTATTAAAATTAACTGATAGATTTCTCATTACCGTTTGTATTTACTCGCGGCGATCATTTGTTAGTAGTATGCAGATTTCTCTATTGTAAAACGCAGCTCCTGCGTGACGGACTTTTTAATTACGACTTGGGTCACCGTCTAAATGACATTCTTATATGATATTATTTTTTTTCCGAAAGCTAAACTGATGCGATCAGGAAATAATTTTATTTGAACCAATAAATTCTGTAATATTCTTCTAATGGCCATGCTTTTAACAATAACTATACATAATAACTGTAATTTTATTGCAGTAAGGGAGTAAAGTACGTTCACCAATTTTTAAATTTCTTCGGGAAACCATATTTATTTCAATTCATTTGTCACCAACAGGTATTTCAAGCATAATGTCGGCTATTGGCCACTTTTTAGACCACGGGGTTTCCTACTGAATGGTTTCACATTTACTATGAGTTCTACAGGATTTTTGTGACGAGTATGAGGGGATGATTTGGTCCAGAGATTAATCCAGCAATTATATTCCCGGTAATAACCATTTCTATTTGAACCCGGTAACAATGGCTGACACTGATTGTTCTTAAATATACCTGGCAACCCTGTGGAGGCTATCCTCTGGCAAGGTTGTCCTGGGAGTAGCCTGCCTCTCTACTCGAGGTAGAGGGGACGGAGGGGAAGGGAGGGGTTGTAGGGGTGGGGAGTGGTCTACAGGGGTGGGGAGGGTCAGGTGTGTGGGGGGATCAATGCTGGGATTGATGGGGCAATTCCCCCCTCTCCAATCAAAAACTAGTAGCCACCCCCCCCCCCATCCCCACCCCCCACGGGGCCTTTAGTATTTAATTCCTTCCAGAGAGGTTTTTCCTCCCTCTCCCACTCACTCTCTCAACCCCCCCCCACCTCTATAACCCTCTCTCCTCTCTCTCTCTATCCACCCTCGCCCGGCCCTTTCTATTACCTATATTAAACGAATTTCTATTCTCTCAGTAAATTAAATTTCAGAAGATTTCCCTTAATCGAAATCAGCTAGTGGGGTTGTGCTCATAAAAATTACTTCAAATGTCCAGCTAAAGTACCAATCAGATGGCATAAATGAAGGCCGTTTAAACGGATCTTTATATCTATGTATAGTTAATTTGACGTTTCGGACAATATTTCTTTATTTATACATTAAAGCATTTTTATTTACACTATATTTACAATAAATATAATTTATTGGATTCAGTATTGTAAGTATTTAGATTAATATTTATATTATATTATTTACCAATGTTTACATGGTTAATTTGTATTTTAAACAATTTTATTTTGATGTGTTATAGTGTATTAACAACTTTAATAATACAAATTGGGTCAGACTCTTGGCTACATGCTTGTAAACATAGACTAGTAAACTATCTATTTATCTGGGTGCTCAGATTAGCCATGTGAGTTCAGGCGTTAGCCTTAATCTCACATTTAGACCTAGAGGAGCAAGTTCGACTCCCGCCTAAGCAATAGGAATTTAATCAGTGACTAACTCATTAAATAAACTCCTTTGTCCCACCCTGCCTAGAAAAGGGTGAAAACCTGTAAAGTGGACGTTAATAAATAACAAATAGTAATTTATCTATCTATATCTATGAATAAGTTTTTTTTTTTTTAAATTGTAGAGTCCGATATCATTTTTTCATCAGAACCAAAATGAATATTAAAATGGTTCGTGCTAAGGAGTTTTAAGGGAAAGGAACTTTTATTCATACATTCATACGTTATAAAAAAAAAAAAACAAAAAAAAAAAAAAAAAAAAAAAAAAAAAAAAAAATAAAAAACGACATGCACAGGAGACGGGAAATATAAATCATATTGAGGAGAGGGAAGTCTTAAATAACAAATAATTTTATTATGAACAAATCCACAGCAACGACGGGTATGAACCCTAAAGACTGTGACGGGGAAATGTCAAAATATTGTGGAAAGTAAAGACTTGCCAAAAAAATACCATCTTCATTCAAGCTCAAATGAATTCCTGGGCGAAGCCGGGTACCTTAGCTAGTTCGTCATATTGTACTTAAGATGGATAAACCGTTAAATGAATTTTTCCAAAATCACGTCATGAGTTAGGATGGATAGACATTTGAATGAAAGAGTAAAAGGAACATAAGATCAAACCACGACTCAGCACTTGAGCAAGTCGAGGTATTTTCTAGCAATATTTCTCTAGTAATGATCTCAGCTTCTTCAGTCTGTCTCAATAGGGAGAGTTACTCAGCTGTCTCTCAGACTCACTCGGTCCAAATTCTAGCCAAATTCTGAAATTCTTCTCTCAACTGGAACACTTGGGAGATCTTGAAACTTTTGTATCCTTTGTCTAATATTACAACCAAGACAGATTTTTTCTTCCTACCACCCTCTTCGCTCTTACCTTGCTGGATAAGGCGCTGAAATACATAACGCTCTCCACTCATAAAATTATATATATATATGTAATTTTCATCCTTCAGTAATCCTCCACTCCTACTGATGATATGTTAACAATAAATAGTTGGACCCTTTATTCGAAGCTTAAATATCAAATATTGTTTTCATTGAACTTTAACTGTGTGAGATATATACCATATGTATTATGATGGCGTCGTCAAAACCATAATATACATTTAACCATTATAATTACGTATTATAATACGTATTATGAGGCGGACCGTAAACGTTTTATAGAATCAATCTTGTTAAGTTGTTCATGTATTAATGGTGTAGTTCTATCGATTTTTTGTAACTCATATATTAGGCCAGTTATTTGTGCTTTCATGTTTTCAGCCTTAAGTATACCCCCACTTTTACTCGTATGTCTCATCATGCTCGTTCCGTGAGAGATTCTTGCGTCAGCAATTACTCCCAGTTCTACCTTCTTCCTCATCGTATATCCCACAGTTTGGAAAAATTTTAAATGTTCCCTCCAATGAATAGCTTGGGTCGGAAATCCTTCGACTACCTTTTTTGAAAACCTTTTCGAAACGACATGCCTCTTTATAAGTTTTAGTCAAGGAGACTATTTGGAATCTTCCATTAGTTTACGAATGTACGGTCCATTGAAGATTCCTGCACTAATTTCGCCCGTTGCAAGATCTGGCAGCTTCTCAGATATCTATTAGAAGCAAGAACCTTATGTGGCGAATGCTTCGATGAGCTGTTTCATTCGTCCCAGCTTCATATGTAAGAGAGGATGAAATAGTTTGGAGATTCGATCAGGAGTGTTTGTTGTTTATTGCTTATTGTTTATGAGCCAGAAAGCAATCTTGTTCTTTGAGGCGATGTTACAACTATTCAATGCTAATTCTTTGCCCTATAGTCCCACTAACTCTGGAAAATATACATTTTCCTATATCCTCTATGTTTCCTTGTAGAAGGTCTTTCATCTTCATATCTGCACATACATCGCCATTTATATGATTGGGAGTTGGCATTAGTCAGGTTTAACAGGAAACATCACCGTTCTTTTGGAAATATTGGGAATAACTTTCAAAAAAGGGATACAAATGTAATTTGAATATACCATTGAACAAAATTCGAAGTATTAATTTAATTAAAGAAATATTAAAAAAAAAAAAACTGTAGAACTGTTTTGGATCTGATAATCAGTATGAAATAGTACAGCAGAGTCCCGCAATTAATAGGGCTCGGACCTTGTTGGGATTATTGATTTGTTCAGAATTGAATGAAATGTGCTAAACGGACGCAAAGCTGTTCTAAAAATGGCTTCACGATCAGCTTGTTACCTTTTTCCACGAGTTTGTAAAGAAAATAATTCGCTTCACCTTGCAATCCTTTTGATTGATAACGTGGCATCTCACCCAGTTATTTAAGTATTAGGTTACGGAGACATGGTGGTGAAGTTTTTACCGCCAAATGTTATACCACTTATACAGCTGAAGGGCCATGAAACATTAAAATTGATTTACAGAAAAAAGAATGTTAAGAAAGCTGATCCAAGATGATAGCATTCCTTTGGTTGACAAAAGAAAAAAAAAAATCGATGTTGTTTATTGGGTCGCTGAGGCATGTCAGAATATTTCAAACAACACTTTGAGAAAATCTTGGAGAGAGCTGAGGACAGTTCTTTAATTTCAGATGAAACAGAAAAAAAACCCAGATGAAAACGAAGTCAAATCTCCTACAGACAATCCCCGGATGTGAAGTAGCCAGTGATGCAGACGTAAATGGAAGGAGGGCTGCGGATGATGAAAGTTTAGAGGCCCTAACTGCCATTGAATTATTTTTTGCTGTTACTTAAGACTAAACTGTTGATTATTTTCATAAACTTTGTTTTAATTCTTTTGCGATTTTCATAAATAACTTTTTTCCATATTCGGATTAACTGAAATTTCATATTACCGGGTTTCGGATTAGCTGGAGTCCGCTGCATATCAAATAATGTAATTCCTTTAAATAACAGCTTGAGGACTGGTAGATGTTGATATAAATGCCCTAGCACATATTTGTAATTCCCTGACCTGATTGTAGGAGTTCTACCACATACTTTTACTTCTAAACAACCTACTATCTCTTTTTCAATGGGTTTGGCGCATTGAGGTAATAATGGATAAAAAGAAGTCGTTAGGAGCTATTTTGGAATTAATAGAAGTTGCGAATGTTATGAACTTGGGGATGAACATTGTTAGGTTGTTATTAAATGTGGGTCGATAGAGCTCGAGGAGTTGTGCAAATGTATTGTTGGTGAAGGTGACGAGTGACCTTAAATAGAGATTTGCAGGGGACAGCTAGCTCACGTGACTGGGTGGAGGGGCGGGGCACGTGTCTACCTCACACACCAGTCCCTGTAGCTTCCTCCTCTCCAACAAAAGCCTTTTCAGCTATTATAATCAATCCCATCTATAGTCAAGAAGCCTGCATCGACAGATCCTAATCAGAATGTTTTCCTTGGTTGTGTCATTTATCTTTCGGAATGACTGCGCCTGTTCCTATGTAAAAGAGTAGGCCGTGCAGAGTGGTGGAAAGTACGCCTATTTGGAATGTACGTTATTCAAGCACCCGTGAGAAATGGCAACTGAGATCAAGAACATAGATGGAGGCATTAGAGCTAGAATAGTAGCGGGCACCAGATAGTTCTATGCCCTGTTCTTTGATTCAAAGGAACTTGGATGATATGCGGAAATATATACATAAAAAGTTCGTCCCGCAGGGCTGCGTAAACTAAGCAGATTTCCTACGGGAAGGTTTACAACAGATAAATCTGTATACTCGTAGCACCACCGTGAATGTTAAGGGAATAAATTGAAACGGCAATAAGAAATCATTCAGACAATTAACATGTCAATAATACATATCTACAACGGATACTGATAGTATACAAACAGGGCAGCCAACTTTAGGATTACTCTAGACTGGAAAGATGAACAATTAATGAAATATATGTGTATATAACATATTAATTTGATTTAAAACTATTAACTATAGCTAGCGGAGTAATTTGAAATGAATCAGAATAATTTCTATCTCAATAACTCAGATTTTATTTTAGTAATCCAAGAACAAAAGAGGGGGGGGTCAACAGAACGTATTTCTTTGTACCTCGTATAATAAAGCTTTGTTGAAAACCATATTTGGTATATAACCTTGAAGTGTTTCATGATATAACAGCTTATTATTAAGATGACACTAGTAGGAGTCGGGGTTTACTAAAAGTGTAAAACTATAAAATCCAAATATCTCAGTTAATACTTATTACACGGAAAATAGGTATAGAACGATATTTATAGTAAATTTAATTTCCAATAATATTGTTTCTAAAAAATTTTTAGATACGAGTTATAGTATCAGAGATATTTCTAATTTACGAAAATCATCCCCTCTAACCCCCCCCCCCCTTATTGTCCGATTTCAGCCGTTAACGAACTGATCTTTTTTTAAACATAAAACGACTAAATATTGAGATTCGTAAAGATTAAACAATAATTGCGACCGGGAAATTTGCTAAAATGATGATAGACGCGCGTTCTATGGAGCAGGAGAGAGTCGGGAATGAGTAGGGAATAACGCCGAAGCAATGGCATTTTAGAGTCAAACTGGTGATTAGGGTGGCTGGGACTTATTGAAAGAATGGAAGACGTGAGAGTGAGCAACAATTTGTCATAGGGTGTACCATAAAGAAGTAGAAAAGAGTTAGCCCCAGATAACGGTGGCATATTGACTGAAAGGAAGGTGAGGGGGAAGGATTTCTCAAAATTGGCATTGATCTAATTATCCGAGCAAAGGGCACAGTACACCTAGCACAGATCTAAAGTGCTAACTAACTAACTATCACTTCATACATTTTCTATTTTATACCACCCCTTTAGAAAAAAACCCCATGAAATTAAATCTAATCAAGAAAAGAGAGTGTCAATGATATTGTTACGAAAATTAAATACATGAAAAATTAAACAGAGATAGTCACGTATTTGGGAAGTTCGAGGTGGGTCAAAGAAGCCGACAGAGGATCGAGTTCGTTCGAGTCCTGTTCTGGAAGGGTCTGGGCCTCCCCTTTGATGTTTTGCCGCCCATCTATAAAAGACACCCTGGCCGATTTTCAGTTTTACTTGTGTTCTCAAGTGCTCATATGTGCGTTCAGTGCTACAGTGCGAGACTTAGTGCAGTGCGGTAAAGTGATTTTCACCATACTACGATGTAATCACCAGTTTTACACACCTAATTTGCGGTCCGAAAGCTACACTTGGCCGCCCAAGGGCCGAAAATGAATATTTCGCCCTAGGGCCGCAAAATCAGCTGTTTATTATTTTAATTCATTCATTTCATTATATACATTATATTAGTTTGTATTGCTCGTATTATTGTTTAGTTATTTAGTAATTATGGCTAATAATATATCAGAATCTATAAATAGAAGAGCAAAAGAAATCATGGCAGATTTGTTACCAGCAAAATCAAAAGATAGGTATGACGAAGAGTATACAAAGTTTTTGAACTGGTTAAAAATGGAAAATGTAAAACCTGGATGTGAATGATGAAGTTTTACTCGTATATCTCTCGGTCCTATCAAAGCAAAACAAACCCAGTACTTTATGGAGTAAGTACTCCATGATAAAAGTACTCCATGATTTATTTGAAGATTGTCAAGAGGATATTTTAATCAGAAACAATCCAACTACGAGTAAAAGTGTGAATGTGTCAAACAAAAAACAAGTAATAGAATCTTCAAAGGGTATTATGTTTTCAAACAACCAAAATTGTACTTTTAACATTTCTATAAATCAAAAATAAACGAACTAACTTTTTTTAGAATTTTGAAATATATCAGTTGTATTAAATGAAACACACATATGTTCATCTCTCTTTATTAACTTACATAATAACATAACGAAAAACAATCCATACATTAAACATTCATCATGTCCCCATAACCACAAGATAACCTTCTAACACAGAGGTACACTTAACCAAAAGAAAATCTTGTTTTTGAATAATGTTATATCGTATTAATATTTATTGTAGTATGGTGAAAAATAGCGTTCGTGCCTCGGGCCAAAGTGCTTTTGCCGGCTCTCGAACTTTTCATGACCTCGACTACGTCTCGGTCAAAAAATATCTCGGGCCGGCAAACGCCCACTTTCGGCCCTTGGTACGAAAAATACTATTATGTGAAGAACAGTGTCGTGCCGTGACTGTAACAGTTTAGTGCCGCGTTAAAGGACTGTGTGGTGTGCCGTCGTTTTGTGTACTTCGATGACCGTGAGTGAATTATTGGACTGTTTAATAACAAGAACAGTGACACTATCAGCGCATTCTGTGAGTAGTAATTAAGAACAATTAAACAAGTGTGTAGCGTATTGTAAATAAATTGTGCAGTGATAAAAACTGTAAAGCTTGTATGTGTTTGATTTTGCAATCCATAAGAACTCTTATTCACTACGTTTATTACTGGGTTTGTAATAAAACGTAACAATATATTAGCGAAACGACAGATGAAGGTTACAAGATCAATAAGACTAGTTATACAAGGTACTCCAATGAAACTGAGTTATTCTGAAATTTGGATAGTATTTCTTCTACCTCTTGCTCCTTTATACTTCACATTTAGTTTAACACAAACTGCTTCGTGAAAAATAGAAACTCTCCTGGGTGAGACGACAAAAATTAGATGATTTGAAGAATATTTTACAACCTCAATAGCTGATTTCCCAAATGGGAAATCCGATAATACGACCATATAAATAGAAAATCCATCACTCAGTTGCTGTGGTAACTAGGCATATTTCACACGTGTTGGTGTAACACACATTTGATCTCAACTCACCACATATTCTCTATTTCTATGTAAAAAACAGATAAATAGAAAGAGGGAGGGTTACTGAAGACTCAAAATAAGAAAGTACGAATTGCTCGCTTAATACATGAGTTTCAAAAAAATGCATAGATCAACAATTGCTTAACGAGATTGGTTCAAATGTATTTTACGATTCGACTTATTATAACGGAGGTATTTTGAATTTTCGAATTCCCCCATCCCCCTCCCACAGCCATTAACGAACATGATCTTTCGTTTTACATAAAACAACTAAATATCGAGTTGGTAACGATTAACACAAATTGCGACCGGTAGAGCGTTAAGAGAAAAATATATATAGTTTTTAATGGACCTCATTTTCGTCATCTCTTGGGTAGGATCGATGGTCGATGGGCATTTGAATTTTTTTTTCAAAATTCGCGTCATGAGTACGACCTCAATAGCTCATTTCCATTAGGGGAAATCACCTAAGATCTGATGAGTAGAAATAGGGGTTTACTGAAAGTTGAAAACAAGAAAGTATGAATAACTCGCCTAATATAAAAGTCCGTCACGCAGGGGCTGCGTAAACTAAGCAGATTTCCCACGTGAAGTTTTACAATAGAGAAATCTGCCTAATAACAGCTGTAGTAGTAAGTAACCTCTAAACCTATTCACGAGAGGGACGAATAATTACAAAAACGGCCGCCAGAGCTCACGGCGGAAAGTCCGAACATAGCCACTGCTGCCGAGCACATGCAGAATACAAATGCAAATATCTCAGTTAATATTCAAGATAGAGAATAAATGTTTATAACAATATTTATAGTAAATTTAATTTGCAATAAGATTGATTCTATAATATTTTTCGATCCGACGTATAGTAACGGAGATATTTTGAATTTTCAAAAATCCCCCCTCTAAACCCCCCCTCCCACTGGTCTGATTTCAGCAATTAACGAACTTGATCTCTCTTTTTACGTAAAACGCTTAAATATGAAGTTTGGTAACGATTAAACAAAAATTGCGACAGCTAGAGCGTTAACAGACAAATATATATATATAATTTTGAACGGACCTCATTTTCGTCATCT
The DNA here is from genome assembly GCA_019009955.1 of Riptortus pedestris. Classification (NCBI taxonomy): domain Eukaryota; kingdom Metazoa; phylum Arthropoda; class Insecta; order Hemiptera; family Alydidae; genus Riptortus; species Riptortus pedestris. Next base: position 122,949,935 of record CM032233.1, read on the forward strand.
CCTGGGTAGGATCGATGGACATTTGAGGAAATTTTTCGCATTGAGGAAACTCGCGTCATGAGTACGACCTCAATAGCTGATTTCCCTTAAGGGAAATCTGCTAAAAGCTATAAAATGTGTCTAACAAGAGTTGTAGAGCATCCATACTTAAACAAGATTCACTCTATTAACGTTTTTGATCCAACTCATAAGGGAGATATTTTGAATTATTGAACCCCCCTCCTATAACCCCGTCCCTATACCTTGGCCGATTTCACCAATTAATGAATATGAACTTAAGTGTTAAATGAGACAGTTAAATGTCGAGTATCGTATAGATCAAATAAACATTTTCGAGTCAAGACCAAAAAATCTTAATTGATGTCGTCTTCGCACGTTGTATTTCCAAGTGTCTCAACGCCATAAAAGTTCAATGAAAACAATATTTGGTCCTTAATCCTCCAATAATGTTGTTTATAAAATAACATGAGTAGGAGTGGGGTTTTAATGAAGGCTAGAAACTAAAAAAGTCCGTCACGCAGGGGCTGCGTAAACTAAGCAGATTTCCCTCGTGAAGTTTAGTAATAGATAAATCTACATACTGGTAACACAACAGCACCGTGAATAAATACTAACGGAAATAAGAAATGTTTCTTCTAATTTCAATAACCTGCCGACAGGAAGCGTTAGGTTAGAAATGTAAACAAACGGGTCTGCCGCTTCACACCGGAAAGAATAACAATTTCTGTAATATATCAGAATATAACATATTAATTTTATTGAGAACTATTTACTATACCTAGTACTGTAATTAATAATGAGTCAGAATAATTGTTATCTCAATCAATCAAATTTTAGTAGTCCAAAACCTTAAGATGGGGGGCAGTAACCAGGACATATTTGCATGTATCTCGTATAATAAAGGTCTCTTGAATACAATTTTTGGTATTTAAACTTCGAATAATGTGATTTATTATGTAGCAGAGTATTGTTTATGTAACATGAGTAGAAGTGGCGGTTTCCTGATGGCTGAAAACTGAAAAATGCTAATATCTCGGTTAATATTCAAGATAGAGAATAAATGTATATAACAATATTTATAGTAAATGTAATTTGCAATAAGAGTGATTCTGAAAATAGTCATCAGTTATCGGCCCACAATTAATAAAAATGCAAATATCTCGGTTAATACTCAAGATAGAGAATAAATGTATAGAACAATATTTATAGTAAATTTAATTTAACGAACTTGATCTTTCTTTTTACATAAAACGACTAAATATCGAGTTTGGTAAGAATTGCGACCGCTAGAGCGGTAACAGACAAATATACATACATATATATCTCTGGATTTGGGCTGGCTGGTGGAGGTCCATCATCAACGGAAGGATCAAAAAGGTCAAACACCTCCACTCTTAATATTTCTTTATTACAGGCAAAGTACTTTCGGGGCGAACCGTCCCATCATCAGTGCTCTGTGACACAACATTTATAGTTTCAAAAACATGTAATATATATATGAATAAATAAATAAATAAATATATATATAAAAGTCAACAAAGGTAGTCGAATATTAAAAAACAAACAAATATATATAAAACGCAATGCTACACTTATGACTAGAACGTTACAAATAAATATTAAAAGCAATAAACAACAAAATAACTAGGAGATGGAGAGGAACTGACCTAGAGTTGGTTCCTATTGAGCCGACATCTCCGGCGAGACTGGGAGCCTACTCGGGCCAGGGCGGCTACTGCAGAGGACGGAACATGCCTGAGCACGCCACCCTCCCCCCTAATATTAATATTTTTATCTTCTAGCATGTCCATCCTGATCCATAACTGTTCTACTAGATCCATTGTCTTCCCTTTGCCAAGGTGGTCGAGCACATCGAACTCAACGGCATTTGCTTCATGGCCTTCATTTATCATGTGTTTACGTACCTCCGAAGTCTTGGTGGAAAGGTGCTCTTTTAATCTCCTTCTTAGCTTCCTTCCACTTTGCCCCACATATGAGCTTCCGCAAGTCAGGCAAGCAACCCGATACACACCAGATCTATCCAGTGGATCGACCGCATCCTTAATCCTTGGGAGCATATGTTTTATGGAGCTTAGACTTCGATAGGCAGTACGAAGTCCTAGAGGCGTTAATCCTATTAGCTCTAATTCTGCTAGCATTGATAACGCTACTAATGACAATTCCCATTGTATTGACACTAGTACTACTGGCCCTTTAAATTGTAATACGAGCTCTCCTAGACTTTTAAATTGCGAGGAGTTGAAAAATAAAGACCTGGATGTTGGTACTGTAAATTGCATTCAACAACCCAGAGTAATTAATTTAAGTAATGTCAATTTGGAGACCGAGGAATTAAACATTTTAAATAAAGGGTTACAGTATTGTTTAAGAAAACCTCCTTCTAAAAAGGATATTGTGAGCCTTATGGCAGCTGTTGAGTCCATATCTGTTGACAGCCCGGTGGTTCGGGAAGTGGGGATTGAAATAGAGAAGTTTATAGCAAATCAAATTCCGGGAAAACATAAATCGAATTCTGAATTAAAAGTTCTTAACAGATTAAATATGAAATTGAAAGAAAACAACCTAATAATTACAAAAGCAGATAAGGGTAAATCAAGCGTAATTATGCCAAGACTAATGTATGTTGAAAAATCATCTGCCCTCTTGGAGGATTTAGGTTGTAAGCAGTTTAAATCAGGACCCCACTGAACAGTATAACAATACGGTCAGGCAATCCCTTAAGAACATATCTCATATTTTCCAACCGTATGAAATAAACCAGCTAATTCAAATGAACCCCCTGCCCCCGCTTCTCTATTGTCTACCAAAAAACTCATAAAGACAATATTCCCATGAGACCTATCGTGTCGTTTGCCTCATCCCCCACTGAAAAATTAGCCAAAAAACTAGTGTACAAATTTAAAACCCTGGTAGATTTCAAACCCAGTTTTTCTTTGAAAAACACTTCAGACTTGATTAAGAAAATCAATAATCCGAACAGCAAATATCCCTCCAACCGGTTTTTGGCATCATTGGACAGAACATGTTTTCTAACATTCCCCCCAAGGACGTGGTGAGGGTTTTGATTTGTTTTTCAAAATTAAGAAACTGAACCCAGTAATAGCCAAAGAGTTCCTAGATCTTCTTCAGGTATGTTTAGGCCAAAATTTTTTCAAATTTCAGGGACGTTTTTATGCCCTGGAAAACGGCCTTGTGATGGGATCTGCGATTAGCCCACTAGCTGCGGAGTTGTTTATGGATTATTTGGAATGCAAATATTTGATGTCTAATCGCAACCCATACCGAAATCATATCAATTTCTGGGGGCGTTATGTTGATGACATCATCATAAGTTATTCGGGGGCTGAGAATGATATGAGGGGTCTTATGGACTATGTCAACAGTTGCCATAGGCAGCTAAAGTTTACTTTGGAGATGGAGAATGAGGGGAAGTTGAGTTTCCTAGACTTGGTTATTTCAAGGAAAGGGCCGTCTCACTCCTTCAACATTTATAGGAAGCCTACCGCCACTGCCATCATGATCCCTGCTGATTCGTACCACCATCCTCAATATAATGCTTCAGGCATCACGTACTTGATAAACCGACTCCTGAGTATCCCGTTGGCAGAAGAGGATTTTCAAAGCGAGTTTAAGTACATAAAACAAATCGCAACAGCCAATGGGTACGATGAGAGAATGGTGGATAAAGTCATGGAGCGCCGATTCGCAAAGATGGTCCAAGATGAATTTAAAGAAGGCGAGAGAGAGACTCGTAATCCTGTGGGCCAACTCAGCATCCCATACCTAGGTAAATTTTCTGAGAAGATAGGACGCATGCTGGAAAAGGTTGGCCTTCGTACTGCCTATCGAAGTCTAAGCTCCATAAAACATATGCTCCCAAGGATTAAGGATGCGGTCGATCCACTGGATAGATCTGGTGTGTATCGGGTTGCTTGCCTGACTTGCGGAAGCTCATATGTGGGGCAAAGTGGAAGGAAGCTAAGAAGGAGATTAAAAGAGCACCTTTCCACCAAGACTTCGGAGGTACGTAAACACATGATAAATGAAGGCCATGAAGCAAATGCCGTTGAGTTCGATGTGCTCGACCACCTTGGCAAAGGGAAGACAATGGATCTAGTAGAACAGTTATGGATCAGGATGGACATGCTAGAAGATAAAAATATTAATATTAGGGGGGAGGGTGGCGTGCTCAGGCATGTTCCGTCCTCGGCAGTAGCCGCCCTGGCCCGAGTAGGCTCCCAGTCTCGCCGGAGATGTCGGCTCAATAGGAACCAACTCTAGGTCAGTTCCTCTCCATCTCCTAGTTATTTTGTTGTTTATTGCTTTTAATATTTATTTGTAACGTTCTAGTCATAAGTGTAGCATTGCGTTTTATATATATTTGTTTGTTTTTTAATATTCGACTACCTTTGTTGACTTTTATATATATATTTATTTATTTATTTATTCATATATATATTACATGTTTTTGAAACTATAAATGTTGTGTCACAGAGCACTGATGATGGGACGGTTCGCCCCGAAAGTACTTTGCCTGTAATAAAGAAATATTAAGAGTGGAGGTGTTTGACCTTTTTGATCTGCTAAAATACAAATATCTCAGTTATAATATAATATATCACATTTATAGAACATTAAATTTGCAATGAATAAATGAATTTAGCCTTTATTATAAAGATTAATATGAAAAATAAAAGTTAACAAAATTAACATATACATGAATATAAGGTACAAAATACAAATACACCAATAAACAGTATTACTTACAAACTTATAAAACAACTTATGTTTTACTCTGTATAGGTCTTCCCCGAAGGGAGTACGGCCTAACTTCCCGGAGTGGCCTATTGGGATTTTGCAAATATGATAATACAATTAATAATCTTCCCACGCATAATATCGGAGATATTTCGAAATTCATTTCTCCAAACTCCCCCCACTCGTTTCAGCCGTTCACGATCTTTAGTTTTACATTAAACGTTTAAATATCAATTTTGGAAACGATTAAACAAATAATTGCGAACACTAGAGAGTTAACAGACAAATATATATTTACAGTTTTGAACGGATATATATATATATATATATATATATATATATATAAGGGAAATCATGACGCGGAGGTAGTCCTCATGACGCAATTTTCAAAAAATTTCTTCAAATGTCCGCCAGTCCTACCCGGAATATCAAAATAAAGGGAACTGGGATCCGTTCAAAACTATATACGATTATACAATAATTGAGACCGATTCAAAGGCATTCTTTATGGGAGGGCTTTTGTTTTGTAATAATTCTTGTAGGCCGTGAGGTATCCTTGCTGTTGGTCTTCTGCAGTCTGAAAGTATGTGTTTGATTGACAACGTCGTATTACATGCCCTGCAAGTCTGTGGTTATTCTGTCTAGCAAATTAAACGTCGTTGAGTTTAAGTTTAACTTTAATTGATATGCTTTTGTCCTTATTGCATTTATTTATTTACTTTTCATTTCATTTATTAATTTTGTTTGTAATTACCATACTTATTTTAATATTGTATTTTATTTTTATTTTTTTTATTTCTTGAATATTTGAATAGACAGTTGATAAACAAATATATATATATATATATATATATATATATATATATATATTGTAAAATAATGATGTATTTAAACATAATAATACATGTAATATGCCATGTGGCAATGGAACATGTATTCGAATAAATAACTCCTCACAGGGTTACTATGAAGAGAAAAAAAAAGTCTGTGGTTCACCCCTAGTCGTGAGATACTAAATCGGTTAATAAACCCTTCGATTAATTCCTAAATAGCTTCTAATGCCACTACAATATAACCGGGAAGGTGTCAGCTGATTACTCCATTTCCTACCAAAGTCGCGTATCTTTTGAGCCAAACTTTTTCATATTTAGATAATTAAATAGCGTTGCGGGTGAAGTGGCTGGACCATCTGCTCCCGCTTAATACTGCCCAAACTGGAGCGTGCAATTGAGTTTATGACTGAGTGCAACTGAGTTTATTAAAAACCATAACCATTATACGGGGCATAGAAATCACACAACTCACACATATATTTAGATCTCATGTGGGCAAAATATGTTTATAGCAGATTTCCGTTAAGGGAAACATGACGCGATTTTCGAAGAATTTCTTCAAATGTCCATCGATCCTACCCAGGAGATGACTAAAATGAGGTCCGTTCAAAATTATATATATATATATATATATATATATATATATATATGTGTATGTATATTTGTCTGTTACCGCTCTAGCGGTCGCAATTCTTACCAAACTCGATATTTAGTCGTTTTATGTAAAAAGAAAGATCAAGTTCGTTAAATTAAATTTACTATAAATATTGTTCTATACATTTATTCTCTATCTTGAGTATTAACCGAGATATTTGCATTTTTATTAATTGTGGGCCGATAACTGATGACTATTTTCCCGCCAAAAGCTAGTACGGCCCTTTGTCGTAACTGTTCGGCTCTCGATGAAGATTTCTCTATTGTATAACTTCACGTGGGAAATCTGCTTAGTTTACGCAGCCCCTGCGTGACGGACTTTTCTTGTACCCCTATTACATTAAAAATGCAAAGTGTTTTCCAGCGATTTGAAATTACTTCATTAGAAGTTTCTAAGTTCTGCCTGATCGGTAGAGATATGACAAAAAGGGGGCTCATTTCGTTGAAATTTGACGTGATTACAATATATCATTACAAAACAGATCCTATGAGATTTATCGTAGTTGGTTTTTTTGTAGGAAGTTCTTGGGGTAAAAACAAACTGTCGGACAATGGGATTAGATTATATATTCCCGGGAATTTGTAAATTTCTTTTTTCTCTTTTTTTGAGGCCATCATATTTATTCTAAAAAACTATGAACTCGTGAGGAGCTACCCAAATATGCCAAGTAAAGACAAGTACGAAATAGGTCCTAGTTGGTGTCCTCAGGAAGGATGTTTGAGCAGTAAGTTTCTATACTATGAGGATGCTGATAGGGAATCCTTCCATACCAGTCATTGCCAATCTCTAAGATGAAACACCTAAGAAGATCCCAAAATTAGTATTAGGTAACTTCAATGGCCAAATAGGCAGGGTCTTGCTTCTTGCAATTGTCTTCGATCAAGAACGACTTGAATGAGAAACTAGTCAGGTCACGGCGAATATAGAGAGGAGACGTTAATTTGATAACATCTACAACGACTGGACATACATAACGTTTGGGACATTTTCCCCTTTGATTAGTAAATAGCGGCGGTGGAGGGCGGAGAGCCAGTGATCTGCCCCTACTTAATCCTGTTGGGGCTGAATCAGGGCAGGGTTGAGTGTTTGATTGCTTTTGCTATAATCACATTGATCAGGGGCAAGCTCTCGCTCTCTTAGTATTCAATCCTCCTACTCCAATCACCTCTCATTGTTATTCGTTCTTTGTAACCTCTCTTCAAGTAATAATCCACTTCGTTACTCTTTAAGCCTTCTTAGATTTTGTCTCGATTCGAATTTGAACACCTACCCACTCTCGTCCCAAACAGGAAATTGTTTACCAAACTTTTACTTCTTCGAGCATGTTCCCCGTGAAAGATCTGTTTGAGGGCAAGTGAATAAGGTAGTAGCTAGTAGGATACATTCATCCCTCGAAACGGAGCTTAGCAAACATCCCTTGTCAATAGTTTTTAAAGAGAACAATTTTTGTCAACTAACGGACCATAGTGGAAACTCCTATAATAGTTATTTATTATACTAGTGACGAAAGTAGATCATTTTACAACTCGAGTGAAACGTTTACCCACACGAGCGAAGCGAGTGTGGTAATTTCACAAGAGTTGTAAATTCTACTTTCGTCACGAGTGTAATATTACATTTTTTCTGTAATCGTGTAATACATGATCAGATCTAACCAGAATATGAAAAAAATTAGGATGTTGTGAAGATTATGGTATGTTGTTGGTAGGTTATAAGCATGGTTGTGAAAGGTTATAAGCATAGTTATAAAACAACTAGTGATGATTGTGAAGTAGTGCAGTTATAAACAAGTGCAGGTTATAAACAAGGAAGGTAATTATTATTATATTTAAATTTTAAAAAAATATTGATTATTTCCACCAATAATTCATTCACATTTCAATTTATTTTGTTAAAATAAATTCTTACGATGTTAAGAAACATTTAAAAGCATTTAATTTCCAACTTCAAATTATTTTTTAATTTATACTTATTAATAATTAAGAAGGCAATTCACTTTCTTCACTCTATTGCAAAATGGTTCACTTTCTTCACTCATTTCAGTTTAGTAATGTTACCATTATTCAACGATTACAGAAAAAACACTATTTATTTGATACTAATGGAGGAATTCATTAATCACGTAAATTATACGCAATTGGTGTGAGAAAATATCACTATTAATTATTTATTGTGTTAACCTGGAACTTCTGTCTACACCCCAACTTACTCAATAGGAAGGGTAGTGGCTAATTAGATCAATTTCAAAACCGGCGTATTTACCAGAAAATAGTTTATATGTTAATATTGACTACTGGTATTCGTGGTGCCGTTTTAAATATTACAAAGATAATTAAATCATTAAATGCTATATTCTTTTATCATGTATCCTTGGTCACTGCTCTTTAAAATAGGGTGCTGGCTGCTAGTCAAACACAGGAAATCATTATTAATAATAAGGTAGGTACTGCACCATTAGCAGATTCCCCTTCAGCTATTGCGGTCGTATTCATGACGCGATTTTCGAAAACTTTCTTCAAATGTCCATCGATCCTACTCAGTAGATGATGAAAATGAGGTCCGTTGAAAATTATACTCACACACACACACACACACACACACACACACATATATATATATATATATATATATATATATATATATATATATATATTTGTCTGTTGTCACTCTAGCGGTCTCAATTTTTATTTGATCGTTACCGAATTCGATATTTAAACGTTTTATGTAAAACGACAGATCAAGTTCGTTAATGGCTGAAATCAGACAAATGGGAGGTGGGGTTTAGAGGGGGGATTTTCGAAATTTCTCGGTTACTATACGTCGGATCGAAAAATTGTATAGAACTAATCTTATTGCAAATTAAATTTGCTGTAAATATTGCTATATACATTTATTCTCTATCTTGAATATTAACAGAGATATTTGCATTTTATTGAGTGTAGCGGACATGATGAGATCGGCTAACTTCGGTTACAGTCGTGAGTTTCCGGCTAGCTAGTTCGGCCATTTCAGTGACTGTTTGGTTCTCGTGAAATTTCTCTATTCTAAAACGTCGCGTGGGAAATCTGCTTAGTTTACGCAGCCCCTGCGTGACGGATTTTTTTTTTACAGTGCAGAGTTGTTGGTAGCCCTGAATGATGAGCTGAGTGCCTTGTTGATCTCGGCCTGGAGCATGTGGGGCGATGCGAAGGGATGCTGGGGGAATGGTGCAAATCAGGAAGGAGATTAAGACTATGTGAGCCTGATGAAGCGAGGAGTGAGAGCCAGCCACCGCCCTCTTGGTGGCTGCTTAGTGAAATATAACAAATTGGGTGAGCTGGTCAGGGATTGGAATTAGCGCGGGGCTAGTGAATGCATTACCCGTCCCACCAGCCCTCTACCCAGCGCGGGGAGACTAACAATCTGCCCTAAAGGGATTAGCTCCTCCCAACAGCTGCCTCACTCTCTCCTCATTAAATTAAATATACTCCCCAAATTGAATGTTCCGCCTTCACCTTTTGAGTGCCAGGGGCTTTTTGCAACTGTGAATGTTACTGTCTTCGAATCATAGAAAGTCTGTCAGGCAGAGGCTGCGTAAACTAAGCAGATTTCCCACGTGAAGTTTTACAATAGAGAAATCTGCCTAATAACGGCAGCAATAGTAAGGAATCTCTAAACCTATTCACGAGGGACGAATAGTTACGAAAACGGCCGCACTAGCTCTCCGCGGAAAGTGCCGAACATAGCCGACTCCTGCCGACCACACACACAATACAAATGCAAATATCTCGGTTAATATTCAAGATACAAAAAAAATGTATAGAATAATATTTATAGTAAATTTAATTTACAATAAGATTGGTTCTTTACAATTTTTCGATCCGAAGCATAAATATGGTAATGACATTAACATTAAACTTTGGTAATGATCAAACAAAAATTGCGACCGCTAGAGCGTCAACAGACAAATATATATATAATTTTGAACGGACCTCATTTTCGTCATCTCCTGGGTAGGATCGATGGACATTTGAGGAAATTTTTCAAAACTCGCATCCCTTAAGGGAAATCTGCTAAAAAGCATTTCAGAGTAGGGATATAAAATGCCCATCTCTTTTCTTAGGCAATTTTAGCCGAAAGAGTTTAATCCTCTGGAGAAATGTTACTGAGACTTAAATATAATAATAGTTAGGCTACGTTATGTCAAGGCTGTATAGCTCCCTATAATTAATCATGATCGCTAATGCTGGTTGCCATTAGACAAGGCTCCAATGGATTTCGGCTCAGATAATGAAGTAGCCCGGACACCATGCAACGGAGGACTCGAATTAGCCATTAAGGAGAAATTAGCTCTGAAATGGAGAAAAAGTCCGTCACGCAAGGGCTGCGTAAATTAAGCAGATTTCCCACGTGGAGTTTTCCAATAGAGAAATTTCACGAGAGTCGAACAGTTACGGAAACGGCCGAACTAGCTTTTGACGGAAACTCACGGCTAGACCCGAAGTTTGCCGATCTCATTTCGTCCGTCACGATTAATAAAAATGCAAATATCTCGGTTATTATTCAAGATAGAGAATAAATGTATAGAACAATATTTATAGTAAATGTAATTAATTTGCAATAAGATTGGTTCTATACAATTTTTTTTAATCCGACTTATAGCAACGGAGTTATTTCGAATTTTCGAAAATCCCCCCTCTAAACCCCCCCGCCTCCCACTGGTCCGATTTCAGCCATTAATGAACTTGATCTATATCTTTGTCGTTTTACATAAAACATTTAAATATCGAGTTTGGTAACGAACAAACAAAAATTGAGACCGCTAGAGCGTTATCAGACGAATAAATATATATATAAAATTTTGAACGGACCTCATTTTCGTCATCTCCTGGGTAGGATCGATGGACATTTGAAGACATTTTTCGAAAATCGCGCCATGAGTACGACCTCAATAGCTGATTTAAATAAAGTATTGTGGTTCCATTTTGAATATTCTTAATTATTTACGTCATATAACAGGTTTAAGGTGGAGAGAGTGGGGTAAAACGTAGGATTTAATGCGCTTATACAAATGCCAATACGTTTTTAACATGAGTTTTAAATTATTAAAAATAAGTAGTAGTAGTTAGTTGTATTTCTTAATTGTTGGTCTGACCAAGTAATAACTATGAATTTGACATTTTGAAAATAATTAGATATTACAAAGACATTTTACTTAGCTGCTGCAACCCTCTTCTCTGATAACCTTTTCCGTTATAGTTTTTAATCATTCAATGAAGCATTCATTGAGTTCAACCAGAATTCATATTTTTTATATAAATATTCGACGTTTCAGGAGTATTTACCCAAATTTCCTAGGTTTCAGCCGTTAGTGGACCTCTAATCCTACTTATTTCACATTACAAAATCGATCCTACCTACCAGATGACGAAAATGAGGTCCGTTCAAAATAGTATATATATATATATATATGTATATAGATATATATATATATATATATATATATATATATGTATATATATATATGTATTTATATCTGTATATATATATATATATATATATGTATATATATATATATATATATGTATATATATATTTATGTATTTGCCTGTTACTGCTCTAGCGGTCGCAAGTTTCGTCTTATCATTACCTAACTTGATATATAATCGTTTTATAAAAAAGAAAGAACAAGTTCGTTAACGGCTGAACTCGGAAGAGGGGAAGAGCTTCGAAAGTTCTTAATATCTCCTTTATATTCAATCGAAAAACTGTATAAAACCAATCTTATTCCAAATGTAATGTCTATAAATGTTGTTATATACATTTATTCTCTAACATCAATAATAACTGAGATGTTTGCATTTTTTAGTTTTCGGCCTTCAATAAACCCCCCCTCCTACTCATGTCTTATTAACTATAAGCTGTTATATTATGAAGCACATTCTTTGAAGCCTAAATATCAAATATGGTTCTAATTGAACTTTTGCGTTTTGAGATAAATGCAAATACGCGACGCAAGTGGGAAATTTGCTGAGTTTTCGCAGCCCCTGCTAATTCTTATTTATTCATGGACGCCCAACAATGGTACTATGCTCTAAAAAAAGTCAAATCTAATAAAACAAAACCAAATAAAAGTATTAAAAGTCCGTCACGCAGGGGCTGCGTAAACTAAGCAGATTTCCCATGTGAAGTTTTACAATAGAGAAATCTGCATACTGGTAACACAACACCACCGTGATTAAATACAAACGGTAAAGAGAAATCTTTCAGTTAATTTAAATAAATTCCCAACTGAAACGGCTTCTGAATTGTAAGAATAATTTATATTTTAATAACTCAAATTTTAGTAGTCCAAGAACTAAAGAAGGGGGGGGGGCGGATGAACAGAATGTATTTGCATAAATCTCACAAAGTAACGAAGGTAAGGTAAGATTAGAAACGACAGGTAAGGATAGAAGAAGCTTCCACCTGAGCCGAGCAGGGACGGAAATGGCCGACCACAGACTTCATAAAAATGCAAATATCTTGGTTAATATTCAAGATAGAGAATACATGTATATAACAATATTTATAGTAAATTTAATTTGCAATAAGATTGGTTCTATACAATTTTTCCATCCGATGCATAATAACGGAGATATTTTGAATTTTAGGAAATCCCCCCCACTCTAAACCCCCCCTCCCTGTAGTCCGATTTCAGTCATTAACGAACTTGATCTGTCTTTTTACATAAAACGGTCAAATATCGACTTTCGTAACGATCAAACAAAAATTGCGACCGCTAGAGCGTTAACAGACAAATATATATATATCATTTTGAACGGAACTCATTTTCGTCATCTCCTGGGTAGGATCGATGGACATTTGAATAAATTTTTCGAAAATCTCGTCATGAGTACGACCTCAATAGCTGATTCCCCTTAAGGGAAATCTGCTAAAAAGACGAGACAAAATAAATACAATATTAGCTAGTAACATAACAAGTATAACAATCCATGAACAATTTATATAATATATACAAACAAATAAAGGGGATGTGTGATGTGTGTGTGTGTGTGTGTGTAGTTTTATAAGATTTTAAGTATATTTTTATGATTTTAGTATATTGAAGAATGTGTTAATTTAATTGAATTTGTTTTTCTTATTTAACACGTTAATCGACATGTCAGTCATATGTGTCTGACGCTAAGAAGTTCTACATGAGCCATGTCTGACGTACGCGATTTGGTAGAAGGCCACGTCAATCACACAAACGATACATTTGCATTATGTTTCGAAAGCTTGGCCTATCAGGAACAAAACTTGAAAATTTCTTGGATTAGTACAAACAATAAAATGAAATAAACATAAATACTATTAAGGTCTTCGGGTCTTGACCGTGTCTTCATATTGGTTGCCAACGTTTCGCTAGACATGCTGCTAGCTTCCTCAGGGCTATCTCTGAGACTGAGAGTCTCAGAGATAGCCCTGAGGAAGCTAGCAGCAAGTCTAGCGAAACGTTGGCAACCAATATGAAGACACGGTCAAGACCCGAAGACCTTAATAGTATTAATGACCAGGACCGTGGAAGTCTACGAGTATATTTGAAATAAACATAGTTATATAATGGCATATTGTTTCAGTTGAAAACATTTTTTTGAAAAAAAATTGTTGTGAACATTTTTCTGATATTATCGTGGCGATTAACGTGTTAATTGTGTGTCACGACACAGGTGATTTACAAGCAAACCGTCAGTTTTAGGCGAAGTCAAGCTTAGGTGGACCAAGCTCTACTTTTAACACATGGAAAAGCTCTTTTATACCAAAATAATATAATACATATACATTAAATATAATACTGCTGGGAGTGGTTATTCTGATGAGTTGTTGGTTTTGCAGATGCCAGGCAGGTACGGGGAGGTGCGTTGTGGATAAGGCACACAGAAACCAATGCCAAGCTTGCAGGCTCAAGAAATGTCTCAGCATGGGAATGAATAAAGACGGTAAGCGATGACATTAAATATCTACAATTGATCTTACAACTATTCTCCAATTTCATTAAATTAATTTCAGAGGGTGCCCTCCTCAACATTTTTATTATTTAGGAATGAGAATTGATTTCATCGGCTTCTTCTCTTATTTTTTTTCCAAGCACCCTGAATCCGAAGTTTACCTTGATCAATTTTGACAAGAAATACGGTTTCTTGACTTTAACTTCCTATACTGCATCCTTTATTACAATCCTCCATTTTTAAATTAACCTCAGCCTTGTGCTACTGTTACTAATCAGGATGGGTTATCTGAAAGTTACAATCCTATTATTGCCGAGACTGGACTAAGGATTTTGTTTAATAAGTTCGCCATTAAATCAATGACTATTGGAAACGTGAGAATAGACCCACGCGACTAGGTTTTCCAAGTATGATACATCAGGACGAACGCCTTAACTCACAGCCCATATATACTTCAAAGTGTTGGGCTTATTGTGTGCGATGGCAAATACAATTGAAGGGGTTATTTGAATAGTGGCACTCCACCTTTTGACAAATTGGACTAACTGCACTTTTAATATCAGAAATGTCCCTTCGTTTTATTATAAAAGTGGTACAGCTTCAACTTCTTTCTACGGTTAACAGAGTGCACCACAATGAAAGCATCTTAGATAACCCTACAAGAAAATTATTTTAATAGTGGTACAGCTCAACTGTGTTCCATGGCATGCTAAACACTTAAAGAAGACAATGCTTTTTATGTCCTGAATCTTAAACCCACTCGTGGAAGAGGGAGACCAAAAGAATTTGGAACACTTCAAATTCCACATTTGTATCCTCAGCCAAGAAAGGTTATTCAAAAGAAGAAACAGGATATGATTACCCTCTTTTATTCCAGCTAAAATGCCAAATATCGCCGAAAGGTGGCCTCAATTCAATCTTCATTGATGGAGAAATTGCCGAAGGTCAGTCGATGAAAAGGACGTGAACTAGCTCGGTTAAATCTTTTTATAGTTTTGTACTACTCTTGAGGAGGTGTCATAGTGCGAAACATGTTGAGGAAAAAACGAAGACTGTCACGCAGGGGCTGGGTTAACTAAGCAGATTTCCCACTAGCATCACGGATTTGCATTTATCTCATAACGTAAAAGTTCAATGAGATCAATATTTGGCATTTAACTTTGTAATCAAGTGGTTCATGATATATATATATATATATATATATATATATATATATATATATATATATGTATGTATGTATATATTAGCTAAGGTACTTGGCGTTGCTCGGGAAAGGATTAGTGACTGAATAATGATGGTATTTTTAAGTCAAGGCTTCAATATGTACAATTACACTTCATGTCTCGGCATATTGGATTTCTGTAAGGGTCAGGTAACTAACTGTAGGGGACTTATATACATTTTAATTTTGAAGAATAAATGAAAATGAGTTCCTAAGTAAAGAGATCGTAAGAATGAGTTCCTCGTAAATGAGTTCCTAAAGAGATCGTAGCACTCTATGCAACCTGAATAACACTTTAAACAATCATATTGAGTTTAAACTCATGTCTTTTGTCATAATGACGTCATCAAGCAACGTTTAATAGTTGTAGATAGTGCATAGTTATTTCAATAACGTTAAAATATCCGAGGATATAAAATGATATATAGCAGAATTAAAGGGTGTGATTCCTCACCAATATGAAATAATCTTAAATGAGTACATAAAAAGGTTACATATCGAGACTAGTATTGTTCAATTAACAATTTTCGAGTGAAGAACGTAAAATTTTAATTGATGGCTTCACACAACATATTTGCATGTTTCTTACGTAGTTATTATTTTTTTTTTGGAGCGTTCACAGCGAGGCGATATTGCTCATAAAAAAACAATGTATATAAACAAAATACAAAAATGAAAACAGTAACAAAAAAACTAAACAATACAAACTAAGAACGCAAACAAATAACAGAAGGCAACTAAATAACAGAACGCTACAAAATTACAGAACGCAACTAAATGACAGAACTCAACTAAATAAAACTCAACTAAATAACAGAACGCAATCAAATAACAAAACTCAACTAAATAACAGAACGCAAACAAATAACAAAAGTAACTAAATAACAGAACGCGACATAATAAAAAAACGCAACTAAACGACAGAACGCAACTAAATAACAGAACGCAATCAAATAACAAAACTCAACTAATAACAGAACGCAAACAAATAACAAAACGCAACTAAATAACAGAACGCAACAAAATAACAAAACGCAACCAAATCTTACGTAGTTAGGTTCCGAAAGAAACAATATTTAAGTTTTGGATAAATGTTTTACATGACATATTGGCTTATTTTTAATGTCACATGAGTAGAAGGAGGGGGGAGTGGATTACTGAGGCTGAAAACAGAAAATTAAAAATATTTGCGATACAAAAAAATGTACATTACAATAATTGTAGAAAATTTAATTAGCAACAAGAGCGGTTATATAGCATATTTCTATCCAACTCATGATAACAGAGATATTTTAAATTATTGATCCTCCCCCCCCCCTTTCTTTGCCTTTCTCTTAGTACGAGTTTAGCTATCAACGTACTTGTTTTTTAGTTTTGCATAACCCGTTTAATATAGAGTTTGATAACGATCAAATAAAAATTACGACCGTTAGAGTTTTAATAGACAAATATATCGGTCTATCTATATATGTTACTGTAAAACGCCGAACTGTGGTAAATGTCAGGACTTACCGGTAAATCCGAGGATTTACCAAGAGCACTGGTTAAAGTCCGAAATGTAGATGAAATTCCAGCTTTTACCGCTTTGCAGTTGGTCAATCCCCGGATTTACCGTCTGGCTTGGTAAATGCCCGAAAAACATTAAATAAATGTGAGATTTCGTACTTTTACCAATGCTGTTTGGTAAATGTGCGGATTTGCCAAGGCTCATTGGTAAATGTCCAGTGTCAAGAGGAGTGTGGACAGGGATACTCCCCCCTACCTCATTTTCTTGTCTCCTGATGTAGTGCCCGACGAAGAGATAAGCCTTCGCACCGTAGGTCGTCAACAGTCATTGGTTGGTGGCTAGGGTTTCAAAAAGTGCAACTACTTAAAAAAATGTTCAAATAAGAAATGTTTGAGCAAGTTAGCTAACATGAAGTGCAATTCCAAGTGCCACAATTCTCTCCCATGCTATAACAAATAATAATAAAACTTATTCTAACATTTTCATTTCAAATAACCTTTATTCCATTTTTTACCAACAGACGCTGGGAAATGTTAGGATTTACCAAAATCTGTTGGTAAAAGTCCGAAATACGCATCCTGTTTGAGATAATTCTAGCTTTTACCGAGCCTCCTAGGAAATCCTAAGATTTACTGGCTAAAGTCCGATTTGAAAGACAAAATCGGACATTTACCAACGCTTCTGGTAAATCCTAAGATTTACCGGTAAATCTTAGAATATACCACACCCCGGGGTTTTACAGTAACATATAAATATATATATATATATATATATATATATATATATATATATATATTTATATATATATATATACATATTTTTGAACAGACCTCATTTTCGTCATCTCCTAGGTAGGATTTCTGAACATTTGAATTGTTTCCAAACATTTGACATGAGTGCAACCTCAGTAGGTAATTTGTGTGAAGAGAAACTTCTAAACGAGCCATATACGGATGTTATTTCATTTATCTTTTCCAAATTCGAATTACTTTGACCTTTTCCTTATCGCTGGAGCTGATTTATCTTAATTTTTATTTCTTTATTTAGCATTCTCTACGTGGCAATATTGCTCAGATAACAAAAGAGAACATTATCAATAATAGCAACAACAAAAATCATCAACAAAAAACCAATAAATGTATAATAAATGAATGAAAATAACAAAACATCTCGACAACAGTAACAAGAAAACTAATTGAGCAATAACATTAGAGGAAAAGATTAGATCTAAGAGCAAAAAACTAGTAATGTGTAATTGAATATTAAACCAAAAATAGAAAGAAACATCAAATAGAAAATATAATGTTAATCGATAAGACCTTAAATGTATAAGTAAGTTGATTATTTAAAAAAAAACAAGGAATAAATAAAAAAGGAAAAAATAATAATATAAAATACTTTGTCCTTACTGATTAAAGTAATGAATTATTCAAAAATTTCATCTAAAAGTTTTCATATATATTTAAAAAAAAAAGAATTTTTAAATAAAAATAAAATAAAATGTAGCACAAGAGTGGATATACAAAGAAAACAAAATACTATATTTTTGAGAAGTCAGTAATTCGGGCCAGTCGTGAGGTATTTGTAAGGTAATTCAGTAAGTGTGTGTTTGACTGTTATATGAACATTGTAAGTCTGACAAATTGGAGTTGTATTTCTTTCTAAATTTAAAATTATTTATGAACGTCCACTTTTTGCAACTAAGACTAATTGGGAAGGGGTCTCTATAGGTTACCACCCTTTTCTAGCCAGGCTGGGATTAAGGACTTTACTTAATGAATTCCGTCACTAAATAAATTCCTATTGTCCAGGCGGAAATCGAACTCGCAACTCTAGGTTTACCATGTGAGATTAAGGTCAACGCTTTAACTAACATAACTAACCCCCGTGTTTCTTTCTATCAAATATGAGTGTGTCAGTAATGTATGCCCAATTCGTAGTCGTGTTAGTATAAATCGTCTCGTCGTGTCATCTGTTCACTTGTCCATACTTCGACAGTGTACTCGATTTCTCTCAACTTGTTAAGTGAGTTGTACCAGTTTTCTTACCATGTATTGAGTATTTTTTGTTTTATCAAACACCATGTACAGTCAAAGAGTTGATATCGCAACCCCTTTATTTGTGCGTGATTTCTCTTAAGAGAAATTCTAAATCAGGTGTGGGCAACCTCTGACATATTGCAGGCCAAACTTTAGTGTGCAAGTAAGCCGCTGTTAAAAGTAGTTCATTTTAAAGTAGTGTTCATGATTTTTAACGATAGATATCAGACATGAAATTATAACGACAATGTAATTATAATACAATTTATTAAAATAACAAAATAAAATGAAAAGATAGATACAACATGGTACAATCAATGAGTTTGAATTTGGGAAACTAATCCATCGATGTTTGGATTAATTCCACTGATACAAAGACAAAAAGAATTTTTCAAATTATCGTTAGTCAGCCTTGTACGATGTTTTGATTTATTAACTTTCCTCAATGAAAAGAACTTTTCGCATTTATAAGTACTGCAAACGGACAAATCTCTCCTCATGTTCCTGATTTCGAGTAAGTAGTAATGTTTTTGTTTGATTGGGTTTTTTCAAAATGTCTCGCGGGCCGGATCAAACCTTAACGCGGGCCGGGGGTTGCTCACATATGTTCTAAACGAGACATATACGTGTGCTATTACATTGATCTTTTCCAAAATCCACATATTGGTTAGATTTCAAAAATTTCACATGTTGAATAGGGGAATTGGGTTAAAATAGGAATGAGGTCCGGTAGGGGGAGTCACTTGTTGAAAGTAAATAGGGAGGGCTAACGAGGTCTCAAACCCAAATCAATTCCATCTAACACTAGTCAATTTCTATTGAGGCCAGCGGGAGCTTAGGGACAACTGTTCCTAATAGAAGCTGGGGCAGGAGCCGTCCACATGCTACCCTCCATCACCATCACCATTCATCGCCTACTAAATTATTCCTCTAATGGAGAAAATATGCGACCAGATGACGAATATAAATCCCCTAATATGCAAACTCTTAGTCCCCCATGATTCTCCAAACATGAATTAAACTCCTACTCCCGACCCCGAGCTTTCTGCTTTCATAGTTGCTAATGCCTTTTGCCTTTACACCAATCTCCTTAATGTATTACAAAATAAAATGTTCGTCACGCAGGGGCTGCGTAAACTAAACAGATTTCCCACGGGAAGTTTTACAATAGAAAAATTTCACGAGAGCCGAGCAGTAAATGAAACGGCCGAACTAGCTTTTGGTGGGAAAGTCAAGTCCATTAGCCGCCCAGATTTAATAAAGATGCAAATATCTCGGTTAATATTCAAGATAGAGAATAAATGTATATAACAATATTTATAGTAAATTTAATTTGCAAACGATTAATTCTGTACAATTTTTCGATCCGACGTATAGTAACGGAGATATTTCGAATTTTCGAAAATCATCCCCTCTAAACCCCTCCTCCCACTGGTCCAATTTCAGCCGTTAACGAACTTGATCTTTCTTTTTACATAAAACGACTAAATATCGAGTTTGATAACGATCAAACAAAAATTGCGACCGCTAGCGCGACAACAGACAAATATGTATATAATTTTGAATGGACCACATTTTTTCATCATCTGGGTAGGATCGATGGACATTTGAAGAAATATTTCGAAAATCGCGTCACGAGTACGACCTCAATAGCTGATTTCCCTTAAGGTAAATCTGCTAAAAGTCCGTCACACAGAGATTGCGTAAACTAAGCAGATTTCCTACGAGCTGGTTAATCACGCCAGTGACCTCATCTCACAACTATCTATTCATATGTAAAAACCGATGAGTAGAAGGAAGACGGGGCGAGGGGTTACTGAAGGCCGAAAACAAGAAGTACGAATTACTCGATTAATACTTGAGTTACGAAAAAATGTACAGAACAACAATTAGATCATCAATATTCGCCAACAAGATGGGTTCTATAACATTTTATGATACTACTCATAAAAACGGAGATATTATTCAAACCCACCACCCTATTCCAGGTCCGATTTCAGCAAAAACAAATACGTTCTTTAACTGAAACAGTTAAATATCAAGTATGGTATAAATTTTCGAAATAAGAACGTACAATCTTAATTGATGACGTCTTTTCACAATGAACGTGTATGTATCTCGCATAATAAATGTCTCTTGGAAACGATATTTCGTATAAGCTCAGAATAAAGTGTCTAATGACATAAGAGTTTATTGTTAATACGGCATGAAACCTAACAAATCCAAATGTCTAGGTTAATGTTCAAGATAGAGAAAAAAATGTAAATAAGCAACATTTATAGAATATTAAATTTGCATTAAGATTGGTTGAGTACAATTTTTTGTTCCGACTTATATTAAGGGAGGTATTTCAAATTTTCGAATTTACCCCTCTCTAAGCCTCCCTCCTCCAGTCTGATTTTAACCATTAACGGACATGATCTTTAGTTTTACATGAAACACTTATATAACGAGTTTGCTAACGATTAAACAGAAATTGCCACCCCTAGAGCGGCAATACACACGCACACTGGCTCACACACACACACACGTATATCATTTTGAACGGACCTCATTTTAGTCATCTCCTGGGTATGACCCATGGGCATTTGAAAAAATTCGGAAATTTTCCGAAAATCTCCTATCTCAAGGGAAATCCCTTCCTGCTATGGCGTACGTACTAAAAGACTTGAAGAAACATGGTCGTGAACGGTTGACAGTAGACTTTGACATATAAAATGGACTACTCCCCCTTAGACAACAATTAAAACATTTTAGAGCTTAGAGAACAAGTTGTACTTACTCGGTTTCGCATTGGGCATACATTACAAAAGTAGGTAGGATGAAATTGTTGGCTACGCTTCCTCTATAATTTTTTCATCCTACCTACATTAGAAGTCACTTCCACCTGCCAGAATACCAACTCAGAAGATTACAAAAGTACTTTCAGTGGAAATAGAGGCCTATATGTGAGGAGTGCTATACTTATATGACTATTAAACACTTACTCCAGGGCACTCCCAAACATACAATTACTACACCACTTGCTTAGGCCACCTCACCATTCTAACAAAAGTCCGTCACACCGGGGCTGCGTAAACTAAGCAGATTTCCCACATGAAGTTATACAATAGAGAAATCTCCATACGAGAGCCGAGCAGTTACGGAAACGGCGGAACTAGCTTTTGGCGGGAAACTCACTCTTCGTTATCGGCCCACATTTAATAAAAATGCAAATATCGCGGTTAATATTCAAGATAGAGAATAAATGTATAGTATTCCCAATAAGATTGATTCTATACAATTTTTCGATCCGACGCATAATGGAGATATTTCGAATTTTCAAAAATCCCCCCTCTAAACCCCTCCCTCCCACTGGTCCGATTTCAGCCATTAACGAACTTGATCTTTATTTTTACATAAAACGATTAAATATCGAGTTTGGTACCGATCAAACAAAAATTGCGACCGCTAGAGCGTTAACAGACATATATATCTATATATATATATAAAATTGTAACCTCTGTCTGTACATTGATTTTTTTCGCGAAATTTCACGATAACTTTTCGTTTCACATGTCATAGACACCATAACTGCATTTTGTTTCTTTGGTGTCTGTTTGTTTGTTTGTTTGTTTGTTTATTTGTTTGTTACCTTTTCACGCATAAACGGCTGAACCGAATTTTATGAAACTTGGTATGTATATTACTACTAACCCAACTTAGACTTTAGGCTATATTAATTTTCTCTGAGACGAACAGGAGTGGGGGTTATAAGGGAGGTCTCATATTAAAATTCGCGATATTTCGTTTTCTATTGGTTTTTTGGCAAAGTATGCACATATAACAAAAGTTGTTTATTTTGTTATTTAGAAGTAACTTTTGTCATAAACACTTTCATCGTAATCCGAAGTTTAAATGAGTTATACGCTAATGACTATAGCGGGAGTCAACAATATTATTTGGCACAAAAGACTCAACCGAACTAATTAAATCTCGGTATGTGTATTAGCACTGACGCCTTAATTATCATAAGCTATACCAACAATTCTAGGGACGGGCAGGACTGGGGGTTGTAAGGGAGGCCCTTAAATTAAAAATAGCGGTATTTCGTTTTCTACGGGTTTTTCTGCAAATATGGACATGACAAAAGTTGTTTATTTTGTTATTTACAGTAAGATTTATTATATTCACTTTTGTCGATAACAAAGTATAAACGAGATTTACACTAAATACTAAAGCGGGAGCCAACAATTTTGTTGGGCACTAACGATTGAACCGAATTAACAAGACTTGGTATGTGAATTAGCATTAATTTCTTCCATGATTATAAGCTATATTAAAATTTTTACGCCTGGACGAGAGTGGGGGGTTATGAGGGAGGCCTGAAAATGAAAAATTATGATATTTCGTTTCCTATTAGATTCTCGGCAAACATGCACATAAAAAGTTTGTTTATTTTATTATTTAGTGTAACTTTTGTTGCATTCACTATGTTCGTAAAATGAAGTAAACACGGGATATACGCAAAAAACTATAGCGGGAGTCATTAATTATTAGTGCTTATTTAAGTGTTTTTAATGATAATGAATATTATGACAAAAGTTTTTATGTTTTAGTCACATATGACCTAATATGATTCGGATTAGTGAGGTTATATATCTCCGTCGTCCCTTCTCATTTATTTATTTCTCCTAGAGAAAATAACATTGCTATATATTTCCAATAGAAATGTAAACTATAAGAGCATTTCCGTTATTTAATTTGTATAATGTAATTATTTAAACAAGTCACTGGATTGGCACAAAGAGTGATAGCGGAAGTTATGGATCATACTCTTTGGTTCTGTTATTAAATTATCTATTTCCAATATCTTGATGTTATTGAAACAAATATGTAACCATCATAACAATTAGACGTTAATGGTAATGTTATTATGAAAAAAGACAATATCCTTTTAAATTTGATATGATTTAAAGTACTACTTTATTTTTGCGGGAGGGCTACGTTCTCTTCCCCTCAACTATATTTTTGAATAAAAATGAAATTATTTTTAGGGTAATTACTATTATTTAATTCCATCAGGTAGATAAATTATTAAAATTAATACTTCGAATCAATATTTTAAGGAAAAATATGGAGATGCTGGAGCGGAAGGAGGCCGGAGCCTAAACAGTTAATTGAGTTAACCTATTTCCTTTGAATGATTTCCACTGCGCTCTACTATTACGAAAATATAATCTAATTACAAAACTATGCTTAAACTATACGAGCTCGGATTGGTTTTTGACAGGAAATAAGTTTCATTTGAGAGGATATTTAATTTTAATAAATGCTATCCACGATTATAGTTTGAAGTATTCAAAAAGATGAGTTAAAAAGTGGAGAGAGATAGATCAGGAACACATTTTTATTTATTCTTCAAAATTAAAATTTCTCATCTATACGTCACCCTCCTGACCCTCACGTGAAACAATGATTAGGGGCTTATTTGAATTACAATTTTTTTTTCTGTAAGCCGCCTGCCTGACCCTCACGGGAATACAATGCGCCCAGACGGGAAGTGTAGTAAACATTGAAGCCTTGCTCAAAAAAAATCACTATTATCATTCAGCCTCAAGTGATTTCCCGAGCGAAGCCGGGTACCTTAGCTAGTATATATATATATATATATAATATATATATATATATATATATATATATATATATATATATATAAATTTGACCGGACCTCATTTTCGTCATCTCCTGGGTAGGATCGATGGACATTTCAGGAAATTATTCAAAACTCGCATCTTGAGTACGACCTCAAAAGCTGATTTTCCTTAAGGGAAATCTGCTAAAATTCACACATGCAATTTAAACGAACGCAATTTTAATTACTAATTCCTTTTTAATCAAATAATTATATCTTAAAGGAAATTGTATTTTTTTTAACCTATTTGTTGTTATTGTTGTATGGAACCTATTTGTTTTAATCATATTTATTAATGCTGATTTTCTTATTATAATTATATTTAGTAGGTAATTTAGCTTACAATTTTCTTTATTTTTATAAATTGTTGTTGTGTTTATTAAGAAAGTGTTTATTTGTTGTGTTTATTACTGTGAGTAATTTTTGTTTGGTGACTTTATTACTTTCGTTTAATGTTCATTTATTGTGTTTAACTTTTATTTGTTGTGTTTATTACTAAACCACCATATATATAAATATATATATATATATATATATATATATATATATATATAACCCTTCGGCGAATTTCCTGTCCGCCTGTTCATTTCAATAATATTCCTTTACCACCAGCAGATTATGTACGCTACCTTGGACTTCATGTGGACGCCAGACTTACTTGGAAATCCCACACAATAATTAAAAGACAGGAACGCAACAGACGATTCGGACAACTTTACGGACTGCTAAATAGAAGATCTCACTTGTCTACCGAAAACAAACTAACAAATATACAAGTTTCTACTTAAACCAATATGAATAGAAGTGTGGGGTACAGCAAAACCTTCGAACCCTGCGCACCATAGTAGATGCTCCATATTATATCACCAACCAAAATCTCCATAAAGATCTTAATATCCCATTTGTAAAAGAACTAATTCCCATAAGATTCAAAAAATTCCACAGGAGGCTATCCAACCATCCTAATCCAGACGTCCTAAAGTCCGTTCCATGTCGAACTGGCACAAGGTGTTTTGAGTGGGATGCTTTGTCTCTCTCGTACACATGGCGCACTACATCTGTCTGTCCTTTTCCCTCCGTACGACGTTGCCGCTATATCTCTACTTTGTCTAATCTGATCGGGAAAAATTCCATAATGTGCAGAATTTAATTCTCTATACGTCTACATTAAAAATTAAAAATAAAAGCGAAATCTCGAGTCGCAAAAAATTATTAAATGAAAAAATTTTACTTAAAATTTTTAATGGAAATTACTCTTTATCACATCACTGTGACCTTATTATTTGAGATATCGCTTTCAAATTTGGTATGAAGTCACTAGACCTTACGTATTTTCGACAAATAGAAGAAAAAAAAATTTCAATGGTATTCCTTTCCTACTTTTTCGCGAAATGAAAAGAGAAAATTACAAATTCAATTTTTGAAAAGTAGCCTGCGAGGAAATTTCGTTCTATTGCAGCCTATTAAAATTGGACGCATCCCTTATTAAAAGGACAGTTCAAATTTAATTTTAAGATCTGTCCGACTATTCTGGGATGAATAAATCAGGAGTAATTGATTTTTGAATGCGAGGGAGCGCGCGGATGCGATGGGCCGAAAGCGGGACACGCCTGGCAGACCACCCCTCCTTGTTGTATTTATTAATTGTTATTTTAAATAACAAATATCGAATACATTATTCTACGAAACCTATGAATAACAAATATTTATCCCTAATTCGTTTAGCAGAAACTTTTCAAATTTATTCGAAATTCAATTTGGCCCAGCCCTGCTTATACCTGGAGTCCCCCGAAGGGTTGATGACCAGTCCTGGGTTAGGGAAAACATTTTTATGTTAGTACAATGGATTAGTGGTAATTTTAAGTGTCCTCAACGCCATTGCCGGGTATAACTACCTGTAATGGTTCCATTCTTACCAGTCACTATAGATCAGTAGGTTTTTGTAGAAAATGGTTATTTTATGAGTCCTCCAATAGTACAAAGGATATAGACATTTAAGGGAGCAGGAAATACTTTCAGATCTCATTCTTATCGCCTAAAGTGTGAGCGTTAATAAATGTAAAATGTTAATAAATGGTTTTTTTTAGCGTTGGTCTTAAATGAGTTTTGCTAATTTTTACGTATCATTACGTAGACCAAATAAATTAGAGTAAAAAACAGAAATTTAAACATAACATAAACTTTTTCTATATCCTGTTTGGCATGTCTGACTTATGTGTTATTTTATTTCAGGTTTGGGTCAGTAATTATAAGAAAATAATGTAGAAATTTTTATAAATTTATTGTATGTAGACATCATGGGATACATTAATATTTCATTTAAATTATATATGGAACATAAAACCCGTATTACTTATGCATCATCTTCTGACAAAGCATCAACTCCACTTATTCCTTGAGAGTCTGCCAATGAAACAGTTTCGGACGATTCTGAACTTGACTCCAGTCTGATGATGAATGGCTCCAAATCATCTTGAAGCTCATCTGCCTTCCACATCTCATCTTCTACTTTTTTTACGTGCTCGACGAATTTTTTCCAATTTTCCACTGTTACTTTCTCGTAGCCTTCCTTTATAAGTGCCCCCATTTCACTCCTCAGAAACCGAGTGTTGTGCATGGCTACGTAGTGCTTCACTTGAGCCCAAACTAATTCTATTGGGTTTAGTTCACAATGGTATGGCGGAAGGCGTAGAACTTGGCAATTTCTTCTTTCAGCCATACTTTCCACTCGGTAGGACACGTATTTTGCCTTGTGGAAGTTCACAAGTGCCAACAGGTCTCGCTTTAAGCAGTCACATTCAAAGGCTATATTTTTGGATTGCAACCATTCCTGTAGCTCTTTTTTTGTATTGCGAGAATGGTACGAGGCATTGTCCATTACAATAACCGTTCCTTCAGGAATGTTAGGAAGCAGTTGTTCTTCAAACCATTCCCCGTCCATTTCTTCGTGCGCATCAGCTGTATTTTTTTTGCATAGGAATGTGTATTCGGCTCCATCGACGAACCCTCGATCACCTCCAGCATGAACCAATGCAAACCTTGGTCCTCTGGCAGTGGGTGGCTCCAGGCCAGCGGATAGTCCGGCAAGAAATGCATCGCGCGCTGACGTTATTGTTTTGTCCTTCCACACACTTGTAATGGTATGACCAACGTTGAGCCATGACTCGTCGAGGTACACAATGTAATGACCATCAGCTCTTGCCTTCCGTATAGATCGCAGATACCTATGCCTCCACGATATTATCTCGTCCTTTTCGGTAAGCAAGGCGTTGTTTTTTCTCTTTTCAAACGTAAATTCTATATCGACTAGAGTCCTATATAGTGTCGTTCTAGAAAAATTAGGCAAATCCTCATCTTCATTGATGTTATTTAGTAACAAATTAAGGGTCGGTGGTATATTCTGGAAATAGAATGTGTGCACTTTTTGTCGTATGGCGGACATTACGAAGCTGTCGTATTTACACTTCCTGGAATCTTTCCTTTGTACAATAAGTGATTTCCTCTTCTTCGTAGGAGTGGTGAATGGGCCGTGCGTGCTTCTTTGGATTATTCTATAGACAGATCGCCTCGAGACACCTGTAGCGGCACAGGTTTCGTTCACAGCTTTAACAAGCAGCGTATGTTCTACGGAAATAGTTGTATACTCTGAACACCATACTCTGCTCTTTGCTCCGAAGTTGATGTACGGGTTTTCTTCTTGGTGAAACACTCGAGGAGGTCACAGGATCTGCCATTTTAGATTCTCAAATAAATATAAATCCCAACACCAATGTGACGGTAACCGTATATGGTAGGAGAAAACGGCGGCACAGGCGGTGACGATAACGGCAGCGCGATGGAGTCAACAACGGCGGCGTGGACGGCGTCAACAACGGTGGCGAATACAGATAGCGAAAATGTATAACTGGAAACAGCTCCTGAAGTGCACTTGGCAAACGCAAAAGCTGTAATGATGTATAACTGCTTGAACAATGAACCATTACAGGTAGGTATTCCCCGGCAATGAATTACCCAACCCATCTGGTCATCAACCCTTCGGGGGACACCAGTATAAGGAGGGGTGATCTGCCAGCCTGTCCCGCTATCGGCAGATCGCATCCGCGCGCTCCCTCGCATTTAAAAATCAATTACTCCAGCTGTATTCATCCCAGAATAGTCGGACACATCTTAAAATTAAATTTGAACGGTCTTTTTTATAAGGGATGCGTCAAATTTTAATAGGCTGCAATAGAACGAAATTTCCTCGCAGGCTACTTTTCAAAAATTGAATGTGTAATTTTCTGTTTTCATTTCGCGAAAAAGTAGGGAAGGAATACCATTAAAATTTTTTTTCTTCTATTTGTCGAAAATACGTAAGGTCTGGGGACTTCATACCAAATTTCAAAGCAATATTTCAAAAAATAAGGTCACAGTGATGTGATAAAGAATAATTTCCATTAAAAACTTTGAGTAAAATTTTTTCATTAAATAATTTTTTGCGACTCGAGATTTAGCTTTTATTTTTTATTTTCAATGTAGGCGTATAGAGAATTAAATTCTGCACATTATATAATTTTTCCCGCCGAAAAACGTGGATTCGATATTTATGTGTAGTATGGGCAAATGTAAAGATTTGGCAACAGAGCACAGAATCTAAGTGCCAGCTCGACATGGAACGGACTATAGCCCTTTCCAGTACCACTCATCCATATTCCCCTCCGCGGCGCTTCAAGGGACAATGGTCCAGAAATCTCCTATAAGTGTAAAGTGAGTGATAGCAGTGGCTATTTTCTTATCAAGTGCCATTCCTCCTTAGCTCTTGACTTCCTTGCCAGGCAGGGAGAGGCTGCTCCTCTCATTGTGGTGAAGGGGTAGTTTCTGTCGAGAGTGATGGAGGACGATATTATTGTACATATCGCACTACAAAATGCATTTAAATGTAGACTGTAATATTCTTAATAAAATAAAATAATCTAAAAAAGTGTTTATTACTCAAGATTCAGGTCTGTTTGTTGTCTTTATTTCTTTTGCTTAATGCTCATATTATTTTTTTTGTTTATTACTTGTTTTTAATTCATATTTCTTGCATTTATTTGTTCTGTTTATTATTTGTAAGTAATTTTAGTTTTTTACTTTACTACATTTGTTTAATGTTCATTTATTGTGTTCAATTCTTATTTTTTGAGTGTGATGACGCCATCAATTAAGATGTTACGTTATTGTCTTGAAAATTTTTATTTGATCTATACCCTACTCGATACTGAGCTATTTTAACCAACATTAAAGATCATTTTGGTTATTGGTTAAAATCGGACCTCGAATGAGGGTTTAGAGTTGGGAGAATTCGAAAATTTAAAATATCTCAGCCATAACCAGTCGGACCGTAAAATCTTTTTAAATATTTATGGACTACAATTGTTGTTCTATGCATTCTTTCGTAACTTCAGTATCAAGGGTGTTATTCATACTTTATTGTTTTCAGACTTCAGTAATCCCCTCCCCCGCCACCGGCTTTTTTCATAGAAATATAGAATAAATGGTGAAATCATGTCATAAGCACATTATACAAGAATGTGGAAAATCTGCTTATGTTACGCAGTCCCTGTATGACGGACTTTTGAAGAATGGAATATGAGCTAGAGTTCGACAAAAACGTTGAAATTATATGTAACATGGGTGGTTGAGTGGTTTTATGTATATTTTTTAGGTATTAATTTTTTGAAAAAGAGCTGAAGAGTTTGAACACACAGAGGAATTCTGAATGCAAATAAATCGTACATTTTCATGTAGCTTTGGGATTAATTCAAATTGACAACCAAACGATATCTTGATCTGGAGAGACAGACTTACTTGAATATAATACAATGTCCTTCAAGCACAAATAAGGATGGGCATGTGCATGGAGAGGTAGTTTATATATATGCGTACATAACTGGAAACTGATGTTTGCAGTGCATGCTAAAATTTATTTTTAATTTTGATTATTTACATATCTAGCAATAAACGAAAGCGATACTAATATTTAGAAACATTATGAAGAGTGCCATTTGCCTCATTATCTGTCCAGAATGTGGATGGAAATAGAAAAAATGAATGGGCAGAAGTTAGAGGTAAACCAGTTGAATGTACCACTGTGAGTTAGTAGTATTTATCCCGTTTTTACAACAATCATTTTTCGCTCTGGAAAAGACTCAAAGATGACGCAGATATGGCAAATAGAACTTTTCCCTCTCGCTGTCCCTTGGGAACTGTTGAAGGATCTGCCCTTTGTTGGCTGAGGTATATGGTGGGAGGGGGGGGGGTAATCCCGCCGATATAGGGGGCGCCAGGGCAGATGCGCCCCAGGATTAGGGCTACGCCCCCCACCCCCGTGGGCCCCCTCGCCCTACCTCATTTTCATAATTGAAGTGTTTTTGATTTCCCTTTAAATGGTATCATTACACCGACGGCTCACTCGCCCCCTATAATAGGACCTAGATTATTTTTTCCCCATTCAATATTCCACTTCCGGTTTGAGGGCCAGCACTGAATCGCTGAAGGACAAATCTGCACATATCACAATGTAAATGTAATGCACAAAAGGAACTTGATACGCAGAGGCTGAGTATGCTACGCCGATAGCGCTCATATTAGAAACTCACGCTGGTCTGAACGTTCTATCCCCGCTGTTCACGTAAATTTACACTGACCATTCTGAACGCTCAGACGGGAATTTAGACAATGAATGAAGGTGAGAAAACCCCTAATAATGAATGTCTATAGTAATGATATGATCTTCTAAGAATGAAGGCTTCCGGAAAATTTAAAACTTGAGAAAACTGTCGTAATAGTCAATGGAAAAGATATGACGGACAAGATAACGAGTAGTCACCTACTTAATGACCATTTTCTCTACTAACGGACGTGGAACAGCTGAACTGCACTTAAGAACTCGAAGATTACAAGGCAACTTACTGAGTGCGGAAACCGACATACTGGGCATAACGAGGAAAGCAATGTGCTTGTGGGAACGAATACATTGGGCAAATGAGGCAAGCTATATGCATTGCATCAGGAAAATGGGAGTATTGATAAGCGCAAGAGTAACTGTGCACCTTAACAAACCAGAACTGCCCTATTTTGCACTAGCCAAACTTTTATACAATTCAAATAGGTGTATAAAATTGATCGAATTGATAATTTTGGTCAAATTAACGATCTATCAAGTAAGGATTATGAGAAAAGCGTTTGTAATCGCAAGACGATCTAACCGGGAAGATGTCTATAAACGAGTATACTATGAATTCTTCTTTTAATCCTTAAAAGATTGGTTATGAGGCTGCGGAGGAAGAATTAGGAACACCACTATAGAGTTCCACATGGCTAGGACCCATCACATTACATACTCATACTCTATTCAGATAGTCTGAAAATGCTAGGATCATGACTAGCGAAACAGCCGTAGATAATTATATGGCTCGAAACAATGCCCCAAAAAATTTGATTTGAACTGCGGGATGTAAGATATGGGAGAAAGTAACGACTTTTGGTCAGTGATATGTGGAGTATTCGGCTGTTTTTTTGTTGTTGTTTTTTAAAATTGTGTAACGAATAGATGGTTAAGCTAAATATAGTGGCAGAGTTGTGTTCGTTGTAAGAAGGAGTGATTAGTGGGACGGTGATGGGGACTTTTCCATGAGAGCAATTACTCCCTGCCTCGAGGGATGATATAATGACTGTAGGTATAGCCCACCCCCTCCCCCAGCACACACCCCACCCCAACCCCCTGCACACAGGTACAAGCACCCCCAACCCCCTGCACACAGGTTCAACCACCCCCAACCCCCTGCACACAGGTACAAGCACCCCCAACCCCCTGCACACAGGTTAAACCACCCCCAACCCCCTGCACACAGGTTCAACCACCCCCAACCCCCTGCACACAGGTTAAACCACCCCCAACCCCCTGCACACAGGTT
Organism: Riptortus pedestris; assembly: GCA_019009955.1. Lineage (NCBI taxonomy): Eukaryota > Metazoa > Arthropoda > Insecta > Hemiptera > Alydidae > Riptortus > Riptortus pedestris. Next base: position 122,982,551 of record CM032233.1, read on the forward strand.
AAACCACCCCCAACCCCCTGCACACAGGTACAAGCACCCCCAACCCCCTGCACACAGGTTCAACCACCCCCAACCCCCTGCACACAGGTACAACCACCCCCAACCCCCTGCACACAGGTTCAACCACCCCCAACCCCCTGCACACAGGTACAACCACCCCCAACCCCCAGCACCCAGGGAAAACCACCCCCAACCCCCTGCACACAGGTACAACCACCCCCAACCCCCTGCACACAGGTACAACCACCCCCAACCCCTGCACACAGGTACAACCACCCCAACCCCCTGCACACAGGTACAACCACCCCCAAACCCCCTGCACACAGGTACAACCACCCCCAACCCCTGCACACCGGTACAACCACCCCCAACCCCCTGCACACAGGTTAAACCACCCCCAACCCCCTGCACACAGGTTAAACCACCCCAACCCCCTGCACACAGGTTAAACCACCCCAACCCGCTGCCCACAGGTTCAACCACCCCCAACCCCCTGCACACAGGTTCAACCACCCCAACCCCATACACAGAGGAACAACCACCCCAACCTCATACACAGAGGAACAACCACCCCAACCTCATACACAGAGGAACAACCACCCCAACCTCATACACAGAGGAACAACCACCATAACCCCCAGCACACAGGTACAATCACGCCCCCCCCACCCCCAAACGCAGGTAAAACCACCTCCAACCCCCTAACACACACAGCACCCCCTCCCTACAAACAGGTACAACCACCCCAACCCTTTTTTTGGGAGGGAAGTGTTAATAAGGTTTTGTTTGTTGTTATTATTATTATTAGTTTTTTTATTATTTATTAGAAGAGATGTATTGTGTTATTGTGTACGTCTCCATTCATTAATGAAAGTAGTAAAGGTCTTATAACTCTCCATGTTTGTAACCATGTCTGCTGGCTTGTGTTTTAGGTGTAAATTTTACTCATCATGGCTTGCTGAGTCGAATTTGGGGTATTCCAGGAGTCTGCTGGAGCAAGCTGGACTTTCTGTTCTTTTATACTTATACAAATAATTTTCGAAGTTGCCATTGCCCGTAAAACATTGTGTCGACCAGTAGTCTGGTGACAGCCAATCCAAGGCCCGCCTCGCCTTCAGATCTTTAAAGAAATCGTTAGTTGTTTCGGGGCTCAGGCCACGTGAGTGAAAGTTGGCCTTAATCTCACGTGGTAAATCATGAGTGGCAAGTTCGTTTAACGCTTGGCAAATAGGAATTTATTTAGTGATGAAATCATTAAAAAAAATCCTTAGCACCATCCTGGCTAGAAAAGGCTGATGACCTATAGATAACCCGTCTTGATTAGCTTGAAAAGTTCTTCGCGCCTGCCATAATCTTTGCAGAAGCTAGTTTCAGGCAGAATGTTGAGAGATTCTGATAATGGGTCTAGAATGGAGTTGGAAATTGGAGCGTCGGATTTTGCAGGTCACTGCGATATTCGCCATGATAACAAGGGCCTGTGAGAGCACGCTTGCTACAATGTCAGTGGCCTCGAACGAGACTGTTCTGCATACCTGGAAGGCGTTACATTTTATTCAGAGCAGCCTTATGGCCTCTTTTTGGTAGGGGCCCTCAAGCAGTCTCCGCGTGTGTTGCGATGCTGGAAAACAGACCTTAAATAAAATGAGGTATGGCTTGAACTTCATCCCCCAGATGACCTTGGGCATACATTGAAGCATATTTGATTTTTTATTCGCTTTTAGCAGAATTTTGTCAAAGTGCGGCTGAGTATTTCGATTTTGGCCAAAACGCCAAGGTACGTACTCTCCTTAGGGAACTGTATCCATTTTCAATCCTATTATAAAGGGGGGGGGGTGTCACTCACCATAGTAGCCTTGCATTATTATTCCACTAGTTTTCCCCGGTTTTACCTTGAGTTTGGCCTCCTTTAGCCACTACAGCATCGCTTCGATGTCGGTATTAGCCAACGTCGCTACCCCGGCCTTGATATTGCCTTTGATAATCAGGTCAATGTTATCCTCCTCTTCTATGACCCTGCGTATCGCGTGCTCCTTTGATCTGCCAGATATGCCACCATATACTGATCTGTTCTAAAACTGTGGGGATGAGGCACTTTTTTATAAGGAGCTCAAGCATTTTACCCAAGGCAGATAGGTCTATAATTGTGCCGAAAAAGGGGGGTTTGTAACTTCCAAATATCCCCGTTACTATGGGTCGGATCGAATAATATTATAGAACCAACCTAGTTAATTAAACTATTGACGATCTACAATTGTTGTCCGAAACACTATCTCCTAACTCAAATATTAAGAGAGTTATTATTGATTCCTTGTTGTCAGCTTTATAAAACCCCCAATACTACTCATCGAATTTTGATTTGTAATATATGAGAAAGGTGGCATTACTAATGTGTTATACTAGCTCATCGGGAAACCTGTTTAGTTTATATTATGTTTCTGGAGAGAAGTTACAGAAAACTCGAAACATTTAGAACGATGCCATTATAATGTGGAATGGAAGTACAAAATGTTTTCTAAAAATTTAGACCTTTGCCTTCTATTCATATGTATCATTAATGTATTAAACGTCCATTAGGGGTAAGTACAGCCATGATAAAAATATATCAATGGGGGAACGTTCGTCCCTATAAAAAGTTTTGACGCTAATCTCGACAATTTGCATAAAATAGGGCTTTATGAAAATGGCAAGCAACCTGCCAAAGTTATCCCTATTACGAAGGGGGCGTAACTGCTTTTTAACTACTTTAGCTGAAAATTAAGGAGGTCGGGTCAAGAATATATTTTGATCGGGCCCTATAATGATGTAATTATAGCAACTGGCTATCTTATAGCTCGTTTATGACCTGAAAAAAAGAGCATGATAACAAAATTGTGAAAATAAGAAAGCTAATTTAGCAAATAAATAATATTGAGAAATAAAAATGTTCTGTGCATTGAATTATAGCCCCACGGTAGCCAGTAAGATCACATCGATATGTAAAGATATTGGGAAAATCCCAAGGAAATATCCACAAAGTAAAAAATAGCTTTAGCCATATAAACAATAATTTGAAATCAACAGATATCAAATATAATGTACACAAAATAAAATGAATGGATTGCAATAAACGTTATATAGGGGAACAATCACAATTACTTAAAAAATGAATCAGACAACACATGATAAAACAACTACCATAAAAAATCCCTAGCCAAAAGTTGGAGAAAGGGAATAGAGATAATTGAGGAGTATAATAGAGTGGGTGGGAACATTATCCTGATAGGGAGGTAGGTGGGAGAGGGGGGGGGGTGGAGAACATACAGGCAGCTGGAGAAAGGGAATAGAGATAGTTGAGGAGTATATTAGAGTGAGAGGGAACATTATCCTGATAGGGAGGTAGGTGGGAGGGGGGGTGGAGAACATACAGGCAGTTGGAGAAAAGGAATAGAGATAGTTGAGGAGTATATTAGAGTGAGAGGGAACATTATCCTGATAGGGAGGTAGGTGGGAGGGGGGAGGGTGGAGAACATACAGACAGCTGGAGAAAGGGAATAGAGATAGTTGAGGAGTATATTAGAGTGAGAGGGAACATTATCCTGATAGGGAGGTAGGTGGGAGGGGGGGGGGGTGGAGAACATACAGGCAGCTGGAGAAAGGGAATAGAGATAGTTGAGGAGTATATTAGAGTGAGAGGGAACATTATCCTGATAGGGAGGTAGGTGGGAGGGGGGTGGTGGAGAACATACAGGCAGTTGGAGAAAGGGAATAGAGATAGTTGAGGAGTATATTAGAGTGAGAGGGAACATTATCCTGATAGGGAGGTAGGTGGGAGGGGGGGGGGTGGAGAACATACAGGCAGTCGGAGAAAGGGAATAGAGATAGTTGAGGAGTATATTAGAGTGAGAGGGAACATTATCCTGATAGGGAGATAGGTGGGAGGGGGAGGGGAGGGTGGAGAACATAAATGCAGTTGGAGAAAGGGAATAGAGATAGTTGAGGAGTATATTAGAGTGAGAGGGAACATTATCCTGATAGGGAGGTAGGTGGGAGGGGGGGGTGGAGAACATACAGGCAGTCGGAGAAAGGGAATAGAGATAGTTGAGGAGTATATTAGAGTGAGAGGGAACATTATCCTGATAGGGAGGTAGGTGGGGGGGGGGAGGGTCGAGAACATACAGGCAGTTGGAGAAAGGGAATAGAGATAGTTGAGGAGTATATTAGAGTGAGAGGGAACATTATCCTGATAGGGAGGTAGGTGGGAGGGGGGGGGTGGAGAACATACAGGCAGTCGGAGAAAGGGAATAGAGATAGTTGAGGAGTATATTAGAGTGAGAGGGAACATTATCCTGATAGGGAGGTAGGTGGGAGGGGGGGTTGAGAACATAAATGCAGTAGGAGACAAGGAATAGAGATAGTTGAGGAGTATATTAGAGTGAGAGGGAACATTATCCTGATAGGGAGGTAGGTGGGAGGGGGGGTGGAGAACATACAGGCAGTCGGAGAAAGGGAATAGAGATAGTTGAGGAGTATATTAGAGTGAGAGGGAACATTATCCTGATAGGGAGGTAGGTGGGAGGGGGGGGTGGAGAACATATAGGCAGTTGGAGAAAAGGAATAGAGATAGTTGAGGAGTATATTAGAGTGAGAGGGAACATTATCCTGATAGGGAGATAGGTGGGAGGGGGGGGGGTGACCTGGGGGCAGGGCAGCGAATATAATCTGAAATTGACCGTTTGACAAGTGAGCCGTCAAAGCCTCCCCCCCCTCATCCTTCTCTCTCTATCCACCCCCCTCCACCCTGTCTCTCTCTATCACCCCACTCTCTCACTCTATATCACTTAACTACGGGCTGTTTCACTTAAGCCGGGTCAAAGTTCCCCCCTCCCATCCTACTTTACGCTGTCTCTCTCCCTCTCTCTGCTCCTCCCCCCCCCTCGCCTAATATTTTAATATTAAAATATAAAAAATAAATAAATAATTATTTTTTAAAATTTCCTTCACGCGGGGTCTCTCTAACGAAATACATCTTCCACGTGCCGGGATGGCTTGATCTCTTTGGTCATTCTCTATATCAGGGGTCTCCAAACTACGGCTCGAGGGCCACGTCTGGCCCGCGGACAGATTTTGTCCGGCCCGCGGAGACCTAGCATACTTCAAAACTCCTTTTAGAGAACATATTTTTTATAGCAAATTAAATTTAGTTTACTGAAGTATACTAATTTTATGTTGAATAATTAATAATATGACATCTACATACAATGATATGGTCATGGACTAACTACTCATAACATTGTTGTAGGCTTATTGTTTTTGTGATGTTTGATAAAGAAACACAGAATTGTAATGAGTAAAGACATTTAATATGCAGAAATTTTAATTCATTATATAATAACTAACAAATTATTGAAATGAATCCAACTAACATTTTATACATTTTAAATAAAAACATAACTTATAACAAGCATAATGACATATGAAATACTAATGAGATTTATGTAATTGAGATTTTCCACTGACAATAGTTTGTAGTTGTGGACTAATTTTACTTGTGCCAATTATTAAAAGAGATTTAAGATGCTCATCAGAAAATTAGATCTGTAAACATGCAGCCTCTTTTAAACGTTGCGTACTTTTTTTTTCATCAGTGGACTATTTCACTTTTTACCACCGGCAACAATGATAATATGGTTTTGGCCCTCGGAACATACTGGAGTAATCAGTATGGCCCTAAGGCTGGAAAGTTTGGAGACCCCTGCTCTATATCATCCCTTATAAAGCTTGATTTTTAATTATGACAATTGATATTTTCAGTAGCTCCATGTGAAAATCAACTCAAATTGGTAGGTTGGAGCACGTACATTGTAAGCTGAAAAGAGGAACAACTCCCGTTATATTGGTTTTAAAGCAGAATGTTGCTCAAGAATGTAACATGACATATGTGACCCCAGTCACTGTCTCAGAAATATATGGTATTTTATTGACATATCACATCGTGGGTTGGTTCCGCCAGTATACATAATGTCATTATTATAGCTGTAAGTAGGTGCCACCATAACTGGCTAATGGTCGAGAACACGTGGCACTGACCTTTCTGTGCGATGCCATCCTTATCATTGCCTGCCGTTAGTCGTACTGTGAAATCCCTTGAAATTTCCTCTAGTTATGTATTCGTTCATTCTGCTATTAGATTTTGATTTCATATTGGGGTAGTTGGTTTCGTGAAATAGTTATTTAGATATTTGTATGTATTAGTTGTCCCAGTCGATACCGTATTGGCTCCAGTGAGTTCGTTTTCATGTCAGTTCGGGATTTCTATTTTGCATGTTCCTATAGAGTATTATTATTTTTTATTTATCATACACTTTATATATATATAGAAGCAATATAAATGTAATGTACCTATATCATTACACAGAACAGTGTAATGAGTCCATTAAGGGTCTGTAGGAGGGGACATTGATTTGACGGCAAATCATAATTACGACAACAACCTTTTCAATAGGGTTGTAATTCATGCTTACTGTATGAACATTTACACTATACGCAATCTTTGTCATATGACATCTACCAAAGAAACAAACTTTCCAAATTCCATGTCAGGTTGTGGTCATAGGATCCCCTAATGGAAGACAAGAGCCCTGGTATTTGAATATTTACCAAAAAGTAATTTAATTTCCTGATCTTTTAACAGATTTCCCTTAAGGGAAATCAGCTATTGAGGTCGTACTCATGACGCGAGTTTCGAAAAATTTCTTCAAATGTCCATCGATCCTACCCAGGAGATGACGAAAATGAGGTCCGTTCAAAATGTTATATATATATATATATATATATATATATATATATATATATATATATATTTGTCTGTTAACGCTCTAGCGGTCGCAATTTTTGTTTGATCGTTACCAAACTCGGAATTTAATCGTTTTATGTAGAAAGGAAGATCAAGTTCGTTAATGGCTGAAATCGGACCAGTGGGAGGGGGGTTTAGAGGGGGGATTTTCGGAAAATTCGAAATATCTCCCTTATTAGCGGAATCCGGATCCGGAGCGTCGGATCGAAAAATTGTATAGAATCAATCTTATTACAATTAAATTTACTATAAATATTGATCTATACATTTATTCTGTATCTTGAATATTAACCGAGATATTTGCATTTGTATTCTGCATTGGTCGGCAGGAGTGAGCTGTTTGGCACTTTCTGAAGAGAGCTCTGGCGGCCGTTTTCGTAACTATTCGTCCCTCGTGTATAAGTTTAGTGATCCCTTACTACTTACTACACTTGTTATTGGGCAGATTTCTCTATTGTAAAACTTCACGTGGGAAATCTGCTTAGTTTACGCAGCCCCTGCGTGACGGACTTTTTGAATATCTTAGTTATTTTTCAATTTTTTGTTCAGATACGGCTTTGGTAAATAGCCTATGAATGTAACCATTATTAGTTGTTAAGTTTTAGCAGATTTCCCTTAAGGGAAATCAGCTATTGAGGTTGTACTCATGAGGCGATTTTCGAAACATTTCTTCAAATGTCCATCGATCCTACGCAGGAGATGACGAAAATGAGATCCGTTCAAAATTTTATATATATATTCGTCTGTTGACGCTCTAGCGGTCGTATTTTTGATTGATCGTTACCAAACTCGATATATTAACGATTTATGTACAAAGACAGGTCAAACTCGTTAATATAGAAAACTCGACGTATAGTAAAGAAGATATTTGAATTTTTCAAATAAATCCTCCCCTACTATAAGACGGATCAAAACTTTGTATAGCACCAATCTTATTGCAAATTAAATGTACTCTAAATATTGCAATATACATTTATTTTCTCTCTTGAATATTAACCGAGATATTAGCATTTTTCAGTTAACCCCCACTCCTACTCATGTTATATTAATAATAAGCTGTTATATCATGAAACACTTCATTACAAAGTTAAATAAGGAATATTGTTTTCATTGAACTTTTACTTTATGAGATGTATGCATATACGTACTGTTGACCTCCCCCATTCTTTTATTTTTACATTACTAAAACTGACTAAATAATCGAGTTTAAGGTATTCTGGATCAAACAAAAATTGCGACCGCTTAGCAGCGGTAACAGTTTTCAACAAAATATATATGTTATATTCAGATATATTTCATGTATATAGTTTTGATTTCCGTGTAGAATTTAGGTTGGCAGGCCTGTTTGTTCGCAATTCAGACGCTTTCTGTTGTAGACTTATTAATTGAAAGATTTCTCATTACCGCCGTTTTTATTCACTTATTCGCGGTGGTGTTACCAGTATGTATATTTATCTATTGTAAACCTTCGCGTGGGAAATCTGCTTAGTTTACGCAGCCCCTGCGTGACGGATATTTTATTATAATGGAGCTCAGAATCCTTTGAAATTACTATATCTAAAACAAGAAACTTACTAAATACATTGTTTTCTTGTTGGGTATACCCAAGTCTGAATAACCCAATTTTAAATCATATTATTTCTCGATGTGAAGCCATAAAGTTGAAATTATTAAAACCTCCATAGTTTCGTCTATTATTAGTCCGACTGTCTATCTGGTGAACTAGTGTTTTTCATTGATGATATCCCCGCCGAAATTCTTCTGCTTATATATTTCGATATTTTCGAATATGTCCAGTCTGCGTCCTTTTGTGTCCCTGTGTAACACTTTCATGCTCTCTGCCATATTAAAGGGGTCGTGGAATGACTCAAATGGTTGGCAAAATTAGTGTCTCGTTTGTTCAGTCAAAAGGAAGGTATTATCGTGTCTTGAGTCACCTTCCTGCTTGAAAATTCATACAGCATCAAGTATAGCGCTCTCGCAGCACCAATAGTCAGTGAAAGCTGTAAACATACAGAAATTCCCACAGCCAAATCATTTACAAAGAATTTAGGAAAGGGTTCACCAACGATCGACTCTTGACAAAATATAAATAAATGCAAATTTATTCATAATTAAAAGTTTCATCAATAATAAATATTTAATTCAAAATTACAGAAAAACACCTTTAATGCAATATACTGGGGACACATGTCTAATTAAACTACGATATAAAGAAATAAAACTTAGCTGATTTCTAGTGGTCTCTCTAAATGCAGGCTCTGCTGTGAGAGTATACCAAGAATGTCTGATGGCTGACTGTCTTAATCCCTTTTAGCAGATTTAATTTCTTACGATTAAATTTCTTCAAATGTCCATCGATCCTACCCAGGAGATGACGAAAATGAGGTCCGTTCAGCGGTCGCAATTTTTGTTTGATCGTTACGAAACTCGATATTTAACCGTTTTATTTAAAAAGACAGATCAAGTTCGTTAATGGCTTAAATCGGACTAGAGGGAGGGGGGTTTGGAGAGGGGCGGATTTTCGAAAATTCAAAATATCTCCGTTATTATGCATCGGATCGAAAAATTGTATAGAACCATCTTATTGCAAATTAAATTTACTATAAATATTGCTATACATATATTTATTCTCTATCTTGAATATTAACTGAGATATTTGCATTTTTATGAAGTCTGTGGTCGGGTATAGTTCGGATTAGGTCGGCCGTTTCCGTAATTACTCGGCTCAGGTGGAAGCTTCTTCTAACCTTACCTGTCGTTTCTAACCTTACCTTACCATCTTTACTTTGTGAGATTTATGCAAATACGTTCTGTTGATCCGCCCCCCCCCCTTCTTTAGTTCTTTGACTACTAAAATTTGAGTTATTAAAATATAAATTATTCTTACAATTCAGAAGCCGTTTCAGTTGGGAATTTATTTTAATTAACTGAAAGATTTCTCATTACCGTTTGTATTTAATCACGGTGGTATTGTGTTACCAGTATGCAGATTTCTCTATTGTAAAACTACACGTGGGAAATCTGCCTGGCTAAAGAAGAAAGACCAAAAATCATGCGTAGAAGAAAGGCATGCAAAGAAAACTGAGCAAAAGAGAAACGTGCAAGCATGCAAAATAAAAACAAGTACCTCATGTACACACGCATATACACGGGATATACACATACATACCGGGCTCTGATGTAGGATAGGATAAGGATTGTTGAGTGAGGATTGCCTTTTTCTGTAATTTATTTATTATCATTTTAAGGCGGTGTTCTCTTAATCCTTTTGTGAGTTAAATAGTCCGGTTCGCAGGGCCTACGTAAAATAAGCAGATTTCCTACATCTTGGAATGGCACACTACTGATCTCATCTCAGAGTATATTCTCTATTTATAAAAAAAAAAAAAAAAATCTGATGAGTAGAAGTGGGTGTTCAATAAAATCTTCATTGATAACACTATAGTGTGATAGTGTTATCGATTAAGATTTTATTGAACACCCACATCTACTCAGCAGATTTTTTTTTTTTTTATAAATAGAGATTATTAATTACATGTATCTCATATAATGAAGGTTCGTGTATAAACAATATTTGGTATTTAAGCGTCAAATAAAGTGTTTCATGATATAACAGCGTATAGTAATACGAAATGAGTAGGAGTGGGGGCTTAATGAAGACAGAAAACTAAAAAATACCAATATCGGTCAATAATCAAAATAATGAAATTATGCATGTTACAACATTTATAGAACATTTAATTTGCAATAAAAATTTGTCCCCTTAGTCCAATTTCAACCGAAGGAGCTTGATCTTTATTTACATAAAACGTTTAAACATCCAGTTAGATAACGATGAAAGAATCATTAAGCCCGCTAGAGCGTTAACAGACAAATGTATATATATATATATATATATATATATATATATATATGTATGTATATATTCACACAAACACTTACAATTTTGAACGGACTTATTTTCGTCATCTCCTAGGTAGGATCGATGGACATTTGAGGAAACTTTTTCGAAAATCGTGCCATGAGTATTACCACAATAGCTGATTTCTCTTAAGGAAACTCTGCTAAAATGTTCAAAACGGCTTCTAAATGAAATTTAATTATCGTCCACCCCGAGTTTTGCTCAGTGTATCGAATTCAAGAGTAAAAATCGGACACTCAGGGGATGTGTAAACAAAACAGATTTCCCTCATGCTGGTATAACATACTTTTGGTCACACCTCACCACATATTCTCTATTTCTAAGGAAAAAGTCCGTCACGCAGGGGCTGCGTAAAATAAGCAGATTTCCCACGTGAAGTTTTACAATAGAGAAATCTGCATACTGGTAACACAATACCACCGTGATTAAATACAAACGGTAATGAGAAATCTTTCAGTTAATTAAATAAATTCCCAACTGTAACGGCTTCTGAATTGTAAGAATAATTTATATTTTAATAACTCAAATTAGTCCAAGAACTAATGAAGGGGGGGGGGCGGATGAACAGAACGTATTTGCATAAATTTCACAAAGTAATGAAGGTAAGGTAAGGTTAGAAACGACAGGTAAGGTTAGAAGAAGCTTCCACCTCAGCCGAGTACTGGCGGAAATGGCCGACCTAATCCAAACTATACCCGACCACAGACTTCATAAAAATGCAAATATCTCGGTTAATATTCAAGATAGAGAATAAATGTATATAACAATATTTATAGTAAATTTAATTTCCAATAAGATTGATTCTGTACAATGTTTCGATATTTTGAATTTTCCCACTGGTCCGATTTCAGCCGTTAACGAACTTGATCTTTCTTTTTACATAAAACGACTAAATATCAAGTTTGGTACCGATCAAACAAAAATTGCGACTGCTAGAGCGGTAACAGACCCATATATATATATATATATATATATATATATATATATATATATATATATATATATATATATATATATACACCCAGTTTTGAAAGGACTTCATTTTCGTCATCTACTAGGTAGGATCGATGGACATATGAAGAAAAATTTCGAAAATTCTGTCATGAGTACAACCTCAATAGCTGATTTCCCCTAAGGGGAATCTGCTAAAACGTATGAGTAGAAAGGGGAATTAATAAAGGCTGAAAACAAGAAATTACGAATAACTTGCTCAATATTTGAATTACGAAAAAAATGCAGATAAAAATAATTGTAGACAATCAATATTGGCCCGATCCGATATATTTGACGATCCGACTGATTATAACGGAGACATTTTGAATTTTCGAAACCCCCCCCCCATTAAACCCCCATTATTAGTATCCTGATTTCAACCATAAACGACAATGAACTTAAGAGTTGTATGAAGTGGTTATATGGTATTGATCAAATAAACGTTTGTCAAGACAACAACGTAAAATCTTAATTGATGAAGTCACCACACAACGAATTTCTATGTCTCTCACATAATAAAGGTCTGTTGTAAACAATATTTGGTAAGGAGGCTTAGAATAAAGTCATTCATGATATAAATCTTATTGTTAATATGACTTGAGTAGGAGTAGAAAGCATAAAACTAAAATATCCTACGATCTTCGTTAATATTCATGATGAAAATTTGTATTTTAAATTATTTATTTTCATCCACTTTTTGCAACTAAGGCTAATTGAGACGGGTTATTTACAGGTTACATCATTTTTCTATTTTATTATTTGAATTCCGTCGCTAAATAAATTCCTTGCCCAGGCGGGAATCGAACTCGAAAGATATAAAAAGATTTATATGTATATAAATAGATTTATAGGTAATTTAATTTTCTATTAGATTGGTTATATGGTTATAATTTTTTGAGTCAACCCATAATAACGGAAAACTCCAAATTTTCGACTTCCGCCTACCTAAACACCTACTCCCCCTAATCTGATTACAACTATTAACGAATTAGATCATTTGGTGAGAGAAAAAGACGTCCAATTCTTCACAATTTTATCAGATTTCCTTAAGGGAAATCAGCTATTGAGGTCGTACTCATGACGCGATTTTCGAAACATTTCTTGAAATGTCCATCGACCCTACCCAGGAGATGACGAAAATGAGGTCCGTTCAAAATTATATATATATATATATATATATATATATATATATATATATATATATATATATATATATATATATATATATGTCTGTTAACGCTCTAGCGGTCGTAATTTTTGTTTGATCGTTACCAAACTCGGACTTTAATCGATTTCTGTAAAAAGGAAGATCAAGTTCGTTAATGGCTGAAATCGGACCAGTAGGAGGGGGGGTTTAGATGGAGGATTTTTGAAAATTCAAAATATCTCCGTTATTATGCGCCGGATCGAAAAATTGTATAGAATCAATCTTATTGAAAATTACATTTACTATAAATATTGTTTTATACATTTATTCTGAAACTTGAATATTAACCGAGATATTTGCATTTGTATTGTGTGTGTGGTCGGCAGAACCCCGCCATGTTCCGTACTTTCCGCCGAGAGCTCTGGTGGCCATTTCCGGAACTATTCGTCCCTCGTGAATAGGTTTAGAGATCCCTGTAAAACTTCACGTGGGAAATCTGCTTAGTTAGCCCCTGCGTGACGGACTTTTTTTTATTTCAGCGCTAAGCGTTTTCGAAGACTATTGCCTCCATCTTCAGAGCAACTTTCTGAGCAGCGAGCAAGCGAGTCACTTGCTGTCTTTCCCAATGAGCGCATGCATGTAGCTCTGAAGATGGAGACAATAGTCATCGAAAGCGATTAGCGCTGAAATAAAAAAATTGTGAAGAATTTGACGTCTTTTTCTCTCTCCAAGTAACTTTTCTTCACTTCCAACAAACACTGCTGTGGAATTAGATCACTAATTTTCTATGAAACGCTTATATAATGAGTTTGGTAACGATACGACCGAAATTGCGACAGCTAGAGTGTAGAGTAACAGACATATATATATATATATATATATATATATATATATGTATGTATAATTGTTCTGATGTTTTCGACCCTTTACAGCCCTGAAGAAAAGAAAATAAAGATTCTCGAAATATTGGCATAAACTAAGATTTATTTCACCAACATTGACCAAAACTCCGAAAAGAATAACACACCACACACACACACACACACACAACACACACACACACACACACACACACACACACACACACACAAAGAGTAGAATAACTTAAATACTAAAGTACATTTACTAATTTACAAATTGACTAAATTGTGCCATAGTACTTAAATAATTCTAGTCTTGCCCTGAAGAAGAGAAAATAAAATTTTCGAAGAATTGACATAGACTAAAGCTTCTTTAATAAACATTAACCATAAACCTAAACTAACAACCACTTCATCTATATATACATAGTCTTGAACCGACCACATTTTCGTCATCTCCTAGGTAGGATCGATGGACGCTTGAGGAAAGTTTTCGGAAATGGCGACATGAGTACAACCTCAATAGCTGATTTACGTTAAGGGAAATCTGCTAAAAGGGTGGGTAGTCAAGATAGAATAAATCTCGGATAGGCTCTTAGCAGCACATGAGATGAAAGCTGTTAACTGCTTTAAGTTTTCAATGTTGTGTGCGTGTGCATGTGCGTGAGGGGGGTGTATTACATTAGGCAGGTAATGGCCATACTCTAGCTAATAGGGTGGAGTACCCCCCCCCCCAAACACACGTAGAAACCACTACACGAACAACTGCACTCTCAGCTCCCATCATAAACAACACTATTACCAGATTTTCATTAAGTGAAATCCGCTGCTATTGATGCTGTACTCATGACAGAAATGTCGACAAGCTTCTTCAAATGTTTGTCAACCCTACCTAGTAGATGACGAAAACGTCCATCACGGCGGGGCCGCGTAAACAAAGCAGAATAGATAAACGCACATACAGCAAACACCAGCGTGAATATAAATTCAAGAAAAATACAAACAAACAATAAGAAATCTTTCCCCTGCCGGCGGGAAGCGTCTCAAATGTAAACAAGCATGTCTGCCATCGGCTCAGGGGAAAGAAAAACAATAACTGAAGCATATCAGAATATGATATATTCATTTTATTGAAAACTATGTACTTACCTAGTACTGTAATTTATAATGAATCAGAATAACTTTCATCTCAATCAATCAAATTTTAGTAGTCCAGAAAGGTGGGGGGGGGGTCACAAGAAAATATTTGCATCTATCTCGTATAATAAAGGTCTCTGGAAAACTCAAATATGAACTGAGATATTTGCTTTTTTTCGTTTCGAGGTTTCAGCAAACCCCCTCTTTTAGTCATCGCATGTAAATAATAAGGCAATATATAATGAAATCTCTTATTCCAACCATTAATTCCAGGAGCCTTTCGTGTGTTATATGCATATTTTCTCTATGATGAATTAACTGAGATATTTGGATTTTTTTAAGTTTTCAGGCTTCAGTAAACCTCCACTTCTACTCATGTCATATTAACAATAATCAACAATGAACTACATTATTGTCAGCTTAAATACAAACTATTGTTTTCAAGGGCCTTTTTTTATGCGAGATATATGCAAATTCGTTGCATGATGACGCCACCAATTAAGATATTACGTTCTTGTTTTGAAGATGTTTCCTTGATCTATACGTGTGGTGTAGCTTCTGTCGAGATTGATGGAGGGCAATTGAATTGTAAATATCACTTTACAAAATGCATTTAAATGCAGACTATAATATTCTCAATAAAATAAAATAATCTAATCTGATCTATACTATACTTGATATTTAACTGTTTCAGTCAACACTAAAGTTTATAAAGTTTTGTTGAAATAAAGTCTACGTATCTGTTAACGTAACTATAGTTTCAAAAACAGAATCTAAATTTTTAAAGAAGTTTTACCCTACTTGTTTTGTAAAACGTCATTTTGCCCGGTTTTACCCTACTAGTGGGGTACAACCGGGTACATATGCTTTTCTTAAAAAAAATGTAAAGATTTTTAACCAAATTTATGTTTTTTCTTTAAATAATGTAATAATTAATGTTGTTTGATGCATTAAAACAAACCCCCCTTTTGGGAACAATACAAAAAAATTAAGTAAAAATATAAACTAATAACATCATTAATCTTTTTTATCTATTTCAAAACAATTATATATTTCAAAAAGTAAATTCATAGTTGCAAGATTTATCATATTGTTGGAATACTGGGGATGTTAGAGGGGGGAGGAATCCGAAAATTCAAAATGTCTCCGTTATTGTCAGTCGGATCGTAAATGTTGTATTCATTTTTTTCATAACTCAAGTATACAGCGAGTTGTTCGTACTGTGTTGTTTTCAGCCTTCAGTACCCCCCCCCCCTTCCTCACTCACCATTCCCTTATACTCATCTGTTTTAGCAGATTTTTTTGTACATAGAAATAAGGTGATATGATATCATAAGTGTGTTATACCAGTAAGTGAGAAATTTGCTTAATTTGACGGACTTTTGTGTATTCTTCTTCTTTTAGACAAATGTGCAGTTTCCTAGGCTAATGGCAAACCTCTGTCCTAAGTACCGATGTAGACAATTCTCAGAAAGTGGAACACCAGTAGCTTAAAGCGTTTACGTAACGATTAAACAAAAACTGCGGCTCCTAGGGCGTTAACAGACAAATATATATACAATTTTGAATAAATCTCATTTTCTTCATCAAGGATGGACATTTTAACAAATTTTTCAAAAATCGCGTCATGAGTACAACATCAAGTGCGGATTTCCCTTGAGAGAAATCGGCTAAAAGGATTTTTGTTTTAAGTCTCAACTTATTATATCGGTGTACAGGGAAGACCTGATATTTCTACCTTCCATAAAGAATTTTCATTTTTTCGAATTCTATTATTGAATTATTCAAAGAACAGGCGAAAAGAAATGAAATAATTCTATATAGCAAGAAATTTGATCATTAATTAGGCTCTATGTCTAGAGAATCCATGATTTTATTTTGTTCAAGTTCTTCAAGGAAATGAATAGTCAGACTGCTATTCTGTGGATGCGGGAGTTCCTCAAGGCAGTGGTCTAGGACCATTACTGTATCTCATTTACACATTTGACATCCCTACGTCACCAACAACTATCCTAGCTACCTATGTAGATGACACGGCTATCCTTTCATCCGATCCCGATTTTATTACGTATCGTAATCGACGAATCTCAAATTTCACTTAACCGAAATTGAAAAATGGTACAAAACTTGGCGCAAGATAAAGGAAAGTAAGTCTCACCATATCACTTTTCCCTTTCGGCGCTGTTCCAGTCCTGTTCATTTCAACAATATTCTTTTAGCACCAGCCGATCGTCTAATTTGCCATGGACTACATTTGGACACCCGACTTACTTGGAAATACCACGAAATAATCGAAAGACAGGAAATTAAAGACGATTCGGAAAACTCTGCTAAATAGAAAATATCACTTTTATGCTGGAAAGAAACTAAAAATATGGAAGTTACTACTTAAACCTATACGAACTTACGCAATGGCGTGGGGCTCAACAAAACCTTCGAACAACAGACGAAACCAGACTTTCCAATCCAAAGTCCTGTGCAACATAGTAGATGCCCCATATATTCCCATTATATTTCAAACCTCATCCTCCATAAAGATCTTAATATCCCATTCGTAAAGGAATTAATTCCGTTAATATTCAAAATATTCCGCAGCAGACATCCAATCATCCTAATCCAGAAGTCCCTTTCTCTTACCACGACGCCTCAAGAGACAATGGCCCAGAGATCTGTAATAGCAGTGTAAAGTGAAGTGATAGCAGTGGCTATTTTCTTTTTCCAATGCCATATTCCTCCTTAGCTCTTGACTTCCTTGCCAGACAGGGAGAAGCTGCTCCTCTCACTAAGGTGAAAGAGTGTAGCTTCTGTCGAGAGTAATGGTGGACGATTGTACAATGTCATATTACCTAATACATGGATTGCAGATTGTAATTTTCTTAATAAAATAAATGAATAAATTTGAAAATAGAATACACAATGAATTACATACTCGTCATATGGAATCAAAAATGTCCCATTATACTCAAGCCAAATCTATCGGTGTTGATGTAATTTGGCTTTCACCATGCTCACCCCTGTTAATAGTTGAACTGAATAGTTTATTGAAAGTTCCAGTATAGACCAATGGTCAGCTATCAGTTGGTTTCATACAATCTGGGGTTTGTTTATCTCGTGGTGTAGTTGTCTACAAGTCTCTATAGATGAGCTGTCCTTTCCGATCTTGTCTTGGCTCCTTGCAGCTAATAACTGCTTCATTTGAATGTCCAGTTGCATTTTCCATTTCGACTGTTTTTTACAGTGTATTTTTATTTTATTTTAATTTATCAAGTATTTTTATCATATATTTCAATTCAGCAAGATATCTCTATACAATAAAATTAAGGTATTATATAGCAGGATATAAGAATATTTATTTGTGAATTTAAAAAAAAGTCCGTCACGCAGGAAATGCGTAAACTAAGTAGATTTCCCACGTGAAGTTTTACAGTTGAGAAATCTGCCCAATAACAACTGTACTAGTAAGGGATCTCTAAATCTATTCACGAGGGACGAACAGTTACAGAAACGGCCGCCAGAGCTCTCGGCGGAAGGTCCCGAACATAGCCAACTCCTGCCGACCACACACAGAATACAAATGCAAATATCTCGGTTAATATTCAAGATAAAGAATGTATAGAACAATATTTATAGTAAATTTAATTTGAAATAAGATTGATTCTATACAATTGTTCGATCCGACGCATAAAAACGGAAATATTTTGAATTTTAAAAAAATCCCCCCCCTATAACCCCTCCTCCCACTGGTCCGATTTCAGCCATTAACAAAGTTGATCTTTCTTTTTACATAAAACGATTAAATTCCGAGTTTGGTAACGATCAAATAAAAATTGCGACCGCTAGAGCGTTAACAGACAAATATATGTGTGTGCGCGTGAAAAGGTAGTAGTAAAATAACCACATATTTCGCACTTTCGTTGTGTATATGTGTGTGTATTTATATGCACAGTTACAAAGTAACGACAAAAATAAATCTTACACTTCCTAAAGGGCATAATAACCACGTAGTTGATTGCCCAAACAAACATCTTAACCTAACCTCGAACCTGATTCAAATCCTCAGTAGTACGACTGTCCGTCTGATGGAGTCTTTCCTTTCTTGTTCTGTATTAATGTTTTCAGTGGCATAAATATTGTGCCAGAACAAGTGTTAGATTTTTCATTAATAATATCCCTGTCAAATGTTTTCTATTTTGCATACTTCCATATTTTCTAATATGTAACCTTTTGTGTTTGTGTAGAGGTGATTCAAGGGATATTTATACTGGGTAGAATGAAATATTCAAGGAGGAGAATAGTCCGAAAGTAGCATGTTGAGCCGTGATTTGCTCCCAGATCCACAGCTGTAGTCTCCAGTTGTCGTCGTGAAATGGCCAACGTCCAGCTTACTACCGACCTGACAGTATTGAGAGTTTTGAATTTTGGTGTATAATAGGGCGGTTGTGATTGTGGTTCTGCCGTAGGACGCGGGCCTCTAGCTGTCGATCAAAGCTAACGAGTGAAGGCGGTGCCGAGTG
Source organism: Riptortus pedestris (assembly GCA_019009955.1). Taxonomy (NCBI): domain Eukaryota; kingdom Metazoa; phylum Arthropoda; class Insecta; order Hemiptera; family Alydidae; genus Riptortus; species Riptortus pedestris. Next base: position 123,001,959 of record CM032233.1, read on the forward strand.
ATTACCTCGCCTCCACCCGCCACTACTTTGTATATTTAAATGGGGCGGCGGGTCTTTGAGCGAGCCGGCACGCGCCTGCCCCTAATGAACCCGACCCTGTTTTAAAATGCCTTCTCCTTTAGTTGGTAGGCCTAGGGAAGGGATTGGCCCTTTTGTCAGTGGTTTCTCTATTCTCCTGTCGCATCGTCGCCCACAGTTTAATCACTTGACACTGCCCCAGGGAGGGATCTAACTAGGAAGGATTATGCAAGGCTAAAAGCCCATTACAATATCCACAAATCCCTTCAAACAATCACCTACGGGAATCTGGGTTTCCGACGCCCAGCATTTGAATCTCCCACGGTTTTTACTACAACTCATTATGTCATACTCATTTTTAAAGAATCAGCTTCATAGAGGGAAATCAGCTGTCGACGAGATGGTATGAGCTGGCTGGACCACATCCACGGTCAGTCCGTGGCACTATCTCTTATAATTTGTCGTGACTTTTCTATTAGCAGTTACAATATTTATTTACACACCCCCATTCCCCCTTGGGCTCAATTTAGATAATCTATGTAAAATTTTAGCAGATTTCCCATGAGACCCAGTTATTGAGGTTGTGCTCATGATGCGAGATTTTGAGTTGAAAAACATCTTCAATTGTCCGTCAAGTCTACCCAGGCAGCTACGAAAATGAGTTTCGTTGAAAACTATATGTGTATGTGTTTGGAGTGGAGGAACCAGTAGCAGTGCCTACCACTACCAATAGTATGCTGAGGGTACAAACTGCTGGAGGTTCGATTCCCGTCAAGGTAGACTTCCAGAGGATCCTTCTGGATTAACGGGAGTCAAGCTAGAATTCGTGTCTGACAGCCCCTCGGGATGACTAACGATTATGACTTTCATAGATCTCGTCTAGTTAAATAGTTTAATGGCAAGGGTCACCAATAGAAACACCTCTTTCCCCGCAACCTTTGTTTACTCCCCCCCCCCCGTAACCTTTGTTGCCCTGCATGTTTCGTGGCTTACCGGGGCCATTCCTCTTCAAATAATAATAACATTAATTTTTAAGAACACAATGATAATTCATTTTTCATATTTTTTTGTAATCGCATGCATATTTCAATAAATCATTATCAAATAAATCAAAACTCTCAACCATGATGGAATGAAATTAATTACTAGGAAGTGCTTGGGAACAACCACCTCATTTTCAACGAATCTAATTAACACCGCCATTTCCCAACGTCAGTTATGTAAGGGGGATCCAGGGAAAACATATGATAAAATTTTTTTCAGGCATTCTGTTGTAATGGGATAGAAGAATCAAATCTCTCATATTAACAACACTCATTCCCTTAATACATATTCAAACAATTTCCCAAGTCATTCAGCCATTTTCATGATACTCGACTAAGTTCTTTTGTGCCAGGAAGGCGGAAGTCAAAATTCATAAATGTAAATTACGTTTTAGGACCTCAATTGTAATCCTAAACACAATTTTTTCTTTACAATTTTTTGATAAAACCAATGAAAATGACGAATGTGTTTTCATTTCGAAGTAAACTTCCTCTCCTAGGATTCGGATTTTCATGTCACCTATGTTGTACCATTTAATAATTGACACCAATATAAAAATTCATAGAAATCTTGGAGCTGTTTTTGAGTGATTGAGTAGCAAACCGGCAGACAGACAGATAAGATTTTAATTTTGATGTCATTGTTCTTAGAATGGTCTGAAACGTAAAAAAAATAAAAAATTTGTTCCCGCCAGATTCAAATAGAAAATCAGACACACCTTAGAGTTTTATTTATATAGATTAAAAAGTACTAAGAAAACATGTGGCTTTATCTAGTGGACTTGGCCATGAACATGTGGAGTAGGAAACAATGTAGAAAATCTTTGAGAAGAATAGAGTTCATTGTTCTTGGCTAATGGTTTATTATGTGAGATTGGTCGGGGATATAGTAATTAATATTGAAGGAGAAATGGCCGAAGGTCAATAGATGAAAAACACGTCAACTATCTCCACTGATTTATTTCCTTCAACATGTTTCGCGTTCTCTATTATGCCTCTTCAGGAGTAATACACTTATTATAAAAAGATTCGATCTTACAACCTCGGCGGTCGCGTCAAGACTTACAAAAATAGAGATGTACCACACCACTCAGCTGATATATCATCGATATATTAAAATGATGAACAGTGTAAAAATCGATTACATACAAAGTTTCGAGTTATGGAAAATCGATTACAGAATAAGCATAGGTACGTCTACATCTAATCGACTTACTGTTTGTTTAAATATGCCGTGCAAATTCCTTATTTCAGTTTTCTTGTTTTTAATAATGTCTTTTTTCTTCCGCTTGGTTATGTTTTTTGTTATTACCTTAAGTTTTTGCCTCGTCAAAACTAATTTTGATAAGATTGAATTGAGGTAACATTTCGACAATAGTAATTAATGGTGTATTGGGCCGACAGCTGTTCAGAACGAGAGGCAGCCGAGGAATACAGCGACCATCAGGCCAGAAGCTCTAGTAGATATGGACCACGAGCGGGCACTCAGGGAAGCAGCTGTTGCAGTTGGAGTTTTCGGGTAAGCTATGCATATAATTTAAATTTTACATTTATTCACCCCCATCCCACCCCCACCCTCAGAAGTCTAATCCCTAGAATAATTATTTAGGAGCAGCCACGACTAGGCGATTTTGCTCAAAATTCAACTAAGTAACGCCAAAGAAAGCACTATGGAAAATGAAATACTAAGTAAACGCAACAAATAAGAATTAAAAAACAATAAATGAACATTAAACAAAAGTAATGAAGGCAACAAACAAACATTAATTACAAGTAATTACACACCAAATAAGTATTTAACACATGTAATGACACACAACAACAACCTATAAAAACAATGAACATTGTAAGCAAAATATCCTATTAAATATAATTGTAGTACTTTTTTACAATTATCAGGAGGTAATTTAATGACGATTTTTATATCATATTAAAAAAAAAATTATTATTTAAAATAACATTTCAAGAATTTATTTGAATGACAAAATGTAAGTGTAAATTACATTACAGTAACCTTTATCTCCCCAGACGATTGGGAACGAGAGTTTCAAAAGCTCATATTTCAAAGGCGGAAGTCAGTTTGGTCGAAAATGCACTACAAAAAACTGCGACAAATCATAGAAATTACTGAGCGTTGGAATACTGCAATTAGAAAAATCCGAAAAGAGGAGGTTGTGATTGCCCGTGTCCGAATTGGACACACAAAATTAGCACGTAGTCATTTATTGAAGGGCTTATTCCCACCAACCTGCGATTGTTGTAATGTCCATCTTACTGTCTCACATCTTCTCCTCAATTGTAAAATATACGATCTTCCAAGAAGATCTTTGAACCTTCAACCGAACTTAAGGGAATTCCTTAGAGACAATGAAGAACACATAAAAAGGATTTTTGCATTTTTAACTGAAACTTGTTTGTTCCAAGAAATATAAAACCACCTACCGCTAATGACAATAGTAGATGCGGTATATTGTAATAAATTATAAATTAAAGTTAGCCAAAACTGGACGATAGCTGCTTAAAGCGATCGTCCCCGACGGTCTTCTGCCACATGAACTCTGCAAGATAGCCGTCCAAGTGGTGTAATAATAAACGATCACCGAGTAGTGATAATATACACCAAATTGTGTTAATGAACACCAAGTATTGTTAATAAGTGATCATTCATTTTCTAATAACAAAAGTAAAAGGATGGAGCAAGATAACATGAACCTAAAGTGATAGCAATAACAGCGAATAGCGATACGCGGTTTTGACCCAGTAAATATTTTATCTGTAAATAATGAGTGGCCTCCCGTTAACCATTTTGTCTTTATAAATCCTAAGCGTTATTTTAAATAATAAAGCGATTTTCTTTTAATTATGATTTAATAATCGTCATTAAATGGGTGCCCTCCCGGTAACCGATAAGCACCATAATTATAATAAGTAAGTCAATATCAATAGATATGATTAAACGAATAGGTTAAAAATATAACAATTTCGATTGAAATATACTCGTAACAAATAGATACTGTTGTCATACCTGTCGGTGGAGACCGTCGTCACTGGCTGATGGTTGAGTACACCTGCGCTTTCGATGCGATGGCACCATCTCCAAGCCCGTCAAAAAGTAGTACTCCATTAAAGAGTAACTTGTAAAAAGAGTACAACTTTTTGACAGGCTTGAAGATGGTGCCATCGCATCGAAAGCACAATGCCAGCTGTACTACCATCAGCCAGTGACGATGGTCTCCACCGACAGGTATGACAGCAGTATCATTTATACTGGCGGTTCTAACCCTTTATTTGAATTACTGTAACAAATAGACTAAATAGGCATTAGTAATTAAAATCATCTTAGTTAAAACAGCATGTGTGAATATTGTTAGAATTAAACTCTAAGTTAGAAAAGTTGCTTATAGTTTTTAAGGTGTTAGAAGATGTGGTCGAGGTGAGGACAAGCGTCGGTAAGTAAGTCGTAGAAGTCATAGCTCTAGAATAGAAGCTAAAACATCCAACCAGGTTTCAGGAAATGATGTCATCCCACACTGCATTCGCTAGGCCCACAGTCTAGAGTGAATTAGTAGAGTTTAAGCAAATAGCAGGAGTTGTTGTTGCCAAGCAGAAGTAAAAATTCTGTACACGCAGCGTCAGCGTAAACTAAGTAGATTTCCCACGAACTGGTAATGTCATCTCATCATATATTCTCTATTTCTAAATCAAAATTAGAGTAGTAGTGGGGGTTAACTGGAGGCTGAAAACAAGAACGAGCTAATAACTCACTTAATATTTGAGTAATCGAAAAATGTGTTGAACAACAATTGTAGAACATCAATAGTTTAACAAGATTAGTTATATTACATTTTCCGATCCGACTCTTAATAACGGTGATATTTTGACATTTCAAATTCCCCTATCTATAACGCTCCATTATTCGGGATCTGATTTCTTTTAGAAAAGCTAGTTTCTTAAACCAGTTTATTTAGAACCATAGATTATTTTAAGGGATGAGGCTTAGCGTTCTTCATATTTATCTTGGCCAAAGCTATACAGGCACGAAGAAGCTGCCGTTGCGATCCACCTATAGCCATATTTTCCTAACTACCAATAATAATTAATTTCACAATAGCAAAATTGCGTCTTACATAGTCTTAATATCATGTATAATAGAACATTTGGATATTATTCGCATTGTAAATGGTATTCAAATTACTCCAGGCATTTTCAATGACTATATTAGTTCTAAAACCAATACCTTTCATTAGAAGAAGAAAATGTTCTTCTCAAGAGCTGTATACTACTCAAATTAAATATTCTAATCGCGATACTGCTGAAAATGTGCTAAAAAATTTATTATTAAATATTTTGTTTAGATATGAAATTCATGTGTACTATATGGTAATTATTAATTAGTTTTCTCTCTATAAAGTAATTTTAATTGCATGTATTTTAATCGTATTATGATATCCTATATATTATCTTTAAATATGTTTGTTTCATTTTTGGTATACAACTGTCTGGGTTGGTTAGTATTTTAGGTATTCTGATTACTCTGTTTGCGTTGAGTCGAGAAATTCCAACAGGTTATGTTAACAAATAAGATTAAAAAAAAAACCCTGAACCTATGAGATGTAACATCTCTGAAGTAATAAAGGAATATATATCCAGAAATGCTGTACGGTAGAGGAACCAATTGATTAGGAAGGACTTTATTGAGTCCCCTGGCTGCCTTGGTCCAGGCTACACTTCTCTAACCAGGAGGCACTGATGGTGTAGCTCTCAAATGACTCTGAGAGTGCATTTGCATAAATTAAAGCACTACTAGAGGGCAAGGCGTTCTTATTGATTCTAATATAAACAGGTTGTCCCAAGTTCCCGTACCACCCTCCTTAAAATCGCCAATTCTATTAATTAAAGGCTGAGACTTGGTGTGTCATAATTGTGGCCCCTGAAGACTGTTTTCAATCAACATCGTGACCTTCTTCAGTACTTCTCCAGCGACCATAACTCTGAAATTTCCAATGGAATTTTCATAATTTTTATGATGGATTCTTGTAGAAAATCAAATTTTAAAATGAGTTTATATCAGTGAATTCATCAATTTGACGCATCTATTATCCATAAAATGCACATATCTTTATTTTATTATTAATTATTAACGTCCACTTTTTGCAACTCTGGCTAATTGGGACGGGTTATCTACAGGTTACCACCCTTTTCTAGCCAGGGTGGGACTTTAGGATGTTATTTAATGAATTTCGTCACTAAATAATTTCCTTTGCCCAGGCAAGAATCGAACTCGCCACTCTAGGTTTGCCATGTGAGATAAAGGTTAAAATAATCTTTATTTTAGAAACGGCACATATTATTGAAAAATTCTCTGAGATAAATGTCCTAACCAACAAAATTATCTTTGAAACAAGTCTACCGGAAAAGTAATGTATTCTGGGAGTTACAAACAAAAAAATAGAAAAAAAAAAAGCCCTTTAGGCACTGTGCATTTCTGATACGGAAATTGAATTTATCGCCAATCTGATATTATTTTTTATGTCTTCGATATTCTGCGACCTGTCTTTCTATGACTCTCCCCATAAGAAAATAATCCACTACTGTCCGATCGGGTGACCTGGGCGGCCCCTCAGTCTGGAAGCGTATACAGATACTCTGCTGGGGAAACATTTCTCTTATCGCTTATTGAGATGCGGGAAGAAGATCCGTCAAGCTGCAGTCACCTTTCATTCCTTTGCATCAGGGATATGTCTTCCATTTAATTTAAAAATTTAGGTAGCGGTTGAAGGCTGTTCTATTTAATGGTTTGTCAAAAAACGTGGGCCGATGATTCTTCCCTGGAAGATACGGCACCGTTTTTTTTTTTTAATGAAACTATGCAGGTGGAAAAATGTAACCCTCTTATAAATAATTACTACGTAATTAGTTTCAAATAAATACAATTCTAAAAACGTGTTTTTGTTTTGTTGATGTCCTTTGAAGTAAACATTTTTCCGATTCATTTAGGAATACAATTAATTCAACTTTTATGTCGCAGCATTCTTCAATAAAATGTGACGTTTCTGAAATAAAGATTTGTGAATTTTACGGATAAAGGATACGTCAAATAGAAAAAATTATGGATATAAACTCATTTTAGAATTTGATTTTCTAAAAGAACCCGTCATAAAAAGAATGGCATTCCATTGGAAATTCCAAAGTTGTTGTCGCTGGAGAAGTATTGGAGAAGGTTACGAGGTTAAATATAGCCTGGAAAGATTCTTCAGGGGTTACAATTATGGCACACCAAGTCTCAGCCTTTTATTGATTCAATTGGCGATTTTAAGAGGGGGGGGGGTGCTCATAGTTTTATATAAACTATGAGCAAGCTCAGTTTCGACATTACTTAGGAATGTTAGCAGATTTCCCTTAAGGGAAATCAGCTATTGAGGTCGTACTTTTGACGTGAGTTTCGAAAAATGTCTTCAAATGTCCATCGATCCTACCCAGGAGATGACGAAAATGAGGTCCGTTCAAAATTATATATATATATATATATATATATATATATATATATATATATATATTTGTCTGTTAACGCTCTAGCGGTCACAATTTTTGTTTGATCGTTACGAAACTCAATATTTAACCGTTTTATGTAAAAAGACAGATCAAGTTCGTTAATGGCTGAAATCGGACTAGAGGGAGGGGGGGGGGTTTAGACGGGGGATTTTCGAAAATTCAAAATATCTCCGTTATTATGCATCGGATCGAAAAACTGCATTGAACCAATCTTATTGCAAATTAAATTTACTATAAATATTGTTATAGACATTTATTCTCTATTTTGAATATTAACCGAGATATTTGCATTTTTATGAAGTCTGTGGTCGGGTATAGTTCGGATTAGGTCGGCCATTTCCGTCGGCTCAGGTGGGAGGCTTCTTCTAACCTTACCTGTCGTTTCTAACCTTACCTTACCTTCGTTACTTTGTGAGATTTATACAATTACGTTCTGTTTATCCGCCCCCCCCCCTTCTTTAGTTCTTGGACTACTAAAATTTGAGTTATTAAAATATAAATTATTCTTACAATTCAGAAGCCGTTTCAGTTGGGAATTTATTTTAATTAACTGAAAGATTTCTCATTACCGTTTGTATTTAATCTCAGTGGTATTGTATTACCAGTATGCAGAATTCTCTATTGTAAAACTTCACATGGGAAATTTGCTTAGTTTACGCACCGGCCTGCGTGACGGGACTTTTTGTTGGATGGTAATTTGAGCTATCTTTTTGAGATTGCAATGCATTATGTAGAATATTCTGTATACATGTATGTATACAGGAGTATAGGCTTAACAATGGCCCCAGCCCCATTTCAGAGAAGATAGGTGGGTTGTCTGAAGAGAGGGGCTCAATGTGCTTCTATAAGGCTTGATAAAAACCTAGCGCACTTCTTAATAATTAAAAATAAAGACCAAATAGCAAGAATAGAGGAACACTGCTGGAGTGGAAATGGACAGCTAAATATATGGGACAAACTGGTAGGAGGTCGAAAAAGAGAATATGATAGCATAAATCAACCACATCGATGTGATTACTTACTTTTTAAACACACCTTAACGCGGCCTGTCAATTCATTCAAAGAGTGCAAAATAAAAGTCCGTCACGCAGGGGGCATGCGTAAACTAACCAGATTTTCCCACGTGAAGTATTTAGGCAATAGAGAAAATTTCACGAGAGCCGAAGGCTCAGTCAAGGAAACGGCCGAACTAGCTTTTGGGCGGGGAAATGTAACTCATCCGTTAGAGACGCACAGATTTAATAAAAATGGGCAAATATCTCATTTAATATTTAATATAGAGAAAAAATGTATATAATCAATATTTATAGCAAATTTAATTTTGCAATAAGATTGATTCTGTAACAATTTTTCGATCCCGACTTATAGTAAAACGGGTGATATTTCGAATTTTTGAAAATCCTCCTCTCTAAAATCCACCCCCCTCCCACTGGTCCGATTTCAGCCCATTAAGCGAACATGATCTTTCTTTTTACAATAAAACGACTAAATATAGAGTTTTGGGTTGAGGGCGATCAAACAAAAAATAGGCGACCGCTAGATGGTCGGTAATAGACAAATATATATTATATATATATATAGTATATATATATACAGTTTTGAACGGACCCGCATTTTTCGTCATCTACTAGGTAGGGATCGATTGTCATTTGAAGAATAATTTCGAAAATTCCGTCATGAGTAGGCAACCTCAAGGGAAATCTGCTAAAGGCTGTTAGACAATTTGAATAAAGGTAGAAAGTTGGGAACACTCGAAAAGTTGTAAATAAAAGAATAAGAGAGAGGAAGAGTGTTAATCTAATGTCTAGTGGGAGACGTTAGAGGTGGGCTGAGACAAGGAGGGGGAGGAACCCAACCCCACCATTCACTAGGCTGACAGGGCTCTATGCCCTTTCTCTAGCCAGATTCTTCTAGTTCTTCTTTCCTTTCCTTTTAGCACATTTCACTAAAGGGAAATCAACTATTGATGTTAACGCAATTTTCGAACCTTTTCTTCAAATGTCCATCAACTCTACACAGGGGATGACGAAAATCGAAAATGGTGTCCATTCAAAACTATATATCTATTTAATGCCGGGCCTAAAAATGATGTTCTATATGCTTTTCACTATATTAAATATTAACCGAGATATTCTTCTTGCATTTTTTTTTTGTGTTCAGCCTTCAGTAAACCCTCTACTCCTTCTCATATTATTTTAACAATAAGCTGATTATACCATGAATTGTTTTATTCAAAGCTTAAATAAAAATTATTGTCATCATTGGACATTTACCTAGTGTGATGTCATTAATTAAGATTTTACGGTCTTAACTCAAAAATGTTTATTTGATCTATGTCATAATTGATATTCGACTGTATTTTCCAACAATAATGATCATATCCGTTAAAGGCTTATATGGGACCAGGAATATGGGGGTATTGAGGGAGGGATTGGATAATTCAAAATATCTTCATTATTATGAAGCGGATAGAAAATTGTATAGAGCCAATCTTGTAATAGTTTAATGCTGCACTGCTAACGGTGTTATATATATTTTTTTCTGTAATCGTTGAATAATGGTAACATTACTAAACTGAAATGAGTGAAGAAAGTGAAACATTTTGCAATAGAGTGAAGAAAGATGAATTGCCTTCTTAATTAGTAATAAGTATAAATTAAAAAATAAATATGAAGTTGGAAATTAACATGCTTTTAAATGTTTCTTAACATTTTGTAAGAATTTATTTTAAACAAAATAAATTGAAAATGTGAATGAATTATTGGTGGAGAATAATCAATATATTTTAAAATTTAAATATAATAATAATTACTTCTTCCTTGTTTATAACGTGCACTTGTTTATTAACTGCACTACTTCACAATCATGCACTAGTTTTTTTTATAAGCTATGGGCTTGTAACCTTTCAGGCAACCATGCTATTAAGGCTAAACAACAAGTTAACACATAAACATACTTCACAACATCCTAAATTTTGTTCATATTCTTGTTAGATCTGATCATGTATTACACGGATTAAGGCGAGAAAAAAATTAATATTACACTCGTGACGTAAGTAGAATTTAGCAACTCGACGTGAAATTACCACACCTGCTTCGCCCCGTGTGGGTAAACGTTTCAATCGAGTTGTAAAATGATCTACTTTCGTCACTTGTATAATAAATAACTATTATGTAACCCAAATTTTAAATTAGTCACTTGTACTTTCTTGCTCAATTCTGTTTTGCGTTCATCCATGTGTAAACTCCCAGTTCTCGCATTCAAATTATTAAAAATATTACTCTCATGTTCGGCTTAAATCTCTAGTATGATTTGAATAGGGTTTTATTGAAGCAGAAATAGGCAACAGACCATGAGATTAGGTTGTCTGAGTGATATTAATTCCATTTGCCTTGTTATGATATATAAATTCCTGGAACCCTGTCGGCAGATCCTTTTAGCAGGTTTCTATTAAGTGAAATCAGCTAATGAGGTCGTTCCATGACGAGATTCTCGAAAACTTTCTTCAAATCCTACCTAGTAGATGATGAAAATGACATCCGTTCAAAATTATATATATATATATATATATAGTAAATATATAAATTATAGTAGTATATATATATATATCACTCAACGCTAGCAAAAAAAACTTGGACGACTTAGATTTAGTCTTATTAATTTGTTAAATACATAATATATATGTATATTAATCTTTTTAATTGTAAAACTTGGTTTAATCTATATGTTATTTAAACAAAATCTGCCAAAAGTGAATAATTATTATTGATTATTTAGCAAAAAAGAAATATGCAAAAAAAAATTAAAAAATAAGATAAATTAACACATTTAGAAAAAAAAATAAATCTTCATGTTTAATTACAGTGAATGGTAGACTTGCGCTACCCCCCAAGCGTTTCGGCAATGTAACGGTAAGCTCGCTCCGTCCTTCCATCTAATTTTTGAAAGAACCCATTTATTCTTGAACCGAAATAAAAATAATAAAACATTAATTAAAGAAAATGATTGGTTATTAATTAAAGATGTTAAATGTGGAAAAACTACATACATTTTAGAATAGATCAAGCTTCACGACAAATAAATCTAATCTGAGTTTTAACTAATTGTTTACTAATCCCTGAAGGGATTAGTTCAATGGGCTTAGACTCTAAATCCTCCTGTAATAACTATAATACCCAAATAAATAAAAATTGCTGAAAATTAGCTCTTAATACGACAAAAATGAAGTGGTCCGGTTTTTTTTTTTTTGCGGTTGAGTATATATATATAAATATATATATATATATAAATATATATATATATATATATATATATATAATCGCAATTCTTATTTGATTGGTAACCAAACTCGATATATAGGCGTTTTCATGGAAGACTGAACGGTCAAGATCGCTAATGGCTGAAATCGAACCCAATTGAGAGTGGGGTTTATTACGTTGAAACGAATAATTGTATAAAATCAATCTTATTGCACAATTAAATTATACTATAACAAATTGTTCTATAGCAATATTCTATATCTTGAATAATAACCGAGATATTTGCATTTGTATTCCAGTGTGAATGATCGGCAGGGGTCTGCTATATTCGGGACTTTCCGCCGAGAGCTCTGGCGGCGCTGTCTCTCTTGAATAGGTTTAGAGATACCTTACTACAACAGTTGTTATTGGGCAGATTTATCTACTGTATAACTTCACGTGGGAAATCTGCTTAGTTTACGCAGCCCCTGCGTGACGGACTTTTTTCTTAATTCTTACACATACATTTTCCGACATACTCGTCTTTTATTCCTTTCGGGGCCAGTGGTAATTGATGTTTGCACCGCCCAGTAGTCAACTAGAATTGACGAAAAGACTATCAGAACTTTTATGAAGGAATAATGAATCCTATATACTCATACAAGCTAAAAAAAAGGAAAAATAAACTATTTCTTGAATAACAATTTCCCGGTCAGTGTCAACCGTGAACCATTTACTTGTCTCAGGGGACATATATCTCAGCTAACGTATTAATATTCATGTTAGAGAAAAATTATATATATCAAAAATTGAAAATTGCAATATTGTTGATAACACAAACATTTGGTTCGGTCCATAAAGACTAGATCTTTTTTTTCCTGAAGCACTGGATCCTACAACATGAATCACCCAACATTGTACTGACTAGATGGGAATAGGCGATTTGGTTCCTGGGAGAGAGGGAGAAAGCTTTTAGGATAGATATATATAAATCGAGGCAATTAGTCGACTATCAAAGGAGTGAGTGTAGAGACAGAGAGAGAGAGGAGGTGGGTTGCACAGCCGAGTGGCTCGCCAGCACCTCGATGAAAGGGACGAGATCAGCCTCTCTGGTTCCTCAGCCCCGAATCATCTACCCTCCTCAACCAGAAAATTGATTCACCCCTTCCCCAACCAAAATCTGTATTCTCTCAACACCTTCGCTACAACACCTCCTCAATTTGATTCCAACATGATTCCCCCCCCCCCTGAGGCCACATCTATTGAACTTATGCCCGTGACAAGATTTCTCAAAACTCTCTTCTAACGTTCAAAGATTCAACCCTGTATGTTGGAACTCCAGCTACTGCTGACAGAAACATCTCTCTAGTAGACTTCCTTTAAGGAAAATAGTCCATTAGTTAATAATAGATTTCCTTTATTAAGGAATCGATACATTCAACCATTTCCGATAAACTTTTTATATGTCCTGTCTTTTTCTCTAAATAATTTTGGTAGTAAGCCTCAAGGTTTTCCTCGATAAAGTACCAAAAATAAAATCTATATTTAAGAGTAAAATTACTCTTAGTTCTCAATGAATTATTATATGTAGGTTTAAATATTACATTAATAGAGCTTTTTAATATATTTTTGAACCAATAAAAAAAATTACAGCTTTCATTAAATCTAGCCACATGTAAGCTTTGTAAATTATCAATACTTGTGGGAGGGTTGGTTGCATAATGATTATCTATAATTACCGAATATTAACATAGACACTTCATCGAACTCCTATGGGGTTTAGTTTCTAGGTAGCGAATCAGAATGACGAGCTGGTCAATAGGTGGCTAACTTCCCTTATAAAAAGTCCGTCACGCAGGGACTGCGTAAACTAAGCACATTCCCCACGTGAAGCTCTACAATAGAGAAAATTCACTACCTTTTGGCGGAAACTCAAGACTAGAACCGAAGTTTCTCATCCTCGTCCTTTTTTCCGCGACACACTTAATAAAAATATCTTCCCGCGGTTAACTATTCAAGATAGAGAACAATAATTTATAAGATTGGTTGCTATACAAGTTTTTCGATATACGACGTATACTAAACAGAGATATTTTCGAATTTTCGAAAATCCTCCCTGCCTCTAACCAACCCGCCCCCCCTCCCACTTGACCAATTTCAGCCATTAACGAACTTGATCTTTATTTTTACATGAAACGTTTAAATATCAAGTTTGTTAACGATCAAGCAAAAATTGCGACCGCTAGAGCTGTAACAGACAAATATATCCAAATTTGAACGGACCTCATTTTCTTCATATCCTAGGCAGGATCGATGGACATTTGAAGAACATTTTTGAAAATCGCTTCTTGAGTACGATCTCTTAAGGAAATCTGCTAAAATGTAAACGAAACCTTTACAAACTATAAAAATCAAGCTTTCTTAGGAATATTGTATGCTCGTTAAGCAAATATATAATTAGGTTATTGACATTGAATGATAGAGGAAGTCCATTGGCTAATAAGTGAATTTCTGAAAAAAAAATATCATCATCTACAGAAACAACATTTGGTCCGAATTGACATTTAGAAAGGGATCGTTTTATGTTGAAATCCATCCTCATTATTATTTTGACTAAATTTTAAAAACAAAATTCATCATATGCCTATTATCAGCGACCTTGGATAAGCTTGCATGGGTTCTATAAAGAACAGCTAGAAATCAAAATGATTTAAAACCTCATAACATTAAATAAAGGCGGTAATACAGTTATTAGAATGATAAAAAAGCATTAAAAATTGTAAAATAGTGATCATTGTGGAAAAGATAATTCAACAAAAAAGATCAGTTGTAGTGCTATATGTCCATCAATCGTACATAGAAAATAGCCAAAGTCCGTCACGCAGGGGCTGAGTATGCAAATCGGATTCATTTCCACGTGCTGCTACGACACACGACTGATCTTATCTCACCATACATCCTCTATTTCTAAATTGCGTGAGTAGAAGTGGAGGTGGAAGGTTGAAAAGTTCGAACAACATGCTTAATATTTGAGTTACAACACAAATATGTGTAACAAACGTAGAGCGTTGATAGTTTAACAATATTGGTTCTATAACATTTTTCAATTGGATTCATAATAAATAATATCATAAATATTATGAATTTTCGAATCCCCATCTACCCTCCCCCCGGCCATTCCTCTCACGATTGACTGATATTACCTATTGAATAAAACGTCAAATCTTTGCAATGACACCTGCAGGCACCCTGAGGCTTGATTTTCTCAGTCTTGACATTTGTGCACCCACGTTCGAGGAGTGGCTACAATGTGGAAGGCCACCTAGCCGCAAGGCCTTAATCCTTCCACACACAATCCAAACAACCTCGTGGAACACTGAACGGACATCGTCTACGATGGTCAAGAAGGTGGGCGAGGGCCCTAAGCGAACGGGAGGCGGTCCCCTACCTACCCATTGCTCTCCACACGAGAGGAAAAGAACTCCCGAACATGAACCCAGTTTTTCCTGGCCTGTAGCAACGACCTCGTACACATTTGAACACACGACCCAACTACGTGTCTTCTGCGACGCAGTCAGAGAAGGCCAAGCCCTCCAAGTCCGGACACCGACCCAGCCCGTAGTTCAGCAAATGCAGTAGGCAGACCCTAACGCCCCCATTAAATGGTGCAACAGTGATCCCCTGCCCGGAACGCAGCAAGATGCCGCCTAAGAGACCTACTGTCTCCTGGACGGTTTCACCGCGTACCCAGCAGCTACACAGCGGGGGCTTACTGCTCGGCCGCAACTTGGGAGGGTGTGGGGGGGGGGGGGGTGCACGGCCCCGTGTCACGGTCTCAATCTTGACAGGACACCTCAGCAGACTTCTGAGTTCCTACGATTTGCCCCGGTGGCTTCTTGGGCTGGTGCAAGGAAAGCCCATCCCGGTGTAGCTCCTCCAGGTGGATAAACTATAAGTGGGTGCATCTCCCTCGTGCACCTTGCAATGCATTTATTCATGCTGTATGCGTGGTGGTGGTCTAGGAATCCCTTGCTTGTCTCGCATCGCTCCATGCTTGAGAGCCAGGAGGTTAGAGAATTTGATTTAGCTAGAAGAGGGGTATTGCTTGAAGTGAGGCGTGCTTTGGGTGGTGGGTCGGTGCCTCTTGATAATATTGTAAGGGCGCCTGAGCTTTGCGTGAGCGAATTGTATGCGAGTGTAGACTGCAAGGACATGAGTGAATGTGGTAAGGTTCCAGCGTCCATAACATGGACACATTCAAAAGCAGAGAATTTGCCCGGAGAGCATTTTGGGGCTTTTACTAGGATTGTATGAGGGTCTTTTTCCGACATTCTTACCCAGATGAGGACTTCTTGTGTCTGCCGGATTGGATTAGGCCATGTGCCGATCTGGCTTTGGAGCATTGGAAACGTCTGCGTATGTTTTATGCAACTGTAATGCTACCAAGAGGCTTCTAATCCTTCGGAATAATGAAGTGGTTCATTATTTTGACTGGAAATAGAGAATATATGGTGAGATGACATTACTGGTGTGTCATTCCACGTAGGCAACTGCTTAGTTTCCAAAGCCCAAGTGTGACGGTTTTCCGTGAAAGTACTCGGTTTTACCTCCGATAAAACGAATAAAATGTAGTTTGTATCTAAACGAGGAAGTTCCTTTAGATTTCCCTTAAGGGGGGTCTGTTACCGCTCTAGCGGTCGCAATTTTTGTTTGATCGTTACCAAACTCGATATTTAGTTGTTTTATGTAAAAAGAAAGATCAAGTTCGTTAACGGCTGAAATCGGACCAGAGTGAGGGGGGTTTAGAAGGGGAGAATTTTGAAAATTCCAAATATCTCCGTTACCGTCGGATAGAAAAAGTTTATAGTGTAAATCTTATTGCAAATTAAATGTACTATAAATATTGTTATATACATTTATTGAATAAATAATGAATGAATGAATCGGTTAATATTCAAGATAGAGAATAAATTGTATTCTCTATCTTGAATATTAACCGAGATATTTGCATTTTTATTAAGTGTGTGCGGATAACGGACGAGATGAGATCGGCTAACTTCGGTTCTAGTCGTGAGTTTCCGCCAGAAGCTAGTTAGGCCGTTTCGTGTAACTGTTCGGCTCTCGTGAAATTTCTCTGTTGTAGAACTTCACGTGGGAAATCAGCTTAGTTTAGGCAGCCCCTGCTTGACGGACTTTTTTATTTTTTTGGATGCAGGGTGATTGGTGTAAATATTTTGCAACGTTTGAAGGGTATGATAAAAAATTTTGTAAATGGTAGATTTATCGTTGGGTATTACCGTATATTCGTACTCTCTGATGGTAGAATAAAGTTAATATTTAAGTTTTTGTTCATTTATAATTTTTTATCATCTTTTATTCTCCTTAATGGTTTCCTGAAGTAACTGAAATGAGTTAAGGAAATTTCATATTTATAAGAATAAGATTTTGGGCAAAGCTGATTGTATCTTCAACACTTGTCAAAATATTTTAATTTCTTTAGATTTCCCTTAAGGGAAATTAACTAATAAGGTAGTACTTATGACACAATTATAGACAAATTTTCTGAAATGTCCATCGATCAGACCTAGGATATGACGCAAATGAGGTCCGTTCAAAATTATATGTTAATAAAATTAACCGTTTCAGTCAAACCTAAAGCTCGCAGGTGTTAATGGCTGAAATCGGAACTGGAATAGAGGGGGGGGGTTAGGGGAAGGGGAAACTCGAAAATTCAAAATATCTATGTAATTATGAGTCGCATCTCAAAACGTTGTAGAACCAATCTTGTTAAACTGTTGCTGGCCTACAACTGTTATTCTATTTTCAATAAATATTAATACGTGACGGACTTTATTTTATTTCACTAAATATGGAGAATTGTTAAAAGATTTAATGGTTTGTGTAGAGCAGGGATGAGCAACCTGCGGCCCTTAAACATGTTTATACCCGCCAAGCATTTCTAAAATTGAATTCATTTTATCGAGTTTCTCCACTGAATATTTGGTTATAATATATATACATATATATATATATATATATATATATATATATATATATATATAGAGAGAGAGAGAGAGAGAGAGAGAGAGAGACACAGAGACAGAGAGAGACAGAGAGAGAGAGAGAGAGGAGAGAGAGAGAGAGAGAGAGACAGAGAGAGAGAGCGATAGAGAGAGAGAGAGAGAGAGGGAGTAGAGAGAGAGAGAATGAGAACTAGAGAGAGAGAGAGAGAGAGAGAGAGAGAGAGAGAGAGAGAGGCGAGAGAGAGAGAGAGAGAGAGGCGAGAGAGAGAGAGAGAAGAGAGAGAATGAGAACGAGCGAGAGAGAGAGAGAGAGAGAGAGAGAGAGAGAGAGAGAGAGAGAGAGCGAGAGAGAGAGATATAGCTATATATATATATATATATATATATATATATATATATATGTGTGTGTGTGTGTGTGAGTGTGTGTGTGTGTGTGTGTAATTTTTTTATTCTGTGCTGCCCGCCAAAAAATTTTAAAATTTAAATTTGCCCATGAATAACACGTTAAGGACGGCACTGGGTCAATTGACCCCGTACGTAACTGTCTCCCAGGACGGGTCGGTTTTGAAGATAAATGTTCAAAAAATACTTTGACGGTTTTTGCTTTGTACTAGTAAATATAATTAAAAATAGTATGTTTATGCATTTCAAATCCAAAAAATACGTCGTATATCATTGAAAAAATGCACGGGGCTTTATGACCCCGTGCCGGCCTGGAGAGTGGTGTTTGGGCTCTAGACCGGTACGAGCTCATAGAGCCCCGTGTTATTTCCCGTGCTTTTCCTCTGAACCGCTTGTTCTGTTATTTACATAGCTTGTGTAAATGACAAATCACTGGCCGACAATTTGGTTTTTTTTAAATAACAGAACGCGTCCCTCCCATTTCAGTTTACTTTTTGCTGTCGTTTCGAAACATTAATCTGTATAATGAGCAAATCACGTGGCCGACAATTAGTGGATTTAGCTTTATTAAAAAAGTGTTCCGGGTGTTTCGAAAAATTAAGAAAAACATTGTCCTCTAAAGAAGCAGACAAAAAAGTTAGAACGTATTGTGAAGAGTGCAACATGAAGTCACTTTGTCTACAATGCTTCAACAACTGCCATAAATCTATGTCCTAACCATTGTGATAATGAAGAATTGTTAATTACAAAATAATTATTTGTTTATTCATATTTTTTCTTTATTATGTTTATTTTCCAATTATTTGTTTAAACTAAACTCCTAGTTCCTAGTTTGTTTTTCTCGTTTTCTAATTTTATCTTTGTAAACTAATAAATTATGATTGTAACGTGTCGTAATTTAAAGTTAATTCATATTCAACCATTTTAAGGTATAAAAAAATTAAAACCCTTTGTTGATCCCCAAAATTATCACACAAAGAAGAAAAAAAGTTGTCGACAAGGTGAAAAATGTAAGGTAAATATTCATTTCTAAGTCACGTAACAAAAAATTGATGAAAACACGGCCTGCGACTGCCATATATTTTTTGATGTCCAAAGAGTAAAAAAATGTTTGAATATAGCAATTTAGTTCATTTTTCGAGTGGTAGTAGTGCATTAAAAGTCGACATAAGTACGGGGTCGATTGACCCCGTGCCGTACTTGTGGATAGTTGCACCACGGGGTCAATTGACCCCGTGCCGTACTTGTGGATAGACCACATTTTTGATGTCCGTCCTGAACGTGTTAAAAATTCTCTCTTTCTATTCACGTGCATCTCAACTATTTCATATTTACTCCATCTCTGGCCTTGGTGTAGAGTATTCAGTGCGATCTCTTGGTAGAGGCTCTAACTACTAGCTCTGGTTCAGCTGTCTCCCAATAGATAGCTCTCCCTCTCTCTGTCCCTCTAAACTCCCTCACGCATTCTCTCTCACCCCTCACTCATTTTCCCTCTCACTTTCTCTCTTTCTATTCACGTGCATCTCAACTATTTCATATTTACTCCATATCTGGCGCAGCTATGGAATCTACATTAGTCTTTTTATACTTTTATTTCGTACCTCGACTATTAAGCGAGTAACTTGTAGTTCCTTCTGATTTCAGCCCACAGTAAAACACCACTTCTACTTATCTCACGTTAACAATAATACAATGTATCATTAATAGACTTATCGAAGCTTAACTATCAAATACTGAATTCTACGGGGCTTCACTATGTGAGATGAATGCAAATATGATATCATGACGTTATCATTTAAGATGTTATATTCTATGGAAATGTTTATACTCGTATGATCTATGCCATACTCCATATTTAAATGTTCCGGTAAGAAATAAATAATATATTTGTTAATTGATGAAATCGAACTAGGAATGGTGGGTTTAGAGTAAGGGGGAAATTCAAAAATTCGAAATATCTCGTTTATCGGCTCATAAAAATGTTGAAGAGTCAAGTATTGTTCATTATCAACAATTAACAACTCTATAATTGATGGTCTATGAAGTTCTTCGTAACCCAAATATTAAGCGAGTTATTCCTACTTTCTTGTTTTTAGACTTCAGTAATAACCCACCCTTTCGGAAGTTTAATAAGCCATAGAAAAGATATGGTGACATGAAATCAGTTGGGTCATAATAGGTGGGAAATCTACTTCAGCCCCAAGCATGACGGACTTTGGCTTTTTAATAATTTCAATGGAATTTTGTTTTATTTCAGGCCAGCACCAGTCGGGCTTAGCCTAACTCCGATCCAGTACAGCTTAGGACTGCCGTCTCCCCAGAAGAAGGAGGATGAACCAGGCTCCCTCAACAACTACCAGCCAGCATCTACACCACAGCCCTCTTCCAAAGAAGACGAAGACGATGGTAAATCTTTAATTACGTTAAATATGCATTCTTATTGACTCTTATCAAATTGTAAAAAGTAAAATAAGTATTGCAATAGCCACGAAATATCTGATTACAGACTTCAAAGGAATTATCCGTTTTCGCCTTCCCTAAACAAATGTTATTCAGTTTCAACTTGACCACTCTATGTATAACTCAGAAAAACTTCAGAATAAAGAAATTTCATATTTACGACTGTTGTAAAATGTAGTTGTGCAGATCTAGTTGTGGTAAGGGGTTTCGAGAACGATGAAAATAAAACATTACGAATATCTGCGTATCAATTAGAAATTTAGAACACTCTTATAGAAGTTATAACGACGCCTATTAGAGATACAGAGGTTTCGTATAGGACTTGTTATGGCTCCTATTAGAGATACAGAAGACTCGTATAGGACTTCTTATGGCTCCTATTAGAGATACAGAAGACTCGTATAGGACTTCTTATGGCTCCTATTAGAGATACAGAAGACTCGTATAGGACTTCTTATGGCTCCTATTAGAGATACAGAAGACTCGTATAGGACTTGTTATGGCTCCTATTAGAGATACAGAAGACTCGTATAGGACTTGTTATGCTCCTATTAGAGATACAGAATACTCGTATAGGACTTCTTATGGCTCCTATTAGAGATACAGAAGACTCGTATAGGACTTCTTATAGCACCTATTAGAGATACAGAAGACTCGTATAGGACTTCTTATGGCTCCTATTAGAGATACAGAAGACTCGTATAGGACTTCTTATAGCACCTATTAGAGATACAGAAGACTCGTATAGGACTTCTTATAGCACCTATTAGAGATACAGAAGACTCGAATAGAGCTTCCTATGGTTCTGTAAACAGACTACCATGATGAGATTGTCGTAAAATTTCCTCAAATGTCCATCGATCCTACCTAAGAGATGACGAAAATGAGTTCCGTTCAAAATTTTACATATATTTGTCTGTTAACTCTCTAACGGTCGTAATTGTTGTTTCATCGTTACAAAACTTCATATTTACATGTTTTTTTGCAAAAATAAAGGTCAAGTTCGTTAATAGCTGAAATCGGATAGGGAAGAGGAGAATTTCGAAAATTCGTAATATCTCTGTCGGATCGAAAAATAGTATAGAATCTATCGTATTGGAAATCTAATGTTCTATAAATGTTGTTATGTACGTGTTTTCTCTATCTTTAATATTAACCGGGATATTTGCATTTCTTTTTAGTTTTCGGCCTTCAGCAAACCCCCACTCCTACTCATGTCATATTAACTATAAGCTGTTATATTATGAAACACTTTATTTAAATACCAAGTATTGTTTCATATAACGTTTACGTCTTGAGATAAATGCAAATACGTTACGCACATCGGAAATCAACTTAGTTTACGTGCCCCTGCGTGATGGACGTTTATAATCATCACCTGATAATTTAAATATTTAATATATAAAAACTAATTTGTATTTTAAACAAAATAATTATTGTAAGAATCCAATCCAGTGTACGTGGTATCGAAAGATAGAACGTACAATTGGAGGGAATTATAGAAATATACTCCCTCATTTCAAGGATCCTGAACTGAGAAAAAAAAAAAAAAATTCGTTATTAGTCAAACCAGGAGGGTTTGATAGAGTAGCGTATATTTAATATGGTTAACTTGCCATGAGGGCGTAATAAGGTAATGATGGTATAAACTGAATAGCTTAATGGGTGTGTATGTTGCAGAGTTCTTTTTTGAGTAGCTGACTTGGCAAGCTCGTCTACTTTTGTGCTTTGTTTAATGTTTGTATGTCCGGGTAACAACACATACTGTTCACACCAAGATATTCAAGCTCAAGCAAAACATATGATACTCAATTCATGGCAGAAAACTTGGTTTACCACAACTGATAAAAAATTTCGAGAACTGAAATATACACTTGGTGAATGGCCTTCCTCAAAAAGGCTAATTAGAAGAGAGAAGTAGTTTCAACAAGGTTGAGAATTGGCCATTCACGACTAACTCACACTTACCTACTTACTGGAGAAGACGAACCCTACTGCCAACACTGCAACTGTAGACTTACTATGAAACATATAATTACTGACTGCTATTTAAGGACTCATGTTAAATATTATGCTGTATATTAAGTAACTGATTCGTCGCTAAATCGCCCCTGTTGCGAAATGCGATTATTGTATGAATAATAATAATAATAATGTTGCAGAAGATAGCATAGACGTGACGAATGAAGAACCTCCTAGCAGCTGCCCTGTGGAGCCAGCCCTCTACCCACCACCCCCACACGAAACTGTCTACGAAACCTCTGCAAGGCTACTCTTCATGGCAGTAAAGTGGGCAAAGAACCTACCCTCCTTCGCCTCTCTACCATTCAGGGACCAGGTACTTATCAATCGATTCCCCAATTCTCCAATATATCATAGCTTAAGCAAGCCTACAAAAGCAAAAGGTGTATTTTGACTGACATGCTTAAAAGTTGTGTACACCAAAAAATGTTTGCAATCGTTTGGGCTCTTCACAAAAGGGAATATAATAGATTGGAAGCAAAGGAAATGTCAATTTCTCGCAGATTGCCAGAACAATTTCGACTAAAACAATCCAACGTGGAAGTATTCAATGAGGTAAGTGAAAGTAAAAGTCTTATCAAGGCCATAGATAAAAGTAGGTTGATACTTATTGCCAATATCAAATGGCACATCGAGTTCCCTACAAATTTATTTAAAGGTAAGATTATTATTGAGAAGAGTCAACCGTTTCACCTCGAGTCGTCACATGTCACTTAATAGACGGGAAAGAAAATCGAGATTAATAGTCAACAGTGGCTACTTGACAAACGCGCCAAACATTAAGTAAATAACTGCTATTATTATTTATTCTCTTATACGTAATTGAATTGAGGTTGTCTATTCTCTTATACGAAAATGGGGGCTCAGGTTAGCCATGTGAGTTAAAGCGTTGACCTTTATCTCACATGGTAAACCTAGAGTGGCGAGTTCGATTCTCGCCTGTGCAAAGGAAATTATTAAGTGACGAAACTCATTAAACAACATTCTAAAATCCCACCCTGGCTAGAAAAGGGCGGTAACCTGTAGATAACCCGTCCCAATTAGCCTAAGTTGCAAATAGTGGACGTTAATAAATAATAATAATAATTATACGAAAATGAATTGAGGTTTTTTATTCTCTTTCACGAACGTTAATTGAGGTTGTTTATTCTCTTATAACAATTTAATTGAGGTTGTTTATTCTCATACACGAAATTTAATTGTGGTTTTTTATTCTCTTATACGAAATTTAATTGAGGTTGTTTATTCTCTTATACGAAATTTAATTGAGGTTGTTTATTCTTTTAGAAGAAATGTAATTGAGGTTGTTTATTCTTTTATACGAAATTTAATTGGGGTTTTTATTCTCTTATACGAAATTTAATTGAGGTTTTTTATTCTCTTATACGAACGTTAATTGAGGTTGTTTATTCTTTTAGAAGAAATTTAATTGAGGTTGTTTATTCTTTTATACGAAATTTAATTTGGGGTTTTATTCTCTTATACGAAATTTAATTGAGGTTTTTTATTCTCTTATACGAACGTTAATAGAGGTTGTTTATTCTTTTAGAAGAAATTTAATTGAGGTTGTTTATTCTTTTATACGAAATTTAATTTGGGGTTTTATTCTCTTATACGAAATTTAATTGAGGTTTTTTATTCTCTTAAACTAACGTTAATTGAGGTTGTTTATTCTTTTAGAAGAAATTTAATTGAGGTTGTTTATTCTTTTATACGAAATTTAATTTGGGGTTTTATTCTCTTATACGAAATTTAATTGAGGTTTTTTATTCTCTTATACGAACGTTAATAGAGAGTTTTTATTCTCTTGTAGGAACGTTAATTGAGGTTGTTTATTCTCTTATACGAAATTTAATTGAGGTTTTTTATTCTCTTATACGAACGTTAATAGAGGTTGTTTATTCTCTTATACGAAATATAATTGAGGCCTCAACCCTTTAAGGCTTAGTGTCCGCTATAGATAATACCTGCAATGGATTATATTTATTGAAGTGAGTTATATCGGATCGAGAAAAAATTATATGAAAGTTCTTTAGTCATTGTGGGACCTAACGTGATCATATTTAAAGGTATTTAAGTAAACCCCTACGTCTACTCATCTCATATTAATAATAAGTCAGCATATCCAAAAACTTCTTATTTTTAACTTAAATACCAAGGAGGCATTTTTTGTGGGAGGTATGGAGATAAAAGTGCGATGTAACATCATTACTAAGCATCATTACTAAACATCCTAAGCTCTAAATGACATCTTACTCGGTCGATGACCAATAATTAACCGTAAAACAAAACGTTAAGTTCATTTTTAGTCAAATTCGGAGCGGGACGAATGTGAGTTAAGGGAAAATACGGGCGTAAAATTGAAAGATTGAATCATTTTGTATGTATAATGTTATTATCAATGTAATGTGCTCACAAAATTGTTGTTTCCCAATTTTTTTCCGCCACTCCAATATTAACGAAAAACTTCGTATTTTTATTTCTTTGTACGATTAAGGTAGAATTGTAATCGTGAAAATTGACGTTTTTCAGATTCCAAGGGAATTATCTGTTTAGACCCTCTCTTAACTAATTTTGACTAGTTTCGGCGTGTCATCTACTTATCCCACAAAACACAAAAAAGATTAGCCTCAGAATGTTGCATTTTCATATTTGAGATTGTCGTAACGTCTAGTTGTGTAACTCCTGTTTTGGTCAAAATTGAATGGTGGGGGGGGGGCTTTAGAAGAAACTAAAATAAAAAAATTCCTTCGTACGTGTTAGTGGTGCAAAAAATTTGTTTAGAAACCTTTTTTGTTCGCTATTGAAAGATTTTTATTTACTTTTAACCCTCTGACTGCTCATGAGAGTGGGCTATAGGCGGCTCAAGGTCCAGAAGTGGCAGCAGCACCCCAAATACTAACCAATCTCCGTCTTCCCCAAGCCTCTTCCTTTCACTTGCATTTTCTTGCTCGTCCCTTCCTTACTTTTAACATCCATTAACCTATTTTGCTATAAATTACGACCTCTGATGTTTTTTTTTACTGATGATTCTTATTTGTAATTTGTGACGGGTAGCTGAATAGATCATACCATTCTCTTGCAGGTGATCCTACTAGAAGAGTGTTGGTCGGAGCTGTTCCTGTTGAATGCAGTGCAGTGGTGCCTGCCGCTGGAGTCTAGCCCCCTGTTCAATGTGTCTGATCACCTGTCAGGGCTGCCCAACGGCAAAGCATCCCAGATAGCTGCAGAGGTGAGGACCCTCAA
Organism: Riptortus pedestris; assembly: GCA_019009955.1. NCBI lineage: Eukaryota > Metazoa > Arthropoda > Insecta > Hemiptera > Alydidae > Riptortus > Riptortus pedestris. The sequence continues at coordinate 123,027,963 of CM032233.1, forward strand.
CGACACTCTCCTCAGGTTCAGGACGGTCGGGGTCGACCCTGCAGAGTTTGCCTGCCTCAAAGCCATCGTCCTCTTCAGAGCAGGTAACCACCTCACCAGCATTGGCTACTTTACCCGTTATCCCGACGAGTTTTTAGAAATTATTACTTCGGTAAATTAAGCGGGTGATTAGAGACTTTTTTCATGTATAAGAGCTAAGGCAGATTCTCGCAATGTAACACAGGAGAGCGGTACTGGTCTGGGAGGAAAACCTGACAAAAATATTTGGGGCTAGTAAGGAGCAGTACTAGTGGCTAATCAGAAGCAACGACAAACTATTAGAATCGTATTGTGAACCTGATATTGTGTTCTATTAGCAGAGGCAGACTGTGGGGAAGAATGGAACCGCAGCCTGTCCAAGATGATGCTACACATAGTTTTCAGGGTTATGTACTAGTTGAAAATATGAATTAAGGATCTCAAAACAAATTATAAAATCCTTACGAAAGTATGTTAACGCTTTGTTTAGTAGACGTTAGATAAGTATAGATAGAATACTAGTATGACCTAATTTTACAAGCCAACTTTACATAAAATATTGGCACTGTAAGGATTCATAGTATTTGGAGATACCACTGAGCATTCTCAATAGCAACACTAGATGCCCTGATCTCCCCTCCAGCGAGCTTCAACCTTGTTCCTAATATATCCTAATTATTCAGAATCTGTCTTATTTTGCCTAATTTCTACTCTTCAGTTATTAATTCTCTAATCGTGTTGAGTGAAGGTGCTATCACCTTCGTACACGATCTACATCTACACCACTGACCATTTCTGTGAAGGTTGACTATCATGGTTAGCCATATTTTATGCTCAACTTTAACTGGTATATATTCAATATGACTGAGTCTGTGACGTATAGTATACCGGAGTTCTGATCATAAGTGAACTTAAAAAATCAGTAAAACAAACTAAAATAAAAACCTTTTAAATTTGTCCATGAATTTCTGGGTAGTGAGTTATTATTCTTGTTGTTGTTGCAGAGACACGAGGGCTAAAGGACCCTTTGCAGGTGGAGAACCTCCAGGACCAGGCACAGGTGATGCTATGCCAGCACACCCGAGGCAGGCACCCAGGGCAGGGACCTAGGTTCGGCCGCCTCTTACTCATGCTCCCCCTACTCAGGGCCGTACCTACCCACCGCGTCGAGTTCATATTCTTCCAAAGGACAATAGGCAACACACCCATGGAGAAAGTACTCTGTGACATGTACAAAAACTGAGATGTAGCATTGCCCCCTTTCCTTACGCTATATCTCAAAACCCTCTCGGGGTACACGTTTTAAGACTAATAAATCATTTTCTTTTTTTTTAGGCACGTTGCTTCACTGACTAAAGTGATAAAAGTGAAAACTCTAATGGATATGTGGATGAAATATTATTGAAAGTTGACTGTACTCCTTTGCACTCCCTTCCTTCTCTTCCTTACCATTCATCCATTAGGTATTTTCAATAAGTGTTGTGATATTCGGGGAAAAAAGTGTACGAATGACCACAATCTTCTTAATTATTATTAATTTAATTGTGATTATCGGTCACTTTACTAGTTATCAACGTTTAAAAGAAAAAACAATGACTAGAGTGTTTTGTGAAGGACGTCAATAAACAGCGTCATTTATTACTCTACCGGTTTCATATCTATCTGACGTCTTATCAGGTGCATTATTACATATTTTTACAACGCATATTTGTTCCACCGTCTAGTGCTTTGCTAAAATCCAGCAGAGTAATTGTAGTTCAACTATCCATTAATGCTTCTGATGAGGCATTAGTAGTCTATTAACCAATGCCTTCTGCATAAAAGCCTGAAGAAATATTGGTTAAAGTGCTCTTTCATATCTACGGAAAAAATAAATGTTAATACACTGTGAAGAACATAAATGCAATTAAAATAACTTCCTGGGTAGTGGAGTATAGTCAATTTGATTGAATATGCATTTTAAAAGAGAGAAAATTTCATTGAGGTCTCGTAGTAACTGAAGAAATAACTGAAAAAAATGAAGACAAGCATTGTTAACAATGTTGTATATTCGGTACCTGGTAACCATAGCAATGACGTTAGAAGGAATAATATCAAATAATACCACTCGTCCACTTGTAATATAAGCTTATTTGTATACAACTGTAGATATTTCTAGCCAGTTTTGGGGCTTCTTCAGGATTCACTTCCCAAATAACCACGGCTTTAAACCTTCCGGAATGATGGTCAAAATAAAAATGGATGAAATCAAGATGTGCTGATCAAATTTTAGATAATTTGTGATATGGATATATTTTTTTTAATCACTTTGACTCCTCTATTTTGAATTGTTTGTATATGTCCTTTTATCTTCCGCTTTATTACATTCTTTCCTTTTCCATAAATTTTAGCTTCTTCGAAATTGCTTTCTTTATTGTCCATAGTTTTGGAGCCTTGCTTTTTTTTTATTGTAATAATTATTCCGATTCTCTATACAAAACATTCACAATTACACAAATTTTGTAATGAATATTGCGAAATGATGTTCATGTCCACCTTTTTGGCTGATATTTGGCATTAAGTAAATCACCGTTTATAGGATTTGTTCATCAGGAGGAGATAACGACCGCTTCCAACCTCAACGCCTCTTTTAACTCTGGCGTCTTGTAGTTGCAAAACTATCTTCTCTTCCTACTATATAATCTATCACCGATTGTTCATTCCTTCCTGGCTCTTCTCTTGTGAGGGAAGACAGCGATTGCTATAAGCAGGTCGTTGCCGATCTAAAATTCATGATTGTTTCCCCCGTTGTTATTGAATAATTCTTCGCCATGTCTTCCCAAAGTCCCAAGGCCAAGCCACATAGTTACAACCACCTCGGCCATTCAAATCCCCTGACACTATGGACGTGCATTCGCAGTCAGCAACTTCTCCCTGAAGCTCATTAAAGAAGGCTTCCTTTTCTTCAGAGCACTTTCATTCGGTCCATATGCGGTCAACTCCTTCCAGGATACAAGTGAAATAAAAACCGGATAAATACAGGTCAAATTAAATTCAGCTAAGACCCTTCTCTAAGCTGGTTTGTTTTAATCCTTGGGAACTTCGATAGAAATTAATTAGTGACAAGGAATTATATGATTTAATAAAGATTAGAGATTGTATTTTGACGGTTTTTGTATTTATCGTTCCCTGATTGTGACATTAATTAGACTAAAACTGTTACTTATTTCAACCATTTGACAAGTAGATTCAGTTATGCTTAAATAAATCGTTTTAATTTTGAAAATGTTGAAAATATATAAATTAACAATATTTTAATGTTATAAAATAGGGATAAATATCTGTTCTAAATCATTTTCTACAGTTATTTGTCTATATTTTGATTTAAATTTATGAAACCCACTCTTTAGCTGACATTCACCAGCAGACTATGTGAAGGGCTGTTAGATCCTGTTCTAATCAGTCTTGTCTTGATCATAGCGGTGGATGGTTCTAAGCGACAATGTACTTACTCTTTATGTGGCTACCCCAAAGAGACAATGTATAAAAACAATTTAAAGAACTAATACATAGCTATTTATCATAATATAAGTGATATTTCTATGGTTTACCCTCTGATGAATCTGCCAGAATTAGTTTCTTACTTTGTCTAAATTTTGAGCATTTTCCGAATAAGAGAGTTACCTAAGTGACCGAGAATCACGACCAAATCGATAATAGTTAGTTGTGATATTTATTTATTTTTCTAATATTTAAGACTTCAGCTTTAAGTTCGTTATACGTTTTTTTTTCTGTTATGGTAATAAATGATGAACTGAACTTTGATGATGTTGTACTCTTATTGTAAGATATCATTCAAGTTATATAAATAGATACAATTTTGCATTGAACTTAATTACTTTTACATGGAATTATGTATTTACTCTAAAATATGATGACTATTCATTATGGGGGTGTTTTGGTTGGGATGACAACTACTATCGAATTGTAAATTAGTTTAACGTAGAGATTAGTGAAGAGTGGATAGCTGGTGTTTGGTTAGAAGGTTTATACAGATATAAAAATGATTTATATTCACACACTTCTAAGCCCACATTTTTCTATTTATCTGGGCCAGGAAGCATAGAGCCGCAAAGGTACCTACCAAGAAGGCTGAAGCCCACTGATTAACACGTTTCAGCGGACAAGAGACTTGGGTACTCATATTTTTTTCCATTTAAATTATACAACTTGATTTTTTAGTGTTGAATTTTACGTATCACCCACATTCATACAGACTTCGTGAAAAAACAAATTCGTAAATGAAAATATGATAAGAATGAATCTTGATATCTTCTCACCGAACGCCAACCATCGATTCCTCAATAAAAACTACTATATTTGTGATATATAAAATATATGTTTAATTAAATGTAAGCAAATGTGTAGTAAGTAGTTCTGTAATTTATGTGAATCATGTGTAGCCAGTCTCCACTTGTGTTTCTTTATTAGACTTGTGATTATAAGTAATTATAAGTTATTTTTTAAAATGTTACCTTACATAAAAAGGTGGATTGATGTTGACGCAAAGGAAATACTCAATAAACCCCATTCATCTCGTATTTATTTACATTATGGACTTTTGTGGCTGTGTTGTCAGAATTCTGTTATGATCCTAGGCGAGACGTGTAGTTCGGTTTATAAAGCTACCATTAGAACCTATATGACTAGTATCCCTACGTAAAGTTGTGCTATGAAGAAAGCCAATATCAATCGTAAGAAACATAAACGTGCGTTGATTGTAAAAGCTCCGCCACTCGAGAATCCTTCCTAAACCCATAAAATTTAATATTTGTTTTTAATTAATAAATACGTTTAAATCTCTTTATAAACATACATTAAAATTTGAACGGGAGGAATTTCTTTTTAACTTTAGCTTAGACTGCCACAACAAGACTGACATTATAATTTCCACACAAGTAATACAAATTCTTCATAAACTGCGAATTTTTCACTGCATTTAAATTAGATATTCTGAATGAAATTCTTTATTAACACCAACAGAAAACAGTTAATTCTATGTGAGCGAAACTCAATATTTAAATATTTCCAAGAAATAGTAAAATAGCAAATTTTAGCTAGGTCAAAAAACATAATCTTAATCCTCTCCATTTGTATTCATTGACTGGAGAATTTTTTTAAATATTTTAATTACAAACATAGGAATAGAGACATTTTTAATTTCACACAACTCTCACTTGAAGTGATTGCTTATTAAGGAGCTTATATCTACGAATCTCTGAGAACAAAAGAGAAAAAAACTAAGTTACAAAGAAAACGAACATTCTATTCATTAAATATACACAGCATTTACCTCTATAGATCAAAATGAGTTCATCCTATTCCATGAGTACAATTTAAATTGATAATTAAGTCACCAACTTAAAAAGTAAGTCAATATTTGTATAACGGAGAACTGTTGCTTTGGATGAGGAAACAACTCATGTACCACATAAGGTTTCTCTAAGCTCCTGTCCATCGTTTTGTGAAATTATAAATACTTTTAAGTATATTCTCAAAAGCAAAATCATGTAACTTAAATATTCTTCTCGGGTTTATAAAAATTAATAAATTTTTGGTCATTAACTTGTTTTTCTAATTATTAATTACTTATTATTGAATTTCTGCTTGGCATTGAGAAAACTCAAGTATTGTATAGGTGAATGTTTGTTAAAGCTCTCCGGTACTATCTTTATTTCAAAATCCCTTTCATGCTCTTCAACTCGTTCTCTCCTTTCTCTACTCAATAATAAACATACATACATGACATGGCTTCACGTACGTTTTTTTTAAATGTGGACAAATCATATCCTTTCTTGAAATTCAATTCTCTTTTGGAAATGAATAAAATCTTTGGTCCATGGGTACATAAAGGGCCTAGGCCTGCCACATGGCTTGGGTGGGAGGTGGAGAGGTTCGATTGTTCACTTTACAGACCAATGATCCTTACTTCATCACTAAAATATCTGGGTCCCAATGATGTGCGCTCACAGAATGAAGGTGACCAATTCCAATCTTCAAAACCGTGCTTATCAAACGGCTTATTCTAATTTAGTAAAGTAAAGGTTCTCTGGCATTCAACCTGACTCCTCTTGAACTGATAGCTAAAGTTTAACTCACTAGACCACCTTCCGTTTCCAAATTTCGAGATTAAGCAAAATATAATATTTTCAATAACTTGTAATAGTCATTAATATTATTTTTAAAAAAACCACATCGATTGAAAGAATTTTATTAATGGACCAAATTATAATGTGGTTGGTGCTGGATTGTAATTTACTCCAATATGTATCAGGAAACTGGTCCAAGAATGGTTTCCTTTGAGAACGGCCATTCACATGTGGAGAAACTTGGTTCTCTGTTGGGGTTGTGCAGATAACACAGCCTGTTACAATACAATGCTGATTGGCCCATACTTCACTATACAGCACTTCACAATAAGAAAGATGTAGCCTTACTTCACAATTTAAATGTTTTTAATTTATTAGCAATGAATTTCACCATGTTATTAGTGGTTTTTTTTTATTTTTAGTGTAACCAAAAATAAACGATAGAAAATGGATTCATAATATGTGAGGTGTCACAACCTGAATAGATGGACTGTGCTATGTCAACTGACATTTTGTTAACACATTCTCTGGCATTTATGTTATAGGAGCGACTTAATTAATTTAAGGAACAAATATTTGTTAATTAATTTGTTTTTGTTCACCAACCTCTTATTAGACAGCTTAATTACCCTAAATTCCTTCAGGGGATTCGGAATTATTAACTTATGAAGGTAACTTTGTACTGAAGGAAGAATAATTCCTTTAATAATGGGGGTCACTATTGCTACTGACCTGATCTAAAGGTCAAGCTATCTCGCAAGCAAAATAATACATCGCATTAAAAACTATTAATGCCACGTTAAGTGCAGGTCTCCGTCAAATCGTATCCCCAAATCAGCCTCAAGACATCGTTTCAACTGTAATTACTAACCTCTGTGATCTTACTGCATCCTCAGTGCCAATGGAGTTCTCTGCACCGTCTTAAAACGTTAGCGGCTAAGCCGTCTTGGTAAAATACAGAATGAATTGAGACGGCACCGACAGGTGTCGAATGGTAGTCGACGGTTGCTACTTGGGAAGGGGTGCTACTGTCGAACGGCCTTTGGCAGGCGTCATCAGTCCTTCGATTTGAACTAATATCAACTAGTAGTAGAGCCATAAACACTAGTTTAGGGTTTAACTAAGGCACTGGAACGTCTCCTATCCTCTGTTATCATTAGACAGGGAATCATTCTATGTTATCCAGGCTGCCATTGGGAAAAGTAATTCCTACTAGCTGCATATCCAAACGGAGCACGAATAAGATCTAGACTGTAAGATTACTCGAAGTGCTCAAGTCCTGTAGAGAGCGAATAGTTCTGCCATGATGGTAGATACCCCAGTCAGGCACTCCTCACTCTCCACTTCTGTATTCTGTTTTTCGAGTTTCATGAACTCCACTTTATACTAAATAGATGGGATTTTCTACCAAATATCCTCGTCGTCAAATATCTTTAACATTGATCGGTCTTGGGCGATGGTTTCATCAGGCAAGCTTTAGAAAGTTCTTCACATTCCTAGATAGTCCCTTGTCAAATGTCTTCAGTTCACCTTGGAATAAGAAAGATCTAGTCTTCCTGAATAATTATAACTTATTCGATTTATTAGCGACCACTTTACCTGATTAACCATTGGCTACACGCTCTGCGGAATAGGTTTTCTTCTTTTATTCTAACTCCAATGGGATTCAGCTGCTAGGTATTATTCGCCAAAAAGAACCACCTCAACCCAAAAGCCTCCTCCTTAATCATATTTCCATCACTACATTTAACAAACAGAATTGGGGTTGTGGGGACATCAATAATGATAGGCCGGACAATGAAGAAATAAGAATGAAAACTGTCTTACCCTTTACAAAACCCTTAGTCTGAAGCTTTCATAAATTTTATATTCTCTTACATAAAATTTTCATTTGTCACCTTCAGTGGAAATTTGAATATTTTTTTTTTTTTAGTAAAAATATTACTCGGTTTTAATAGAGTACTCCTTGCACGGATCTAAGGTACACTAAGTTACAATGTTCTTCTTATAGCTTCCTTAGGCCCAATATGCAGATTCTCTTAAAATTAGTTTGGCAAGAGACACTAACAAACAAAAAACGCATTTGCCAACGCAGTGTTCATTTCATTATCGCTCTACACGTTTCGTTGCATTAAACCTCATCTTCAGGGGGCGTTCCTTTTATATAAATTACTAGCTAAGGTACCCGGCTTCGATCAGGAATTCATTTGACTTTTAATAATGATGGTATTTTTTTTGGCAAGCCTTTACCTTCCACAATATTTTAACATTTCCCGATGTATACCCGTCGTTGCTGTGGATTTGTTAATAATAAAATTATTTGTTATGGAAGGCTTCACTGTCCAAATATTTTTATATTTCCCGTCTCCTGTGCATGTAGTTCTTTTTTTATATATATAATTCATAATCATAGAAAGTGTTCTGTCCGCCAAACTATGTTTGAATTAAACTTCCTTTCCCTTGATACGGTACAAAGACCAACAGTGACCGAAAACCTAACAGAAAATGTAATATCGCGAATTTTTATTTCAGGCTTCTCTTATAACCCCCACCTCCTCCCGTTTGAACCTAAAAAATTTAATATGGCTTATAATCGTTTAAGAATTAATGCTAATTCACATGCCGAGTTTTGTTAAGTTCTGTTCAATTGTTAGAGCCCAAGAAAACTGTCGGCTCCCGCTTTGTTTTTTAGTGTATATCTCGTTTATACCTTGTTATAAAACAAAAGTGAATATAACGAACGTTACTTTAAATAACAAAATAAACAGCTTTTATTATGTAACAACCAAATTATAAAATTCCATTTTTTTTTGTAATTGTGTTATAAGTTACAATATTTTTGTGAAATATTTATAAGTGGTCATAGTTATCGATAAAAATATAATTTATAAATTCTGACTACTACAGTTAGTATTTTCCCGACGTGTACACTTGATGAAAGGCCATAATGGACTGTATTGCTTACTTGATAGCTTCGCCTTGGAATCAGGTTGGGCTCAACTCAACAGCAACGATAAACGCCCAGTTACCCCCATTTCTTAAACTTGACCCAGAAGTCTTCTTCCCTCAGTATTCAGTATATGTACCTCACTTGTTATTAACCCATTCTGTAGCTATTATTATTTTAAATAATAAAACTAAGGAAACCACTATTGTTGTGGTGAACGCGAGTGCTAATAAATTACTAGAACTTCAGATCAGGTCGGGGGCTCAGCACGGGAGGAATGGTGAAGGCCCAGATGCCCCCTTTTTTAAACATGATTCGTCAGTCATCACTTACCTTGATCTGTTAAGATTTCTAAGAGGTTAGCTAATAAAACCAACTTACTTATACAAGTTTGTTTGTTAAAATGATTATGTTGCGAGAGCAGTCTATCTATTCAGTAGATGGACAGGGATGTAACACCTGGCATATTATTAACCCATTTTCTAGCGTTTATCTTTTGGTTTCCTTTTTTTTTAAGTACGCCTTAGGGAACCACTAATAATATAGCTAAATCGCCTCCTAATAGATTAAAAACATTTAAAGTATGCTGAAATACAACACCTTTTAACTGAAAAAAGGTAACTGTTACACACAGCGTCGTCTGCTCCAATTCAATACATGACCAGGAGGCAACACAGTTTCTTTGCATGTACAATGGCCTTCGAGAATGGAAAAGATTGCTAGTGCATGGAGTCCTATTTATCCCTTACTAACAGACCTCTCTTCCTCAAGCATTTACTTCTGTAAGTTTTGTTGTCTTGCCACCTTCTCCTGGGGGATTGTTCTATGGCGGTTCCGTCTAAATGTAGTCATTCAATCCGGACAAAGCCCATAGACATTTCTTCTAAGGACTAGTCTAGAGATTGAGTCCAATTGAACTTATACCGAACAATGTCTGCTGATTATTAGCATGCCCCGAGAGAGTTGTAGCAGTATCAAAACTACACCTAATACCTGTGGGAGTTATTTTTACAGATACCTCCTCTATATATGTTCCACGGGGTAGATTATCGAATTCTTGAGATGATAGCTAAAAAGGTAGAAAATCGACAGGAACCAATGCTAAAGGATAATGTAATAAGAATGAATTCTGTTTAGCAGTTGTATTTTCATACATATGGAATTGATAACCCCACGTTTGAAATAAATGGCCATGTTTTATAGTCCATGAATTATTAGATATTGTAGAATTATGTAATATCTGCCATTCTGCGGCTTGTCCATTACAGCAGGGCCGCCACCTAGCAATCAAGCCGCTCCCCAAACGTCCTCCTTGCTTGCTCTTCCAATGAAGCTTTGCTCACTATTACTGCAAGCATATAGCTGAGCCCACGGTGGCTACCAGACAATTTGTACGTACCGCCTGCCTCCTCCCACTCACAGTTGTGGTACACTCCAAAACGTTTCTAGCAATCGTTGTACTATACATGTTTTATCATGTAATATAAAACGACTTATTGGGACAGGTGAAATTATCGACCATCTTCATGTTTCATTTCTCAGTACAAGACAGACATGAAAAAAACCGACGGCTAGTACAAGAGTCTATGAAGTGAAACATTCCGATGCCCTCAACCGAATAGTAAGTCATTACTGCTTATTAGACCATGGTGGAACTCATACTTTATTAACAAAGTAAAACAACGTTTAGGATTATGTAGGGCACGCGGGAAATATAAATAACCGGTTTGAGCATACAACTAGTAAAGCTAAAGAAGAATAACTGTATAGATTTAGTGTCATGATGTGATGATGAGAAGTGTATCTTGAAAGAAGTTTAAACAAATAATGAAGAGTGAAAATTTCAGATTTCCCTCAGCACCAAAGACATTCAACCCTATCCCTTATTAAATGTTATTAGTTTTCTCAATCTGTTAAATGTTCCCATAATTTTACAACTTTATGTTTTGTAGCTATTAAATATATATATAACGCTTTCTTACAACGATGTTTCTAGATGTAATTAAATATATTAAACTTGTATAATTATATATAATATATGTGTACTATTGTAAACATACTTGACAGCTGGTTATCATGCCTGTACAAAGCTTTACATTCTCTTGCTAATTTCGTTAGTGTCCTCTATAAGCGTTAACTCACTCCTCAAGTTGAAAGCGTAAATTATATTGTAATGTTTTGGCCTCATAAAATTTGTAGGCCAATCACATTCTTACAACAGATCCTCGATGTTATTTTATACAGTTTACTAGCTTGCAGGGCATAATTGTAAATACTAAATAGAAGATAACTTGTATTGTTGTTTGGTGTTGAGATATATGTTATTTCATCTGCTTTTTTGCCTATTGGTGAAACAATTAATGTTCCAAAAAAACATAAAAGTGAAAAAAAAAACAAGCGTGAAACTAGCTCGCTAGAGAAAAGACCTAAATGTAATATTTCTGTGCTAATATATGTATATTAATAAATTTTTTAAATTCACATCTTATTAATAGTTTTATTTCATATAAATTGAGCTATTGAGTAAGTTTTTTTTTTTTGTTTCATTGAACATTGGTTAATTAGATAAAACCAGGATCAGGATTTGAGTGGCAACGGGCTGAAGATGAAGACGGTTCTATATACATTCCAAGAAATTAACAGTAAAAATAAGTCCATCACGGAGGGGCTGCGTGAAGAAAGATTTCCCAACTGCTGTAATGTCACACGTGTGCAGTGATTATACATTAAATTCTCTATTTTTCCCCAAGTAAAAACTACACGGAAAGGCCACATAAAATTCAAACTGGACAGAACTGTAGTCCTATTTAATGATGACGTTAGATTAAGTGAATGTCCGTCAAGCAGGGGCTGCGTAAACTAAGCAAATTTCCCACGTTCTGGTGTAGCCCATTTGTGATCTAATCTCACCACATATTTACTATTTCAATGGGGGGAAAAACAGTGAGTAGAAGGGGGGGGGGGCAAGAAAGCACGACTAACTCGCCTAATATATGTGTTACGAAAAAATGCATAACATTGCAATTGTAGATCCGACTCATATTAAAGATATTTTAAATCTTGAATTCACCTCCCCTCTAAAACCCCACCATTCCAAGTCCATTTCAGCCAATAACAAATATGATCATTAGCCTTGACTAAAACAATTAATTATCGAGTATGGTAAACATCAGATCAAATAAACATTTTCGAGTAAAGAACATCTTAATTGATCACATGATGATTCAATGAAAACCATATTTAGTATTTAACCTTTGAATGAAGTAGTCCATGTTGCTCTATAGTACTATATTTGCCTCACTCCATTGATTTAAAGACGAGTTAAAACGTTTTAAGCCAAATATAGCTTTAAAGACGAGTGAATTATATAATATATTTCACGTACTATAATATATCGATTGTTTTTAACTTTTCTTGATGGCTAAATAACCCCTTGAAAAGGAGTGGTGACACTCGGAACGTGTCGGGGATAAAAATAAATGACTGTCTGAAGAAAAAGATTTATTTTCTGACCTTTACAACGAAACTCATATTCGTCATCTCCTAGGCACAAAATAATCACGTCATGAGTACAACCTCAAGAACTGATTTTCCTTAAGGGAGGATTATACTCATGGCGCGATTTTCGAAAAATTTCTTCAAATGCCCATCGATCCTCCATAGGCGACGACTAAAAATGAGGTTCATTCCAACTTATATATATAGATAAGATATATCTATCTATCTATATTACATATATTGTCTGTTACCAGATCCAGCGTCGCATTTTTTAATCACTACCAAACTCGAAAGATAAACCTTACACCCAGAACTAAACATAGCACAAGTTCGTTAACTACTGAAATCTTACAGGGGGAGGAGAGGGAGGTAAACGGGGGAGAATTCTTCGTCGGATAGAAAAATCTTATTATGTTCTATTAATTTTGTTGTATGCCATTTTTCTATACCTTGAATATAAACCAAGATTTTTGAATATTACCAGATTTCCCTTAAGGGAAACCAGCACAATAGGGCTGTACTCATGACATGATTTTCGAAATTTTACTTAAAATGTTCATCGATCATACCTAGAACAGGAAAATGAGGTCCGTTCAAACATTGTGTATGTGTGTGTATATATATATACATATATATATATATATATATATATATATATATATATATATATATATGTCTGTTACCGCTCTAGAGGTTATTGTTTGATCGCTACCAAACGCAATATTTAGTCGTTCTTTTTAAAACTAAAGATCAAGTTCGTTGTCTTCTAAAGTCGGACCAGAGGGAGGGGGGGATTTAGAGGGGGTTAATTTTGAAAATTCGAAATATCTCCGTTACTATACGTCCAATTGAAAAAGTGTACTTAGTTAATCTTATTGAAAATTACATTTACTATAAATATTTTTTATATAGGTTTATTCTCTATCTTGAATATTAACCGAGATATTTACATTTTTCAGTTTTCTGCCTACAGTAAACCCCCACTTCTACTCCTGTTACATACACAATACTCTGTTATATAATATACCACTTAATTCTTGGGTTACTAAATTTAATTGATTCAGGTAAAATTATTCTGATTCTATGTAAATTACAGTATTAGATATAGTAAATAGTTTTCAATAAAATTATTACGTTATATTCTGATATATTTCAGTAATTGTTTTTCTTTACGATGAGAGCTTGGCAGACCTGTTTATTTACATATCAGACGCTTCTCTCTTAATACGGAAACTATTAAAATTTGCTGAAAGATTTCTTATTACCCGTTTGTATTTATTCACTTAATATTCACGGTGGTGTTGTGTTAGCAGTATGCACATCTATTTATTGTAAAACGTCAGGAGGGAATCTGCTTAGTTTACGCGGCTCCAGCGTGACGGGCTTTATTTTAATTTTCAGCCATCACCCCGACCTTTCAACAATAAGCGAATTTAATATGAAACATCTTATTCCAAGCTTTAATGCCCAATATTCTATTCAACAGATGTTTACTAGATGAGATACTTGCAAATACGATGTGTGATGATGTCAACAATTAAGGTTTCGATAAGGACCAATAAGAAGGCCAAGTCCTCTACAGTTTTTAATACTATGCAGAGTGCACTTTCGGAGTCAACGCTCCATCCTCAGTGCCTGCAGACAAACACAACCTTGAGTTAATTTAACATTCATAGCATGGCCAAAAACAAAAATAAAAAACAGTCAAAAAAGAGTAAAAACAATAGAAAATCTCAAAACTAGTCAACTAATAAAAATAGAAAATCTAAGAACTAGTCGACTACTAAAAAATTTAAAAAATTAAAACCAAAACAATAGAAAATCTAATAACAAGTCAACTAATAAAAATTATAAAAATTAACTACTGTTGTGTACTTTACAGTTGACTAGATATTCTATTTTTATTAGTTGACTAGTTTTAAGATGTACCATTGTTTTTACTCTTTAGTTTGTGTTTGTTTTTGAGACTGTTTTTTATTTTTGTTTTTGGCCATGCTATGAATATTAAATTAACTCAAGGTTGTGTTTGTCAGCAGGCAATTAGGATGGAGCGGTGACTCCGAAAGTGCACTTAGCATAATATTAAAAACTGTAGAGGACTTGGCCTTCTTATTGATCCTTATCAATTGGTTCCTCTACCATCCAGCATATTCCAGAGAATTAAGGTTTTATTAATTGCCAACTTCTGCTCATCAGATTTTTATTTGGAAGTATTGAAAATTTTGCGAAGTAGTGTGTCATGCCAGCAGGTTGGAAATCTACTTAGTTTACGTATCCCCTGCGTGACGAACTTTCCTATTGCTGAGTAGACCGCCATCAGTAATCCAAATTACCACCCCATCAAAATCTTATGGATGATTCTAATTTTTTTTTTATGATTTTTTGTCGTCTATTTGTTATTAGAGTGTCTGATAATCAACACCTGACTGATCTTATAAAGTTGTAGATTATTAGTCTCTACTAATATTCTGAATATGTTGAGTTCACTTTCAAATAACATTGCTGTTACTGGGGTATTAATATTTTATTTTTTTAGAAAAAAGATATATTTTGATTTATAGAATATAATAGCGGTGAGACTATTTTCCCCTGCTTGTGTAGATTGGGTATCGTGCAAGGCTAGGCTATCAGTGATTTAGTGAGCTCTTCACCTTGCAGCTAAGTGGACAATCCCCAGCAACCTTTAAACCACTCCTACAGTAAGTTACTCGTCGTTCTACTTTCTCAGAACTAGTGATGGTAAGTACTAAAACGCCTTAATATCAAAAATGTTCAGGTATAAAAGAAAATTCGTATTCCTCTATCGCGGCAATTGGACAAAAATAATTTATGATTGGTGTATTGCTTCATTAGAGTTTAGGCTAAGCATGTCTCTCATTGTGAACATACAAACGTTATGTAATAATAATAATGTTTGTCGGTTAAATTAAAAACACATGTTATCTAACCAATGATTAATGAATACATGCCAAAATCATAATATAATTGCAGCCAGTACAATGTTAGAAAAGGTTATCTCTTGCATATGAAGTACTTAGCTTCTCAGTCAGTATTTATGTTCGAATATGTACGTACAAATAAATTTGGAAATCATTTAATGTGGTTGAAGTAAAACAACAACACTTGTGTGTGTGTGTGTGTGTTTATATATATATATATATATATATATATATATATATATATATACTGCAAACGTGAAAGGCTTGCTGATAGGTGCAAGAGGTGCACTATCCCAAAGAACAGCCGAAATTTTAAAAGAACTTGAATTATCCACAATGGACCTCCAGGATTTATCCACTGTGGCAATCAAGCATTTGGCGAGGATTATTAATTATCATTTATATAAATAAAATCACCACATAAAGCTGCTCTCCTTTCCGCATGGCCCATCAAAATTTAAGTGGAAGTTCTTGTTTTAAAAATAATAATAAAAAAAAAAAAAGATACGTTTTTTAATATTACCCAGTCAGGCAGATTAGGAGGCTGTCCCTGATGGGAACCCTCCAGACGGTAATATAAACTGGATCAAATGCTTTTCACGAATATGTGTGATCAAACGTCAGAGAAGAAAGTTGTTGGTCTTCATCTCTAGCTTTACCATAGAGAATTATTTTTTAACTATGACACGTGTCCAAATGTTGCGGTCTACAGATGTCATATTTATTTTATTACGCTCATTCAAAGACCTTTAAAAGTTGTTAAAGAGTCAATAAACCATATTTCGACATCATTGAAATTAAAGGATCTATGCAAAAATAAAATAAAAACATATGAATAAAACCTGGTATCATCAGCACCATTATAATTATTCAGCCGACTTATGATTTGGAATATTGGAGAACTAATGCTATATTGTTATGTTTTTTTGTCCCTGCACTCATTTCAAAATATATATGAATGTGTAGGTGCTACATAAAAAGAGCCAAGTTAAAAAGACAAAAGTAATAACCTTTTTGGGGGTTTATCAAATGAAAAGCTAAGTTTGTGATATTTCTTTATATTTAAAAATTTAATCTCATAATAAACAGTTTAAGATCAGAATTGATGCAAGAAAAGGAAAGCATTAAAAGTTTTTGACCAAAAGAAGGAATTGCTTTGGAAGTCATTGGAAGGCCCCTTAAACAGGTGTAGTTATAAAAACTTTCAATAAAACTTAACAAAATTCAAAAAAAATTTCTTGAGCTTGAGAATACACTTCTGAAAACTTGAGTCAGATCACGAATAGCACGACCGATTCCCTCACTTAAAATTCTGCTACAGACCTCAGCAACCCTTCTTCTGAGCTGAGATGTGCTGCTCGATGGGTTTTGGTAGGTAGTATTTCTTAGTTTTCCACACAAATAAAAACCTTTTGGAGTGAGACCGGGAGAACGGGGCCAAGGACTAGACCACAGAGCCCCCGATCCACCTATTCTGCTACAACTCTTTTAGTTTCCAATGAATAATGTGCTCGGGAGCCGTCTTGTTTCAGCCATAATTGTTCTTTTCAGTTGAAGAGGTTAGTCCTCCATTAAGGCTGGCAAACCCTCCCTAGGAAAGTCTTATAACAATACCATTGTAAGGAACCTAGCATTGATTTCAAAAGCAATTACTTCCTTTGGTTAAAAAGGTTTTATTGTTTTCTTTTCTTTTCACCGATACTGAATTTAATCTGTTTATTTTGGCATTAAAATTAAAAAATAATTGTAAAAACATTTTTCAATTGAAAAATTCCCCAAAAGTTATTTAAAAAATACTTTTTTTTTAACATGTCTCCTTTTACGTAGCATCTACACATTCAAATATATTTTTAAATGAAAGGACAATAAAAAAACAATAGAATGAAGCATTAGATCTCCAAGATTCATAAGTTGCCAGAAGAATTAAAATGATGATGAGGGCACCCGATTTTACAATGACATAAATCTTTTAATGCCAAAGATATCGAAACGCGGGTTGCTTAATCTTTAATTACTTTTTAAGGACTTCGAAAGAGTGTAATAAAAAATAGATGCCGACGAGCGCGTCAAAGTGCGGGTGTGTCAAAGTTGAAAAAGAATGCTCCATAATAAAACCAGAGATGAAAACCAACGTTTTCTTCTGGCATTTTTTGATTAAGTAGTCCGTTTAGTTCTGAAAAGCATTTGATCCAGTTTATCTTTGTCACCTTGTGTATACATACTTGTCTGTTGACGCTCTTGAGTTCGTAATTTTAGATCAAGTTCGTTAACGGCTGAAATCGGACTGGGGAATGAGGAGTTTAGTTTCTCGGAAGAAAATCGAATATTCAAAAGATCTCCGTAACTATGAGTCGGATTTTTACTATTACTCAAATATTAAACGAGTTATCATAATGTAGATGAAAGAAATGGATACGCCTCCACTGTAACAATTTATTAAAATGACAGAGCGCTTTCGATGCAGTGCATCATCAGCAGTAATTACTTATCTCTATTAAAATATTTTTGATAAAGGGTAAAATAAATAACATCGTCGTATAACAATAAAAACTATCTTTCTTAAAACTAAATGACATAAAACCTTTCATACATCAACAGTCGAATTTTTTAAAAACACATAAACACACACACACAGATATATAAATATATATATATATATATATATATATATACATATATACATACTAGCTCAGATACCCGGCTTCTCCCGGGAATTCATTTGAGGCTGAATGGTGATGGTATTTTTTTTGGCAAGGCTTTACTTACCATGATATTTTGACATTTCCCGGCACAGTGTTTAGGGTTTATACCAGTCGTTGCTATGGATTTGTTAATAATAAAATTAATTTTTATGTAAGACTTCACTGTCCTCCAAATTTCCCGTCTCCTGTGCATTATGCATAGATTTGAGTTATTAAGGACAAAATATTAACATAGATTTGAATTAATTTTCGCAGGTGAGGTACCTGGTAGTTCATATTGGAAAGAATGGTTAAGCATAACAATATTTCTACGCAAACTACTTGCTTCAAAAATGTATAAACCAAAAAATTGAAAAAATGTATAAAACAAAAATGATACTCAAATAACGAACTAAACAACTTTTGTTTGTGCACGTTTGTCGAAAAACAAATAGGCAATGAAATATCGCGAATATTTATTTCACGCCTCCCTTATAACCCCCACTCCCGCCCGAACCTAAACATTTTAATATAGCTTATAATCGTGGAATAGTTAATGCTAATTGACTTACCGATTTTTGTTAAGTTCGGTTTAATCGTTGGTGCCCAATAAAAATCTTGGCTCCCGCTAAAGTTTTAGTGTATATCTCATTTATACTTTGATATAAGACAAAAGTGAATATAACAAAAGTTACTCTAAATACCAAAATCAACAACTTTTTGCAGAAAACCCAATAGAAAACGAAATACCACTATTTTTAATATCAGGCTTCCCTTACAACCCCCACTCCTGCCCGTCTCTAGAAATGGTGGTATGGCTGATTATAATGAAGGTGTTAGTGCTAATACACATACAAAGTTTTATTTAGTTCGGCTGAGTCTTTTGTGCCAAATAAAATTATTCACTTCCGCTATGGGTTTTAGGGTATATCTTGTTAACAATTCGGTATACGAAAAAAGTGTATATAACAAAGGTTACTCTAAATACCAAAATAAACAACTTTTCTTATGTTCATATTTGCCGAAAAACCAATAGGAAACGAAATATCGCTTATTATATTAATATAGCCTAGTCTAAGTTGGGTTAGTAGTGAAATACATACCAAGTTTCATAAAATTCGGTTCAGCTGTTTATGCGTGAAAAGGTAACAAACAAACAAATAAACAAACATACAAGAAAGAAACAAAATGCAATAGAATCAGACAAACAAACCCAAAGAAGGGAAGGTTATTTTTATTATAATTAGGTTTAAGAAGTATTAGGAGCACAGACTTGTGGTGGAGCTTGTCTCCTGCCCTCATTACCTTCGTGCCTACCTGGTTTGGTATGCGTCTATTCCACTATTTTTTCCCGGCGTTCCTGAAACACAGCCTATCTATCCTTCCTGTCAAACGTTCTTTTGTTTAGAGCTATCCATTCTCATGAATTTCAGGAATTATTTTATTATTTTCTGAGTGGGGATACTTCACTAGTAACAACCCATGACTGTTACATCAACAGCTATACACAGCTGTATATATATATATATATATATATATATATATATATATATATATATATATATATATATATATATAATTGTGTTGATGTTTTCGACCAGATTATATTAGCAGATTTCCCTTAAGGGAAATCAGCTATTGAGGTTGTACTCATGACGGAATTTTCGAATTTTTTCTTCAAATGTCCATCGATCCTACCTAGTAGATGACGAAAATGAGGTCCGTTCAAAACTCTATATATACATTTGTCTATTACCGCTCTAGCGGTCGCAATTTTTGTTTAATCGTTTCAAAACTCGATATTTAGTCGTTTTATGTAAAAAGAAAGATCAAGTTCGTTAACGGTTGAAATTTTACCAGGGGAGGGGGAGGGAGGATTTAGAGGAGGAGAATTTTGAAAAATCGAAATATCTCCGTTACTATAAGTCGGATCGAAAAAGTGTATAGAATGAATCATATTGACAATTAAATGTACTATAAATGTTGTTATATACAGTTATTCTCTATCTTGAATATTAACCGAGATATTTGCATTTTTATTTTGCTAACGGACGAGTGACTTTCCCGTCAAAAGCCAGTTCGGCCGTTTCCTTAACTACTCGGCTCTCGTAAAATTTCTCTATTGAAAAACATCACGTGGGAAATCTGCTTAGTTTACGCAGCCCCTGCGTGACGGACATTTTTATATATGGTGTTGTTTTTTTGGAGGTTTGGTCAATGTTGTTGAAAAAATCTTAGTTTATGCCCATACATAACAATAGTTCCAACATAATATAATAGCTATAACAATAATTATAATATAGTTCAACAAACATAAGACAATATACTGTAGATATACAAAAATATAAGGCTGTGGCCCTGCTCAATGTAAACAGACCAGGGAAGGTTATTGTAACCAGTAACTCTAGTGCAATATGTATTGTAGTTTTTAAGTATCTTTAGTCTTGGTAAGTAAAAATAGTATAAACACCTCCTGTTACACTCTAATTTAACAACAATGTGCAATATTATAAAGTAGCACCTGTATTTTTACAGCCCTGAAGATGAGAAAAGTTTCGAAATATCGGACTAAACTAAGATTTTTTGACCAACATTGACAAACCTCCAAAAAAACAACAACACCGTATATATATATATATATATATATATATATATATATATATATATATATTTCCTTCCTTCCCGAAGTAGCCCTACAGGAAGGGAGTTTATTAGCCACACGTCCCGTACAATAATTAGTATATAACGTGTGCTTGATACATACTTTTTTTTTGTAACTATGAATAACATAAAATATTTGTACAATAAAATTATTTACAACAAACAAAAATAATAAAAAAATAAAAGAAAAACCAAAACAAATTTTGGATTCAATGCTGAATAATTAATTAATTTAACTGTATTTCAGTTTTAAATAATTCAGGAAGTCATACATTTCTTCAGCAAACTGTTTTATATATATAAAATTAAGATCAGAACTCATTTTCATCATATGTTCTTTTATCGCTTAACAAAAATATTGATGATATGTAATTTAAACTAGAACTAGAGATTAAAGGGTGTGTAATATTAAAACAAATTGAAATTAACTAAGTGCTCATTAAACTTTGCATGATAATGCACTACATTTAATGCTTACTCTTTTAATGGTGTTGTATTATCCTCATAAATGTAAATTTCTTTTAATATCATAAATCATTTAGTTTCTTCGACGGGCATAGAATAGAATATTTTTAATATTGTTTATTGAATAATTAAAATAGATAGTTTTGTTGTGCTTGAGACCACTTTTGGGAATAGACATTGTCAATATTACATAGATTATAATAAAAAAAATGGTATCCACTATTAAGATATTAATGACCCATAATGTTTTGATCAAAGAATTGGGATTGAATATCACCGCTTAACCCTCCCAGTACCATGGGGTCCTACGAGGACCCCAGCTCTCGGAATTTTCACGAAAACTTTATGAAAAACTTGACCAATCGAATTGTTACTTTGTGACTTTTCCTTTGAAACGGTTTTGTATCAGATCGTATTAACAGTTTTTATAGATTCTACTAGATAAACCATTAATAATTTATTTATTTCTAAAAAAACTTGGTTTGCGGTACTACACGTCCAATACCACGGGTCCGGACAATCACAGACTACCACGGGGGTCCTTGAGGGACCCCACTCTTTTTTACGACGTTTTTCATATAAAAACATACTTTATTTGGATTTATTAGTTAGGAATATGAAAAATGACTACAATTAATACATACTGGCGAGTATACATGACAGAGAATGACGCCCATGGTACTATTTATGAATATGGTCGATTTGGCTGCGTCAATGCATTTGTTTTGGGGCAAAATATATATCCAGAATGGCATTCAGGTGATAAAGGTCGACGACGTCTATTTTTGTTGGAACTTGCGAAAAAGTTCGTTGAACCCATGATAAGAAGGCGTGTAAACGACCCATCAATACAAAAAACTCAATCAACAGCCAGTTTGAATATGATGCCCAAGGGTTTACAATCACTAACACCAGTTCATCGTCGTCAGATACAGCAGCAGATGCGATGACGGCACCAACGACTTCTGCAAGTAAGCGTGGACGATGCCCATGTGCCCGAGAAGTAAGGACGCCAAAGTGAATATAAAGTGTCATTTTACCAATAATTTTGTATGTAAAGCTCATCGTAAAGAGCAAATAGTAATTAAATGTAAAAATTGTGAATAGATTGATTTTATTTTGTACTTTTAATTTCTTTTAATCAATAAATTTTTTACAATCAATAACTTCTTTTAATAAAAAAATTTCATACAATCAATAAAATTGTAATAGCTATGTATTAATTGTAGTAATTTTTCATATTCCTAACTAATAAATCCAAATAAAGTATGTTTTTATATGAAAAACGTCGTAAAAAAGAGTGGGGTCCCACAAGGACCCCCGTGGTAGTCTGTGATTATCCGGACCCATGGTATTGGGAGGGTTAACTTCTGTTTAGTCTGACAGACTCAGCAATAGTACAGTGTACATTGATTGTCCATTTTGCCAGAAAGCTGTAACATTTAATAAAAGAAAAGCACAGACAGGACATGAAAATAGATAGGGCTTATTATAGTCTTGAAAAGAACACATTCATCCTCATTATTCAGTCTAAATATTTCCGGAACAAAACTACTTAATGGTACTTAATAATGATGAATGAATTCTATCGAAGATTAGCATTGTCAATGATATTTTGAACAGTGCAGACGGTTTAATTAGGAGATATTTTTTATTTTTCAAGGCTAAAAGATTTTATAAGTTCACTTTACTTACTGGATATTCAGGTATGAACTCTAAACGCTTAGACGGAGAAATGTAAAGATACTTTGCACTGCAAAGCCATGCCAAAAAAAAAATCATCCTTTAATGATTTCCCATGCGAAGAACGATTTACCTTAGCTGGTTTTACATATATACTAGCTAAGGTGCCCGGCGATGCCCGGGAAATCATTGTTGACTGTGTAATGATGGTATTGTTATAGCAAGACTTAATGTGTTCAAATACACTTCACTTCACGACGTAACGTTTTTCCGAAATAGCCAATCATAAAGGGTAAATTTTGGGTATTAATAGAATAGAAATTTTAGTTATGAAGAATAAATAAAAATGTGTTCCTAATCTATCCCTCTACACTTTTTGACTCGCCGTTTTTGAATAATTCAAACCATAATCATGGATGGCATTTATTTCAATTAAATATCACTATAATGAACATATTTCCTTTCAAAAATCAATCCGAGCATCAATATTTTAAGCATAGTTTAGCACGTAAGATTATATTCGTAATAGTAGATCTCAGTGGAAATCACTTCCCCTAATGCCCAGCATTTGACAGGACTTAAGTAAACTCAATTAACTTTATTAGCCTCCCGTCTATTTCCGTTCTCGCATTAGAGTTATCAACATTCTTTTTCTTAAATTATTGATTCCAGTCATTATTTTAATAATTTATCTACCTGATGGAGTTAAATAATAGTGTTACCCTAAAAATACCTCACCTGCAAAAATTAATTCAAATTATAATATATTATTATAATATTTTGTCCTTAATAATTTAAATCTATGCATAATGCACAGGAAACGGGAAATATGAATATATGGAGGACGGTGAAGTCTTTCATAAAAAGTTAATTTTATTATTAACAAATCCACAGAAACGACGGGTATTAACCTTAAACACTGGGACGGGTAAATGTCAAAATATTGTGCAAAGTAAAGCCTTGCCAAAAAAATACCATCACCATTCAGCCTCAAATGAATTCCCGAGCGAAGCCGGGTATCTGAGCTAGTATATATATATATATATATATATATATATATATATATATATATATATATATATATATATATATTTGAATAAACCTCATTTTCGTTATCTCCTAGGTAGAATCAATGGGCATTTGAAGGCATTTTTCGAAATTTCTGTCATGAGTTCAACTTCAATAGCTAATTTCCCTTAAGAGAAATCTGTTTACGCCAATATTAATTAAATTATTTCGACAGAAAACATTTGTTTTCCAATAGACGCCCTTCAACAGTGAGTAACACAGTGAGTCGATAAGCAAGTTGAATATTTTTAAATTTTAATATCCGACAAACCGTCCACATTAATATAGAGCATTAAATATATAACTTACACTAAAAAGTTTTTAAGAATTTGTTTTATTTCAGGTAATATTGTTGGTAGGATTTATTCTGCTATGGCAGGCTCCAAAGATAGGTTCCTTACCCTACGATGGCTACTACGGAGAAGGCTTCGCTAGATTCCATAAATCAGT